>CATKUY010000359.1:2500-12500 GCA_949802685.1 Dicyrtomina minuta
CACGGCTGAAACATGAAATTTTTATGTGCTCAGATTGAGAAGGCACATGGATTTTTGAATTCAGCGTGTCAAAATTAGTCGTCCTAGGGAGTTACCCCCGGTTTGGATGTTTTTGAGATTTGGACTTGTGCACGGCCGGGACACCAAAATATTTTTGTGTCCAATCGACTTGAAACTATTATTTTTGAACGCGCCTTGCCGGAATTAGTCGTCCTCGGTAGTTTTCCCCTGGTCGTGAAGTTTTGAGATTTGAACGTGTGCACAGCTCAAACATGAAAATTTTATTTTGGCCGACCAAGTTGAAACTAATTTTTTTGAAGTCCCCATGTCAAACTTAGTCGTCCTAGGGAGTTACCCCCGGTTTGGATGTTTTTGAGATTTGGACTTGTGCACGGCCGGGACACCAAAATATTTTTGTGTCCAATCGACTTGAAACTATTATTTTTGAACGCGCCTTGCCGGAATTAGTCGTCCTCGGGAGTTTCCCCCTGGTCGTGAAGTTTTGAGATTTGAACGTGTGCACAGCTCAAACATGAAAATTTTATTTTGGCCGACCAAGTTGAAACTAATTTTTTTGAAGTCCCCATGTCAAACTTAGTCGTCCTAGGGAGTTACCTCCGGTTTGGATGTTTTTGAGATTTGGACTTGTGCACGGCCGGGACATGAAAATTATATTCAAACCGATCAACTTGTAACAAGTTTTTTTGAAGTCCCCAAGTCGAACTTAGTCCTTCTACGGAGTTACTCCCGGTTTGGATGTTTTTAAGATTTGGACTTGTGCACAGCCAGAACATGAAAAATTTATTTCGGCCGACCAAGTTAAAACTAATTTTTTTGATTCCGCCGTCACGGAATTAGTCGTCCTCGGGAGTTTTCCCCTGGTCGTGAAGTTTTGAGATTTGGACTTGTGCACGGCTGGGACACCAAAATATTTTTGTGTGCGATCGACTTGAAACTATTTTTTTTAAATGCGCCTTTCTGAAATTAGTCGTCCTTGGGAGTTTCCCTCTGGTCGTGAAGTTGTGAGATTTGGACATGTGCACGGCCAGAACATGAAAATTTCATAGCGACCGACCAAGTCAAAACAACTTTTATTGAACTCGCCATGTCGTACTTAGTCGTTCTAGGGAGTTAGCCCCGACTTGGAAATTTTTGAGATTTGGACTTTTGCACGACCGGAACATAAAAAATTATTTTTGTCAATTAGGTTGAAACCACTTCATTTGAACTCGCTATGTAAGATTTAGTCGTCCTATGGAGTTTCACCCGAATTGGTAAGTGTTAGAGTGATTTGGAAGTGTGCATGGCTGAAGCCCAATGTTCATTGTACTCTTTCCCATCTCGGTTCATGCGCGTCACTAATTACATGACGAGGCATTTGGCTACCTTAAGACAGTCAAGGAAGCTCCCGCCGTTTACCAATTTTTTTTCAGTTTATGCGCGTCACTAATTTGATGACGGGGCATTTGGCTACCTTAAGACAGTGAGGTTTACTCCCGCCGTTTACCAGCGCTTGATTGAAAATCTTCACTTTGACATTTTCAGTCTTGTAGTTAATACTACTCTATGGTAAATGTACATTACACACACACTGAGTTTTTTCTGCTCTGCAAGTTTGGAAGGCTCAAAAATGAATATTTTACACATGCCCTATCCTTTTACATACTAATACACAAATGCTCAAAAACTCGCGACACTGAACCAAAACTAAAAGTTTTCAGAGTGCAAAAATATTTTACGTAAAAGAAGTCGTTCTAGGGAGTTTTCCCCAGTTTGGATATTTTTGAGATTTAGAGTTGTGCACGGCGGCACGGCCGGGACATAAAAAAATATTTTGGCCGACCAAATCGTAACCACTTTTTTTAAACTCGCCATGTAAGATTTAGTCGTCCTAGGGAGTTTCCTGCGGGTCGTGTAGTTTTGAGATTTGTGAGAAGTGTGCATGGTTAGAGCCCAATGTTCAATGTACTCTTTCCCATCTCGAAAATTTTATTTTTCCTGATTGAGTGGAAACATGAATTTCTGAATGCGCCGTATCGGAATTAGTAGTTGACGGCAGTTTCTTCCAACTTGTGAATGTTTGAGTTTGGCAAGTGTACATGGCCAGATTCCAATGTTAAATGTACTCTTTCCCATCTCGGTTCATGCGCGTCACTAATTTAATGACGGGGCATTTGGCTACCTTGAGACAGTGAGGTTTACTCCCGCCGTTTACCAGCGCTTGATTGAAAATCTTCACTTTGACACTCACTTATTTTTTTGGAATAAGTAATCTTCTGAAACTTCAGTTTGGTGCACCAAATGCTTAGTTGGATTCCATACACCAGTTTAATGTAAATCTGAAACTTTACCAAAAAAATCCAAAAATCCAAAAAACTTGTAAATGGGATTTTCTTGCAGTGCTATCATTTTTCATACTAATACACAAATGCTCATCTTTTACCGACTTGGTCCAAAAGCCAAAAGTTTTTAAAAATATTTTCAGTGTCGAAAATTCTCAGACCTGGGAAAAGTTGAGCATTTGTGTATTACAATGTAAAAACATAGTGCTATCATTTTTCATACTAATACACAAATGCTCATTTTTTCCCGACTTGGTCCAAAAACCAAAAGTTTTCAAAAATATTTTCAGAGTCGAAAAATGACAGACCTGGGAAAAGTTGAGCATTTGTGTATTACAATGTAAAAACATAGCCCTATCATTTTTCATACTAATACACAAATACTCGAAAACTCCCGACTTGGTCCAAAAACAAAAAGTTTTTGAAAATATTTTCAGAGTCGAAAAATGACAGACCTGGGAAAAGTTGAGCATTTGTGTATTACAATGTAAAAACATAGCGCTATCATTTTTCATACTAATACACAAATGCCTATTTTTTACTGACTTGGTCCAAAAACCAAAAGTTTTTAAAAATATTTTTTTCAGAGTTTAAAAATGACAGACCGCGGGGAACTCTTGAGGACGACTCAAAACCAAAAATTTTTTAAACTTTTTTTTTCAGAGTTTAAAAATGACAGACCGCAGGGAACTCCCGAGGACGACTCAAAACCAAAAATTTTTTAAACTTTTTTTTTCAGAGCTTATAAATGACAGACCGCAGGGAACTCCCGAGGACGACCCAAAACCAAAAATTTTCAAAACTTTTTTTTCAGAGTCGGATCGACTTAAAAGTTGTATTTTTGAACGCGCCTTGCTAGAATTAGTCGTCCTCGGGAGTTTCCCCCTGGTCGTGAAGTTTTGAAATTTGGACTTGTGCACGGCCGGGACACCAAAATATTTTCGTGTCCGATCAACTTGAAACTATTTTTTTTTAGTGCGCCTTGCTAGAATTAGTCGTCCTCGGGAGTTTCCCCCTGGTCGTGAAGTTTTGAGATTTGGACTTGTGCACGGCCGGGACACCAAAATATTTTCGTGTCTGATCAACTTAAAACTATTTTTTTCAAGTGCGCCTTGCTAGAATTAGTCGTCCTCGGGAGTTTCCCCCTGGTCGTCAAGTTTTGAGATTTGGACTTGTGCACGGCCGGGACACTAAAATATTTTCGTGTCTGATCGACTTGAAACTATTTTTTTGTGAACGCGCCTTGCTAGAATTAGTCGTCGTCGGGAGTTTTCCCCTGGTCGTGAAGTTTTGAGATTTGGACTTGTGCACGGCCAGAACATGAAAATTTCATAGCGACCGACCAAGTCAAAACAACTTTTATTGAACTCGCCATGTCGTACTTAGTCGTTCTAGGGAGTTAGCCCCGACTTGGAAATTTTTGAGATTTGGACTTGTGCACGGCTGGAACATGAAATATTTATTTTGTCCGACCAAGTCAAAACTACTTTTTTTGAACTCGCCATGTAAGATTTAGTCGTCCTAGGGAGTTTCCTGCGGGTCGTGTAGTTTTGAGATTTGTGAGAAGTGTGCATGGTTAGAGCCCAATGTTCAATGTACTCTTTCCGATCTCGAAAATTTTATTTTTCCTGATTGAGTGGAAACATGAATTTCTGAATGCGCCGTATCGGAATTAGTACTTGACGGCAGTTTCTCCCAACTTGTGAATGTTTAAGTTTGGCAAGTGTACATGGGCAGATTCCCATGTTAAATGTACTCTTTCCCATCTCGGTTCATGCGCGTCACTAATTTGATGACGGGGCATTTGGCTACCTTAAGACAGTGAGGTTTACTCCCGCCGTTTACCAGCGCTTGATTGAAAATCTTCACTTTGACATTCACTTATTTTTTTGGAATAAGTAATCTTCTGAAACTTCAGTTTGGTGCACCAAAGGCTTAGTTAGACTCCATTCACCAGTTTACTGTAAATCTAAAACTTTACCAAAAAAATCCAAAAATCCAAAAATCTTGTAAATGGGATTTTCATGCACTGCTATCATTTTGTATACTAATACACAAATGCTCAATTTTTCCCGACTTGGTCTAAAAACCAAAACTTTTCAAAAATATTTTCAGAGTGGAAAAATGACAGACATGGGAAAAGTCGAGCATTTGTGTGTTACAATGTAAAAACATAGCCCTATCATTTTTCATACTTATACACAAATACTCGAAAACTCCCGACTTGGTCCAAAAACCAAAAGTTTTTAAAAATATTTTCAGAGTCGAAAAATGACAGACCTGGGAAAAGTTGAGCATTTGTGTATTACAATGTAAAAACATAGTGCTATCATTTTTCATACTAATACACAAATGCTTGTTTTTTACTGACTTGGTCCAAAAACCAAAAGTTTTCAAAAATATTTTCAGAGTCGAAAAATGACAGACCTGGGAAAAGTTGAGCATTTGTGTATTACAATGTAAAAACATAGCCCTATCATTTTTCATACTAATACACAAATGCTCATTTTTTCCCGACTTGGTCCAAAAACCAAAAGTTTAAAAAAATATTTTCAGAGTCGAAAAATGACAGACCTGGGAAAAGTTGAGCATTTGTGTATTACAATGTAAAAACATAGCGCTATCATTTTTCATGCTAATACACAAATGCTCATTTTTTCCCGACTTGGTCCAAAAACCAAAAGTTTTAAAAAATATTTTCAGAGTCGAAAAATGACAGACCTGGGAAAAGTTGAGCATTTGTGTATTACAATGTAAAAACATAGCGCTATCATTTTTCATGCTAATACACAAATGCTCAATTTTTCCCGACTTGGTCTAAAAATCAAAAGTTTTAAAAAAAGTTGAAAATGACAAAATTTGGATCCTGGGGGTTGCGCCCGCCTCTCGTTTACGGCAATGTTAAAAAACATAGAAATATTTTAGTGATAGAAAAATTTTATGTTTCTTTTTGGAGGGGTCTATGTGTGAGTCGAAAATTACATGGGATGGAAATGGTGTTTGTGAGCATATCGCATTTTCGTTCAACATGGGGTTGTATGGACAACTCGATGAGGGTAAAATTGACTTTTTGTATCTTTAGGAATTTGGTGTGTTTGACAGAGGTTGCGTCGGGCTCGTAATGTATAAGGTATAGGAGGTTTTTGGCTGAGAGATAGGGCTTGGATCATAGTTAGGTAGTTTAAGAGCGATTACATAGACATGAGAGAGGAAAAACGTGAAATCGTGTACCTGCGTATCTTGCATCAATGTGGCTGAGAAAAGCGTTCCCAAAGTATTGACGGATCTGGGAGCGTAACAGCAAAGTACGGATAGGTTGATAGTGCGGGGGAAATTTTTTGCGTTGATTACATTTCTGATGTATGCCTAAAAGTAAAATGTTGGCGTGCCACTCCGTGATTTGTAAAAAGTTTACATTTGGTAGTAACCTGTTGCTGTGAGCCATGACAAAATTTTTGCCTTTGGCTTTTGATGGGGTTTCTATCACGAATTTTTGAAATCACAGAAGACGTAAATCGAGGTAATGCGATCTGTCTTCGTCACCGTTGGAAACCCTGGTGAGATTGGGTTACCCCTGAAACATGATAATTCAAATCATGCAGCCGCTATCTACAAATGTTACAAAAGTAAAAATGGTAGTTGTCGTGCTGACTTGATTGACCGTGAATTGGAATTATTTGTGGAAGGAATTGCGGGTTCTGTAAAAAGTGTACGACGAGAGCGAGCCGTAAAATTGGTGGCTTCAAGTTGCAAATTCACAGAGGAGGGGATCGCACCCGGGCTAAAAACCTTGTGGTGTGAGTCTTAAAAAGACCTCCGACCAAATTTCAAGTTTACTAAGATGTTTCCCTGCGGGGTAGAACTACTTGTTGCTTGATAATTTAACTTAAACCTCACAGCAGCGTTTCTTTTAACTGAGTATTTTCACGGTTAATGAGACAGTGTGGTTCTGATATGTTCCTTCGTAAATCTCCGAGCTAGTAAAATTTTTACAACTCGAGAAAGTCTTTACATGGGCTGAAAACACGATGGTTTGGATGAAATCATGTGTGAACAAAATATTTGACTTGTGGAACAATGTTCTTCGTACTGGGCGCTACGCCCCGACTTTGAATTTTATGGTTTCGATTGTCAAAATAAAAATTTTGTTTCCAAAATAAAAATAAAGCACAACTCTTCTTAACTGGGGATTGTGTGCCTGTCAAATTGAAAAAGTGACGTTGAGCAGTTCTTAAGTAGAAGCCGTACAAAAAATGTTTGTGTTGTACACTTTGAGGATTTTCGAGTCCGCTTCGCCTTGAGTAGATTTGACAGAAAATATAAAAAAATGCATTTACTTTTAAAGTGAATTGTATTAAGCTACCTGGTTGATCCTGCCAGTAGTCATATGCTTGTCTCAAAGATTAAGCCATGCATGTCTAAGTTCAAGCGAAAATAAAGTGAAACCGCGAATGGCTCATTACATCAGTTATGGTTCCTTAGATCGCACTTACTACTTGGATAACTGTGGTAATTCTAGAGCTAATACATGCAATGAACTCCAACCCTCGTGGAAGGAGTGCTTTTATTAGATCAAAGCCAATCGGGTCTTCGGGCTCGTACAATTGGTGACTCTGAATAACTTTGCTGATCGCATGGTCTCGTACCGGCGACGTATCTTTCAAGTGTCTGCCTTATCAACTGTCGATGGTAGGTTATGCGCCTACCATGGTTGTAACGGGTAACGGGGAATCAGGGTTCGATTCCGGAGAGGGAGCCTGAGAAACGGCTACCACATCCAAGGAAGGCAGCAGGCGCGCAAATTACCCACTCCCGGCACGGGGAGGTAGTGACGAAAAATAACGATACGGAACTCATACGAGGCTCCGTAATCGGAATGAGTACACTTTAAATCCTTTAACGAGGATCTATTGGAGGGCAAGTCTGGTGCCAGCAGCCGCGGTAATTCCAGCTCCAATAGCGTATATTAAAGTTGTTGCGGTTAAAAAGCTCGTAGTTGGATCTCGGTTTCGGGCGGGCGGTGCACCTTGCGGTGTTTACTGTTTGCCCGGACGATTTTGTTGGTTCGTTCGTGGTTGTCTTAACCGATTGCCACGGGTGGCCAGCACGTTTACTTTGAAAAAATTGGAGTGCTCAAAGCAGGCGCTACAGCCTGAACATTAGTGCATGGAATAATGGAATAGGATCTCGATTCTATTTCGTTGGCTTTCGGAGTCGAGGTAATGATTAATAGGAACAGACGGGGGCATTCGTACTGCGACGTTAGAGGTGAAATTCTTGGATCGTCGCAAGACGAACTACTGCGAAAGCATTTGCCAAGAATGTTTTCATTAATCAAGAACGAAAGTTAGAGGTTCGAAGGCGATCAGATACCGCCCTAGTTCTAACCATAAACGATGCCGACCGGCGATCCGCCGTCGTTAATTGAATGACTCGGCGGGCAGCCTCCGGGAAACCAGAGTGTTTGGGTTCCGGGGGAAGTATGGTTGCAAAGCTGAAACTTAAAGGAATTGACGGAAGGGCACCACCAGGAGTGGAGCCTGCGGCTTAATTTGACTCAACACGGGAAATCTCACCAGGCCCGGACACCGGAAGGATTGACAGATTGAGAGCTCTTTCTTGATTCGGTGGGTGGTGGTGCATGGCCGTTCTTAGTTGGTGGAGCGATTTGTCTGGTTAATTCCGATAACGAACGAGACTCTGGCCTACTAACTAGACGGTGGATCTCTTTGTGGGTCCACCGCAGCTTCTTAGAGGGACGGGCGGCGTATAGCCGCACGAGAATGAGCAATAACAGGTCTGTGATGCCCTTAGATGTTCTGGGCTGCACGCGCGCTACACTGAAGGAATCAGCGTGTGTTCCCGACCCGAAAGGGCTGGGAAACCCGTTGAACCTCCTTCGTGATGGGGATTGGGGATTGCAATTATTCCCCATGAACGAGGAATTCCCAGTAGGCGCGAGTCATAAGCTTGCGTCGATTACGTCCCTGCCCTTTGTACACACCGCCCGTCGCTACTACCGATCGAGTGATTTAGTGAGGACTTCGGACTGATCTTCGTGATGGCTTTCGGGTCGTGGCGTTGTATCGGAAAGATGCCCAAACTTGATCACTTAGAGGAAGTAAAAGTCGTAACAAGGTTTCCGTAGGTGAACCTGCGGAAGGATCATTACCGAACTTTAAAAAAACTTTTTAAAAAAGTTTTTAAAAATAAAATAAATGCTCGGTGTAACTCCCTGTAAAAAATGTCTTGGATTTTTTGTGAATTACAAAAGTTTTTCAAATATGTTTCTTGACGTTGTGGGGGTTTACTGCCGGAGTAAAAATTTTACACAAAGTCAAAAATGTAAATTTTATGTGACTAGTGTAACGTGCTGTACCAGTGTGTACTTTACGTAAAACAAAGATTTTTTCTGTGAACATGAGAGATTAAATGACAATGTTCTCTCGAGTTCAAATCCAACAGAAAAAAGCTCTCCTCATATGAAAAGGGAGGAGAGCAAAGCCTATAAACTGTAAAAAGTTTCATACAAAAAAAAATAAAAAGATATAAAATATCAACCTCGAGTGGTGGATCACTCGGCTCGTGGGTCGATGAAGAACGCAGCTAACTGCGTGCAGACGTGTGAACAGCAGGACACATGAACACCGACGTTTTGAACGCATATGGCGGCCTGAAATAAATTTCAGGCCATGTCTGGCTGAGGGTCGGATATGAAACAAAACTCAAAGTTGCCATACAACATGATTGTTGTTGGTACTAATCGCCGGGTTTGTCTCACAACTGGAAAATTTTATATTTTCTCAGGACTGAGTAAGCTTGGTTAGAATGTTAATGTACTTGTGCGAATCTAGTTAAAGGCTTCTCCAGTTCTCTTATTGCTAGACTGTGCTGGTGTTTTGCTACTAGCCACAAAGTTTACATTAGATAAAATTTTTCAAAACTGAAAAATTATTTATCATACTTGCGACCTCAGAGCAGGCAAGATTACCCGCTAAATTTAAGCATATTAATAAGCGGAGGAAAAGAAACTAACAAGGATTTCCTTAGTAACGGCGAGCGAAAAGGAATAAGCCCAGCGCTGAATCTGATATCCCACGGATGTCAAGACATGTGGCGTTTGGGACGAGACATTGCCTGTACGTAATGATCATCCAAGTCCCTCTTGAACGGGGCCATCGCCCATGGAGGGTGCTAGGCCCGTACGATGATTTTGTTGTACAGTGCGTCTTGTCCGTAGAGTCGGGTTGCTTGGGAGTGCAGCCCAAATCCGGTGGTAAACTCCATCTAAGGCTAAATATGACCACGAGACCGATAGCGAACAAGTACCGTGAGGGAAAGTTGAAAAGAACTTTGAAGAGAGAGTTCAATAGTACGTGAAACCTCTCGGGGGTAAGCGGGCAGAACTTGCAAGTATTGATGGGAGATTCAGACTTACTTTATAGTGACTGAGAGTACAGAGTTAGGTTAATCCTTCGGGGTTTGACTGATGTGTACTTTTTGATTTGCTGGGAGTGCGCCGCATTTCTCTCTATCATCCGGGTTGCATGCGACTAATATGGTATTTTAGGTTCTGAGGATCTGCAAATCCTTGTGGTTTGAGTCTTGGTTACCAAATACTTTTGTGGTCGTTGTGAAGCGAACAGGCGTTTGACGCG
>CATKUY010000359.1:17500-22500 GCA_949802685.1 Dicyrtomina minuta
ACATGAAAATTTTATTTTGGCCGACCAAGTTGAAACTAATTTTTTTGAAGTCCCCATGTCAAACTTAGTCGTCCTAGGGAGTTACCCCCGGTTTGGATGTTTTTGAGATTTGGACTTGTGCACGGCCGGGACACCAAAATATTTTTGTGTCCAATCGACTTGAAACTATTATTTTTGAACGCGCCTTGCCGGAATTAGTCGTCCTCGGGAGTTTCCCCCTGGTCGTGAAGTTTTGAGATTTGAACGTGTGCACAGCTCAAACATGAAAATTTTATTTTGGCCGACCAAGTTGAAACTAATTTTTTTGAAGTCCCCATGTCAAACTTAGTCGTCCTAGGGAGTTACCTCCGGTTTGGATGTTTTTGAGATTTGGACTTGTGCACGGCCGGGACATGAAAATTATATTCAAACCGATCAACTTGTAACAAGTTTTTTTGAAGTCCCCAAGTCGAACTTAGTCCTTCTACGGAGTTACTCCCGGTTTGGATGTTTTTAAGATTTGGACTTGTGCACAGCCAGAACATGAAAAATTTATTTCGGCCGACCAAGTTAAAACTAATTTTTTTGATTCCGCCGTCACGGAATTAGTCGTCCTCGGGAGTTTTCCCCTGGTCGTGAAGTTTTGAGATTTGGACTTGTGCACGGCTGGGACACCAAAATATTTTTGTGTGCGATCGACTTGAAACTATTTTTTTTAAATGCGCCTTTCTGAAATTAGTCGTCCTTGGGAGTTTCCCTCTGGTCGTGAAGTTGTGAGATTTGGACATGTGCACGGCCAGAACATGAAAATTTCATAGCGACCGACCAAGTCAAAACAACTTTTATTGAACTCGCCATGTCGTACTTAGTCGTTCTAGGGAGTTAGCCCCGACTTGGAAATTTTTGAGATTTGGACTTTTGCACGACCGGAACATAAAAAATTATTTTTGTCAATTAGGTTGAAACCACTTCATTTGAACTCGCTATGTAAGATTTAGTCGTCCTATGGAGTTTCACCCGAATTGGTAAGTGTTAGAGTGATTTGGAAGTGTGCATGGCTGAAGCCCAATGTTCATTGTACTCTTTCCCATCTCGGTTCATGCGCGTCACTAATTACATGACGAGGCATTTGGCTACCTTAAGACAGTCAAGGAAGCTCCCGCCGTTTACCAATTTTTTTTCAGTTTATGCGCGTCACTAATTTGATGACGGGGCATTTGGCTACCTTAAGACAGTGAGGTTTACTCCCGCCGTTTACCAGCGCTTGATTGAAAATCTTCACTTTGACATTTTCAGTCTTGTAGTTAATACTACTCTATGGTAAATGTACATTACACACACACTGAGTTTTTTCTGCTCTGCAAGTTTGGAAGGCTCAAAAATGAATATTTTACACATGCCCTATCCTTTTACATACTAATACACAAATGCTCAAAAACTCGCGACACTGAACCAAAACTAAAAGTTTTCAGAGTGCAAAAATATTTTACGTAAAAGAAGTCGTTCTAGGGAGTTTTCCCCAGTTTGGATATTTTTGAGATTTAGAGTTGTGCACGGCGGCACGGCCGGGACATAAAAAAATATTTTGGCCGACCAAATCGTAACCACTTTTTTTAAACTCGCCATGTAAGATTTAGTCGTCCTAGGGAGTTTCCTGCGGGTCGTGTAGTTTTGAGATTTGTGAGAAGTGTGCATGGTTAGAGCCCAATGTTCAATGTACTCTTTCCCATCTCGAAAATTTTATTTTTCCTGATTGAGTGGAAACATGAATTTCTGAATGCGCCGTATCGGAATTAGTAGTTGACGGCAGTTTCTTCCAACTTGTGAATGTTTGAGTTTGGCAAGTGTACATGGCCAGATTCCAATGTTAAATGTACTCTTTCCCATCTCGGTTCATGCGCGTCACTAATTTAATGACGGGGCATTTGGCTACCTTGAGACAGTGAGGTTTACTCCCGCCGTTTACCAGCGCTTGATTGAAAATCTTCACTTTGACACTCACTTATTTTTTTGGAATAAGTAATCTTCTGAAACTTCAGTTTGGTGCACCAAATGCTTAGTTGGATTCCATACACCAGTTTAATGTAAATCTGAAACTTTACCAAAAAAATCCAAAAATCCAAAAAACTTGTAAATGGGATTTTCTTGCAGTGCTATCATTTTTCATACTAATACACAAATGCTCATCTTTTACCGACTTGGTCCAAAAGCCAAAAGTTTTTAAAAATATTTTCAGTGTCGAAAATTCTCAGACCTGGGAAAAGTTGAGCATTTGTGTATTACAATGTAAAAACATAGTGCTATCATTTTTCATACTAATACACAAATGCTCATTTTTTCCCGACTTGGTCCAAAAACCAAAAGTTTTCAAAAATATTTTCAGAGTCGAAAAATGACAGACCTGGGAAAAGTTGAGCATTTGTGTATTACAATGTAAAAACATAGCCCTATCATTTTTCATACTAATACACAAATACTCGAAAACTCCCGACTTGGTCCAAAAACAAAAAGTTTTTGAAAATATTTTCAGAGTCGAAAAATGACAGACCTGGGAAAAGTTGAGCATTTGTGTATTACAATGTAAAAACATAGCGCTATCATTTTTCATACTAATACACAAATGCCTATTTTTTACTGACTTGGTCCAAAAACCAAAAGTTTTTAAAAATATTTTTTTCAGAGTTTAAAAATGACAGACCGCGGGGAACTCTTGAGGACGACTCAAAACCAAAAATTTTTTAAACTTTTTTTTTCAGAGTTTAAAAATGACAGACCGCAGGGAACTCCCGAGGACGACTCAAAACCAAAAATTTTTTAAACTTTTTTTTTCAGAGCTTATAAATGACAGACCGCAGGGAACTCCCGAGGACGACCCAAAACCAAAAATTTTCAAAACTTTTTTTTCAGAGTCGGATCGACTTAAAAGTTGTATTTTTGAACGCGCCTTGCTAGAATTAGTCGTCCTCGGGAGTTTCCCCCTGGTCGTGAAGTTTTGAAATTTGGACTTGTGCACGGCCGGGACACCAAAATATTTTCGTGTCCGATCAACTTGAAACTATTTTTTTTTAGTGCGCCTTGCTAGAATTAGTCGTCCTCGGGAGTTTCCCCCTGGTCGTGAAGTTTTGAGATTTGGACTTGTGCACGGCCGGGACACCAAAATATTTTCGTGTCTGATCAACTTAAAACTATTTTTTTCAAGTGCGCCTTGCTAGAATTAGTCGTCCTCGGGAGTTTGGGGAGGTGAAATTCTTGGATCGTCGCAAGACGAACTACTGCGAAAGCATTTGCCAAGAATGTTTTCATTAATCAAGAACGAAAGTTAGAGGTTCGAAGGCGATCAGATACCGCCCTAGTTCTAACCATAAACGATGCCGACCGGCGATCCGCCGTCGTTAATTGAATGACTCGGCGGGCAGCCTCCGGGAAACCAGAGTGTTTGGGTTCCGGGGGAAGTATGGTTGCAAAGCTGAAACTTAAAGGAATTGACGGAAGGGCACCACCAGGAGTGGAGCCTGCGGCTTAATTTGACTCAACACGGGAAATCTCACCAGGCCCGGACACCGGAAGGATTGACAGATTGAGAGCTCTTTCTTGATTCGGTGGGTGGTGGTGCATGGCCGTTCTTAGTTGGTGGAGCGATTTGTCTGGTTAATTCCGATAACGAACGAGACTCTGGCCTACTAACTAGACGGTGGATCTCTTTGTGGGTCCACCGCAGCTTCTTAGAGGGACGGGCGGCGTATAGCCGCACGAGAATGAGCAATAACAGGTCTGTGATGCCCTTAGATGTTCTGGGCTGCACGCGCGCTACACTGAAGGAATCAGCGTGTGTTCCCGACCCGAAAGGGCTGGGAAACCCGTTGAACCTCCTTCGTGATGGGGATTGGGGATTGCAATTATTCCCCATGAACGAGGAATTCCCAGTAGGCGCGAGTCATAAGCTTGCGTCGATTACGTCCCTGCCCTTTGTACACACCGCCCGTCGCTACTACCGATCGAGTGATTTAGTGAGGACTTCGGACTGATCTTCGTGATGGCTTTCGGGTCGTGGCGTTGTATCGGAAAGATGCCCAAACTTGATCACTTAGAGGAAGTAAAAGTCGTAACAAGGTTTCCGTAGGTGAACCTGCGGAAGGATCATTACCGAACTTTAAAAAAACTTTTTAAAAAAGTTTTTAAAAATAAAATAAATGCTCGGTGTAACTCCCTGTAAAAAATGTCTTGGATTTTTTGTGAATTACAAAAGTTTTTCAAATATGTTTCTTGACGTTGTGGGGGTTTACTGCCGGAGTAAAAATTTTACACAAAGTCAAAAATGTAAATTTTATGTGACTAGTGTAACGTGCTGTACCAGTGTGTACTTTACGTAAAACAAAGATTTTTTCTGTGAACATGAGAGATTAAATGACAATGTTCTCTCGAGTTCAAATCCAACAGAAAAAAGCTCTCCTCATATGAAAAGGGAGGAGAGCAAAGCCTATAAACTGTAAAAAGTTTCATACAAAAAAAAATAAAAAGATATAAAATATCAACCTCGAGTGGTGGATCACTCGGCTCGTGGGTCGATGAAGAACGCAGCTAACTGCGTGCAGACGTGTGAACTGCAGGACACATGAACACCGACGTTTTGAACGCATATGGCGGCCTGAAATAAATTTCAGGCCATGTCTGGCTGAGGGTCGGATATGAAACAAAACTCAAAGTTGCCATACAACTTGATTGTTGTTGGTACTAATCGCCGGGTTTGTCTCACAACTGGAAAATTTTATATTTTCTCAGGACTGAGTAAGCTTGGTTAGAATGTTAATGTACTTGTGCGAATCTAGTTAAAGGCTTCTCCAGTTCTCTTATTGCTAGACTGTGCTGGTGTTTTGCTACTAGCCACAAAGTTTACATTAGATAAAATTTTTCAAAACTGAAAAATTATTTATCATACTTGCGACCTCAGAGCAGGCAAGATTACCCGCTAAATTTAAGCATATTAATAAGCGGAGGAAAAGAAACTAACAAGGATTTCCTTA
>CATKUY010000359.1:27500-36784 GCA_949802685.1 Dicyrtomina minuta
TTTTTGAACGCGCCTTGCCGGAATTAGTCGTCCTCGGGAGTTTCCCCCTGGTCGTGAAGTTTTGAGGTTTGGACGTGTGCACGGCTGAAACATGAAATTTTTATGTGCTCAGATTGAAAAGGCACATGGATTTTTGAATTCAGCGTGTCAGAATTAGTCGTCCTAGGGAGTTACCCCCGGTTTGGATGTTTTTGAGATTTGGACTTGTGCACAGCCGGGACACCAAAATATTTTTGGGTCCAATCGACTTGAAACTATTATTTTTGAACGCGCCTTGCCGGAATTAGTCGTCCTCGGGAGTTTCCCCCTGGTCGTGTAGTTTTGAGGTTTGGACGTGTGCACGGCTGAAACATGAAATTTTTATGTGCTCAGATTGAGAAGGCACATGGATTTTTGAATTCAGCGTGTCAAAATTAGTCGTCCTAGGGAGTTACCCCCGGTTTGGATGTTTTTGAGATTTGGACTTGTGCACGGCCGGGACACCAAAATATTTTTGTGTCCAATCGACTTGAAACTATTATTTTTGAACGCGCCTTGCCGGAATTAGTCGTCCTCGGTAGTTTTCCCCTGGTCGTGAAGTTTTGAGATTTGAACGTGTGCACAGCTCAAACATGAAAATTTTATTTTGGCCGACCAAGTTGAAACTAATTTTTTTGAAGTCCCCATGTCAAACTTAGTCGTCCTAGGGAGTTACCCCCGGTTTGGATGTTTTTGAGATTTGGACTTGTGCACGGCCGGGACACCAAAATATTTTTGTGTCCAATCGACTTGAAACTATTATTTTTGAACGCGCCTTGCCGGAATTAGTCGTCCTCGGGAGTTTCCCCCTGGTCGTGAAGTTTTGAGATTTGAACGTGTGCACAGCTCAAACATGAAAATTTTATTTTGGCCGACCAAGTTGAAACTAATTTTTTTGAAGTCCCCATGTCAAACTTAGTCGTCCTAGGGAGTTACCTCCGGTTTGGATGTTTTTGAGATTTGGACTTGTGCACGGCCGGGACATGAAAATTATATTCAAACCGATCAACTTGTAACAAGTTTTTTTGAAGTCCCCAAGTCGAACTTAGTCCTTCTACGGAGTTACTCCCGGTTTGGATGTTTTTAAGATTTGGACTTGTGCACAGCCAGAACATGAAAAATTTATTTCGGCCGACCAAGTTAAAACTAATTTTTTTGATTCCGCCGTCACGGAATTAGTCGTCCTCGGGAGTTTTCCCCTGGTCGTGAAGTTTTGAGATTTGGACTTGTGCACGGCTGGGACACCAAAATATTTTTGTGTGCGATCGACTTGAAACTATTTTTTTTAAATGCGCCTTTCTGAAATTAGTCGTCCTTGGGAGTTTCCCTCTGGTCGTGAAGTTGTGAGATTTGGACATGTGCACGGCCAGAACATGAAAATTTCATAGCGACCGACCAAGTCAAAACAACTTTTATTGAACTCGCCATGTCGTACTTAGTCGTTCTAGGGAGTTAGCCCCGACTTGGAAATTTTTGAGATTTGGACTTTTGCACGACCGGAACATAAAAAATTATTTTTGTCAATTAGGTTGAAACCACTTCATTTGAACTCGCTATGTAAGATTTAGTCGTCCTATGGAGTTTCACCCGAATTGGTAAGTGTTAGAGTGATTTGGAAGTGTGCATGGCTGAAGCCCAATGTTCATTGTACTCTTTCCCATCTCGGTTCATGCGCGTCACTAATTACATGACGAGGCATTTGGCTACCTTAAGACAGTCAAGGAAGCTCCCGCCGTTTACCAATTTTTTTTCAGTTTATGCGCGTCACTAATTTGATGACGGGGCATTTGGCTACCTTAAGACAGTGAGGTTTACTCCCGCCGTTTACCAGCGCTTGATTGAAAATCTTCACTTTGACATTTTCAGTCTTGTAGTTAATACTACTCTATGGTAAATGTACATTACACACACACTGAGTTTTTTCTGCTCTGCAAGTTTGGAAGGCTCAAAAATGAATATTTTACACATGCCCTATCCTTTTACATACTAATACACAAATGCTCAAAAACTCGCGACACTGAACCAAAACTAAAAGTTTTCAGAGTGCAAAAATATTTTACGTAAAAGAAGTCGTTCTAGGGAGTTTTCCCCAGTTTGGATATTTTTGAGATTTAGAGTTGTGCACGGCGGCACGGCCGGGACATAAAAAAATATTTTGGCCGACCAAATCGTAACCACTTTTTTTAAACTCGCCATGTAAGATTTAGTCGTCCTAGGGAGTTTCCTGCGGGTCGTGTAGTTTTGAGATTTGTGAGAAGTGTGCATGGTTAGAGCCCAATGTTCAATGTACTCTTTCCCATCTCGAAAATTTTATTTTTCCTGATTGAGTGGAAACATGAATTTCTGAATGCGCCGTATCGGAATTAGTAGTTGACGGCAGTTTCTTCCAACTTGTGAATGTTTGAGTTTGGCAAGTGTACATGGCCAGATTCCAATGTTAAATGTACTCTTTCCCATCTCGGTTCATGCGCGTCACTAATTTAATGACGGGGCATTTGGCTACCTTGAGACAGTGAGGTTTACTCCCGCCGTTTACCAGCGCTTGATTGAAAATCTTCACTTTGACACTCACTTATTTTTTTGGAATAAGTAATCTTCTGAAACTTCAGTTTGGTGCACCAAATGCTTAGTTGGATTCCATACACCAGTTTAATGTAAATCTGAAACTTTACCAAAAAAATCCAAAAATCCAAAAAACTTGTAAATGGGATTTTCTTGCAGTGCTATCATTTTTCATACTAATACACAAATGCTCATCTTTTACCGACTTGGTCCAAAAGCCAAAAGTTTTTAAAAATATTTTCAGTGTCGAAAATTCTCAGACCTGGGAAAAGTTGAGCATTTGTGTATTACAATGTAAAAACATAGTGCTATCATTTTTCATACTAATACACAAATGCTCATTTTTTCCCGACTTGGTCCAAAAACCAAAAGTTTTCAAAAATATTTTCAGAGTCGAAAAATGACAGACCTGGGAAAAGTTGAGCATTTGTGTATTACAATGTAAAAACATAGCCCTATCATTTTTCATACTAATACACAAATACTCGAAAACTCCCGACTTGGTCCAAAAACAAAAAGTTTTTGAAAATATTTTCAGAGTCGAAAAATGACAGACCTGGGAAAAGTTGAGCATTTGTGTATTACAATGTAAAAACATAGCGCTATCATTTTTCATACTAATACACAAATGCCTATTTTTTACTGACTTGGTCCAAAAACCAAAAGTTTTTAAAAATATTTTTTTCAGAGTTTAAAAATGACAGACCGCGGGGAACTCTTGAGGACGACTCAAAACCAAAAATTTTTTAAACTTTTTTTTTCAGAGTTTAAAAATGACAGACCGCAGGGAACTCCCGAGGACGACTCAAAACCAAAAATTTTTTAAACTTTTTTTTTCAGAGCTTATAAATGACAGACCGCAGGGAACTCCCGAGGACGACCCAAAACCAAAAATTTTCAAAACTTTTTTTTCAGAGTCGGATCGACTTAAAAGTTGTATTTTTGAACGCGCCTTGCTAGAATTAGTCGTCCTCGGGAGTTTCCCCCTGGTCGTGAAGTTTTGAAATTTGGACTTGTGCACGGCCGGGACACCAAAATATTTTCGTGTCCGATCAACTTGAAACTATTTTTTTTTAGTGCGCCTTGCTAGAATTAGTCGTCCTCGGGAGTTTCCCCCTGGTCGTGAAGTTTTGAGATTTGGACTTGTGCACGGCCGGGACACCAAAATATTTTCGTGTCTGATCAACTTAAAACTATTTTTTTCAAGTGCGCCTTGCTAGAATTAGTCGTCCTCGGGAGTTTCCCCCTGGTCGTCAAGTTTTGAGATTTGGACTTGTGCACGGCCGGGACACTAAAATATTTTCGTGTCTGATCGACTTGAAACTATTTTTTTGTGAACGCGCCTTGCTAGAATTAGTCGTCGTCGGGAGTTTTCCCCTGGTCGTGAAGTTTTGAGATTTGGACTTGTGCACGGCCAGAACATGAAAATTTCATAGCGACCGACCAAGTCAAAACAACTTTTATTGAACTCGCCATGTCGTACTTAGTCGTTCTAGGGAGTTAGCCCCGACTTGGAAATTTTTGAGATTTGGACTTGTGCACGGCTGGAACATGAAATATTTATTTTGTCCGACCAAGTCAAAACTACTTTTTTTGAACTCGCCATGTAAGATTTAGTCGTCCTAGGGAGTTTCCTGCGGGTCGTGTAGTTTTGAGATTTGTGAGAAGTGTGCATGGTTAGAGCCCAATGTTCAATGTACTCTTTCCGATCTCGAAAATTTTATTTTTCCTGATTGAGTGGAAACATGAATTTCTGAATGCGCCGTATCGGAATTAGTACTTGACGGCAGTTTCTCCCAACTTGTGAATGTTTAAGTTTGGCAAGTGTACATGGGCAGATTCCCATGTTAAATGTACTCTTTCCCATCTCGGTTCATGCGCGTCACTAATTTGATGACGGGGCATTTGGCTACCTTAAGACAGTGAGGTTTACTCCCGCCGTTTACCAGCGCTTGATTGAAAATCTTCACTTTGACATTCACTTATTTTTTTGGAATAAGTAATCTTCTGAAACTTCAGTTTGGTGCACCAAAGGCTTAGTTAGACTCCATTCACCAGTTTACTGTAAATCTAAAACTTTACCAAAAAAATCCAAAAATCCAAAAATCTTGTAAATGGGATTTTCATGCACTGCTATCATTTTGTATACTAATACACAAATGCTCAATTTTTCCCGACTTGGTCTAAAAACCAAAACTTTTCAAAAATATTTTCAGAGTGGAAAAATGACAGACATGGGAAAAGTCGAGCATTTGTGTGTTACAATGTAAAAACATAGCCCTATCATTTTTCATACTTATACACAAATACTCGAAAACTCCCGACTTGGTCCAAAAACCAAAAGTTTTTAAAAATATTTTCAGAGTCGAAAAATGACAGACCTGGGAAAAGTTGAGCATTTGTGTATTACAATGTAAAAACATAGTGCTATCATTTTTCATACTAATACACAAATGCTTGTTTTTTACTGACTTGGTCCAAAAACCAAAAGTTTTCAAAAATATTTTCAGAGTCGAAAAATGACAGACCTGGGAAAAGTTGAGCATTTGTGTATTACAATGTAAAAACATAGCCCTATCATTTTTCATACTAATACACAAATGCTCATTTTTTCCCGACTTGGTCCAAAAACCAAAAGTTTAAAAAAATATTTTCAGAGTCGAAAAATGACAGACCTGGGAAAAGTTGAGCATTTGTGTATTACAATGTAAAAACATAGCGCTATCATTTTTCATGCTAATACACAAATGCTCATTTTTTCCCGACTTGGTCCAAAAACCAAAAGTTTTAAAAAATATTTTCAGAGTCGAAAAATGACAGACCTGGGAAAAGTTGAGCATTTGTGTATTACAATGTAAAAACATAGCGCTATCATTTTTCATGCTAATACACAAATGCTCAATTTTTCCCGACTTGGTCTAAAAATCAAAAGTTTTAAAAAAAGTTGAAAATGACAAAATTTGGATCCTGGGGGTTGCGCCCGCCTCTCGTTTACGGCAATGTTAAAAAACATAGAAATATTTTAGTGATAGAAAAATTTTATGTTTCTTTTTGGAGGGGTCTATGTGTGAGTCGAAAATTACATGGGATGGAAATGGTGTTTGTGAGCATATCGCATTTTCGTTCAACATGGGGTTGTATGGACAACTCGATGAGGGTAAAATTGACTTTTTGTATCTTTAGGAATTTGGTGTGTTTGACAGAGGTTGCGTCGGGCTCGTAATGTATAAGGTATAGGAGGTTTTTGGCTGAGAGATAGGGCTTGGATCATAGTTAGGTAGTTTAAGAGCGATTACATAGACATGAGAGAGGAAAAACGTGAAATCGTGTACCTGCGTATCTTGCATCAATGTGGCTGAGAAAAGCGTTCCCAAAGTATTGACGGATCTGGGAGCGTAACAGCAAAGTACGGATAGGTTGATAGTGCGGGGGAAATTTTTTGCGTTGATTACATTTCTGATGTATGCCTAAAAGTAAAATGTTGGCGTGCCACTCCGTGATTTGTAAAAAGTTTACATTTGGTAGTAACCTGTTGCTGTGAGCCATGACAAAATTTTTGCCTTTGGCTTTTGATGGGGTTTCTATCACGAATTTTTGAAATCACAGAAGACGTAAATCGAGGTAATGCGATCTGTCTTCGTCACCGTTGGAAACCCTGGTGAGATTGGGTTACCCCTGAAACATGATAATTCAAATCATGCAGCCGCTATCTACAAATGTTACAAAAGTAAAAATGGTAGTTGTCGTGCTGACTTGATTGACCGTGAATTGGAATTATTTGTGGAAGGAATTGCGGGTTCTGTAAAAAGTGTACGACGAGAGCGAGCCGTAAAATTGGTGGCTTCAAGTTGCAAATTCACAGAGGAGGGGATCGCACCCGGGCTAAAAACCTTGTGGTGTGAGTCTTAAAAAGACCTCCGACCAAATTTCAAGTTTACTAAGATGTTTCCCTGCGGGGTAGAACTACTTGTTGCTTGATAATTTAACTTAAACCTCACAGCAGCGTTTCTTTTAACTGAGTATTTTCACGGTTAATGAGACAGTGTGGTTCTGATATGTTCCTTCGTAAATCTCCGAGCTAGTAAAATTTTTACAACTCGAGAAAGTCTTTACATGGGCTGAAAACACGATGGTTTGGATGAAATCATGTGTGAACAAAATATTTGGTTTAGGTTAGGTTAGGTTAGGTTAGGTTAGGTTAGGTTAGGTTAGGTTAGGTTAGGTTAGGTTAGGTTAGGTTAGGTTAGGTTAGGTTAGGTTAGGTTAGGTTAGGTTAGGTTAGGTTAGGTTAGGTTAGGTTAGGTTAGGTTAGGTTAGGTTAGGTTAGGTTAGGTTAGGTTAGGTTAGGTTAGGTTAGGTTAGGTTAGGTTAGGTTAGGTTAGGTTAGGTTAGGTTAGGTTAGGTTAGGTTAGGTTAGGTTAGGTTAGGTTAGGTTAGGTTAGGTTAGGTTAGGTTAGGTTAGGTTAGGTTAGGTTAGGTTAGGTTAGGTTAGGTTAGGTTAGGTTAGGTTAGGTTAGGTTAGGTTAGGTTAGGTTAGGTTAGGTTAGGTTAGGTTAGGTTAGGTTAGGTTAGGTTAGGTTAGGTTAGGTTAGGTTAGGTTAGGTTAGGTTAGGTTAGGTTAGGTTAGGTTAGGTTAGGTTAGGTTAGGTTAGGTTAGGTTAGGTTAGGTTAGGTTAGGTTAGGTTAGGTTAGGTTAGGTTAGGTTAGGTTAGGTTAGGTTAGGTTAGGTTAGGTTAGGTTAGGTTAGGTTAGGTTAGGTTAGGTTAGGTTAGGTTAGGTTAGGTTAGGTTAGGTTAGGTTAGGTTAGGTTAGGTTAGGTTAGGTTAGGTTAGGTTAGGTTAGGTTAGGTTAGGTTAGGTTAGGTTAGGTTAGGTTAGGTTAGGTTAGGTTAGGTTAGGTTAGGTTAGGTTAGGTTAGGTTAGGTTAGGTTAGGTTAGGTTAGGTTAGGTTAGGTTAGGTTAGGTTAGGTTAGGTTAGGTTAGGTTAGGTTAGGTTAGGTTAGGTTAGGTTAGGTTAGGTTAGGTTAGGTTAGGTTAGGTTAGGTTAGGTTAGGTTAGGTTAGGTTAGGTTAGGTTAGGTTAGGTTAGGTTAGGTTAGGTTAGGTTAGGTTAGGTTAGGTTAGGTTAGGTTAGGTTAGGTTAGGTTAGGTTAGGTTAGGTTAGGTTAGGTTAGGTTAGGTTAGGTTAGGTTAGGTTAGGTTAGGTTAGGTTAGGTTAGGTTAGGTTAGGTTAGGTTAGGTTAGGTTAGGTTAGGTTAGGTTAGGTTAGGTTAGGTTAGGTTAGGTTAGGTTAGGTTAGGTTAGGTTAGGTTAGGTTAGGTTAGGTTAGGTTAGGTTAGGTTAGGTTAGGTTAGGTTAGGTTAGGTTAGGTTAGGTTAGGTTAGGTTAGGTTAGGTTAGGTTAGGTTAGGTTAGGTTAGGTTAGGTTAGGTTAGGTTAGGTTAGGTTAGGTTAGGTTAGGTTAGGTTAGGTTAGGTTAGGTTAGGTTAGGTTAGGTTAGGTTAGGTTAGGTTAGGTTAGGTTAGGTTAGGTTAGGTTAGGTTAGGTTAGGTTAGGTTAGGTTAGGTTAGGTTAGGTTAGGTTAGGTTAGGTTAGGTTAGGTTAGGTTAGGTTAGGTTAGGTTAGGTTAGGTTAGGTTAGGTTAGGTTAGGTTAGGTTAGGTTAGGTTAGGTTAGGTTAGGTTAGGTTAGGTTAGGTTAGGTTAGGTTAGGTTAGGTTAGGTTAGGTTAGGTTAGGTTAGGTTAGGTTAGGTTAGGTTAGGTTAGGTTAGGTTAGGTTAGGTTAGGTTAGGTTAGGTTAGGTTAGGTTAGGTTAGGTTAGGTTAGGTTAGGTTAGGTTAGGTTAGGTTAGGTTAGGTTAGGTTAGGTTAGGTTAGGTTAGGTTAGGTTAGGTTAGGTTAGGTTAGGTTAGGTTAGGTTAGGTTAGGTTAGGTTAGGTTAGGTTAGGTTAGGTTAGGTTAGGTTAGGTTAGGTTAGGTTAGGTTAGGTTAGGTTAGGTTAGGTTAGGTTAGGTTAGGTTAGGTTAGGTTAGGTTAGGTTAGGTTAGGTTAGGTTAGGTTAGGTTAGGTTAGGTTAGGTTAGGTTAGGTTAGGTTAGGTTAGGTTAGGTTAGGTTAGGTTAGGTTAGGTTAGGTTAGGTTAGGTTAGGTTAGGTTAGGTTAGGTTAGGTTAGGTTAGGTTAGGTTAGGTTAGGTTAGGTTAGGTTAGGTTAGGTTAGGTTAGGTTAGGTTAGGTTAGGTTAGGTTAGGTTAGGTTAGGTTAGGTTAGGTTAGGTTAGGTTAGGTTAGGTTAGGTTAGGTTAGGTTAGGTTAGGTTAGGTTAGGTTAGGTTAGGTTAGGTTAGGTTAGGTTAGGTTAGGTTAGGTTAGGTTAGGTTAGGTTAGGTTAGGTTAGGTTAGGTTAGGTTAGGTTAGGTTAGGTTAGGTTAGGTTAGGTTAGGTTAGGTTAGGTTAGGTTAGGTTAGGTTAGGTTAGGTTAGGTTAGGTTAGGTTAGGTTAGGTTAGGTTAGGTTAGGTTAGGTTAGGTTAGGTTAGGTTAGGTTAGGTTAGGTTAGGTTAGGTTAGGTTAGGTTAGGTTAGGTTAGGTTAGGTTAGGTTAGGTTAGGTTAGGTTAGGTTAGGTTAGGTTAGGTTAGGTTAGGTTAGGTTAGGTTAGGTTAGGTTAGGTTAGGTTAGGTTAGGTTAGGTTAGGTTAGGTTAGGTTAGGTTAGGT
>CATKUY010000360.1:0-55187 GCA_949802685.1 Dicyrtomina minuta
ATATCTACTCGTTTTTGAAAGTTTAAAATGTATAGACACTTTGAAATTTTAAAATGCTGTATTTTACTTACCTTTTTAGATGCTGAGCTTAATTTTTGGTAGTACAAAACTCTGTATTTACACGGTTTTGAAGGACAAATTGCAGTATGTAGGCACTTTCGAAGTTGCAAAATGCAATATTTGAAAGCATTTTTGAAATTCCACAACGTGTAGTAATTCGAAACGTTTTGAAAAAGTTTTTTTGTGCCTAAGAACATTTTTGTAGAAAGATATTTCACCAGAAACTAATTAATAAATTACTTGATTTTGAATGAAATACCTCGTTTTTCTGTTTTAGTATTTAAATACAATTAAAGTTTATGACTAATGCCGAACTGTTCAATATCCTTTTGACATTGTTCAAAATTTTATGTTCTAATTTTTTTTGTATAAGAAAACTTCCACAATTTTCTTGCATACTCAACAAAGAGGAGATCGAACACAACATTCCATTTGCCACTCATGATACAGCTTTAAACAGTTAAAAATGTTACACGACATTAAGCTCATGCATGAAGCTGTATAAAGCATATTTAAGCTCCAGGATTCAATTACGGACCAGCCACAATTAGGTACACATTCCCACATATTGCCTAAGAACCAAAATGACCCATATCCAATTTAAGCTGCAATCAAAATGAGCTATGTCATAAAAACACGAAATGAAGAACATGCGTAAAGTGCTAATTTAAGAGATTTTGAGAAGGATATTTTAATTGCATGTTTTTTTAAAAGTGAAAAATTTTTTATTTGCATCTTTTTTTAAAAGTGCAAAATGTTTTATTTGCATGTTTTTAAAAGGTGCAAAATATTTTATTTGCATGTTTTTTAAAAAGTGCAAAATGTTTTATCTGCATGTTTTTTAAAAAGTGCAAAATGTTTTTGTTTTATCTGCATGTTTTTTAAAAAGTGCAAAATGTTTTATCTGCATGTTTTTTAAAAAGTGCAAAATGTTTTATCTGCATGTTTTTTAAAAAGTGCAAAATGTTTTATCTGCATGTTTTTTAAAAAGTTCAAATTATTTTATTTGCATGTTTTAAACATATTTTTCATTTGTGTAGATATTGGATATTGTTTTTGGTCAGAAATGGATATGGGTCATTTTGGTTCTTCACCTACGATATACAGTGCTAGACAACGAGCTATGCAGGGATATTGGGAGGAACCATAAACAAATTCCAAAAATCACATATTCCAACACAAAATCTCGATCATCAGTTCTAAAATACTTGAGTATTTATTTCCTTAAGAAAGCATCCATTCATTAGGAAAGATAACAATTTTTTCCGTTTACTTTCCAAATCCAATATAGGCAAACGGTTGACGGTACACGTAATATGTTACTTAAGTACATTGCAATAGCTTCACACATTCATTTCAGTAAATTATTATTACTATGAAGTGCAGTATTAATTTTCTTATTGTTTAATCAAAGGGAAATTTCTTTTAAAGGAAAAATCCTACAATTTTCTTTCAAACTACTCAAAACCATGCCCACGCATACGACAGAGTATCTAAAGATATAATGAGCTCTCTAAGCCTATAAAAAGGTTACACGGCGTCAAGCTTATGCATAAGGCATAAAACTAGTATGTATGTATGTACCTTATCAAATATTTTAACTTTAACACTAATTATTTAAGACCAAGAAAAATAAATAAAATATTTGGAACTAGTAATTAAACAGTTTCAAGTAAGATTCGATTTACACCGCTTTTAATATAATTTTTTATCTGTATATGTATAAACATGTACTGGCAGATGCAGCGGCGGATACAGAAATTTTGTCTGGGGGGGGGGCTAACAATGTTAAGCCGCCATATTGGAAAATGGCCGCTCCTATCTCTACAATGTTAAAAAATTTCCTTCTGGGGGGGGGGGCTAAAGCCCCTAGCCCCCCCCTTCTGGATCCGCCCCTGGGCAGATGTGTAGTGACAATTTACAATTTTTATTTTTCAGCTAAATTATGCCCGGCTATACTACTTGGATGGGTGATCGCCTTGAGACTCGGGGTGCTTTTAACTTCATATTAATCCCTTTTTGAGAGAGAATGTAAATATTTATTTACTACTGACACTACTATAGCGTTTGCCATACAGACACAGTAGGAACATATAACAATTTCAAAACTCAATGAATAAGGCTTTAGATAATTTATAAGTTATGCAAATTGCCGTATTTTTACACGTTTTGAAAGGTGCAGAATGCTGTATTTACACTTTTATATATTTTTAATTCTAACCTGCAGGATATTTACACGTTTTTAAAAGTGCAAGACAGTGCAGTAATTTTATAACTTTTTGAAGGTGCAAATTGTAATATATAGGCACTTTTAAAAATTCAAAATGATGTATGTTATATATTTTGAACAGTGCAAAATCTAGTACCTACACTGTTTTGAAGATGTAAATTGGACTATGTATAGACACTTTGAAATTGGAATGTTACATGTTACATGTTACATGTTACATGTTAAATATAAACATTTTCAAAAAAGTTAAGCTGATAAAAGGGTCCTAAAATGAAGATTTTTTGATGACGTTATGTAAGGATGATCCCAATCGTACTCAGGTTTGAATGGTTATAACCTCTTAAGCATCAATAATATATATAAAACATAAGTTGTATTTTATGAAAAATGGAGATAGTCAGATTTGCTTTAACTCCACAATGGTGATAGTCAGTTTTGCGTTTAGTCCAAAATGGAGATAGTCAGATTTGCTTTTAGTGCTGAATGGAGATAGTCAGTTTTGCTTTTAGTCCAATATAGATATAGTCATATTTGCTTTTAGTGCTGAATGGAGATAGTCAGTTTTGCTTTTAGTCCAATATAGATATAGTCATATTTGCTTTTAGGGCTGAATGGAGATAGCTAGATTTGATTCTTTGCCGACGATATTTCACTCAGCAATGCTCTAGCATTACAATATATGTACAAGTATGCCAAAATATTTTACGGGATGCACGGGTTTAAAAAAATGATTCGGTGCCTACCGCGGTAAATCGGCTACCGTGGATATCCACGGCCAGCCGCGTCTGCGAGAAACTTCCAATCGGCTACCTATCAGCCGTTGAACAGGCATGTTCTTAACAGAACTCCAAATCCCTAATCGCCTCGAAGATGAATGTTTTATTCTGAGTCTTTTCCAAAGATTTTCAAATTTAACTAAATGCTGGATTTTGTTACCAAGTGTGAAAGGGTTAAGAGCTTTTTTTAAAACGATGGCAGATTCGAAATTGGAAACATTAATTTTGTGCACACGATTTTTCTTTGAGTCCAAGTTACAAGTTTGCTTCTTTGGTGGAATGAAAATGACAGATCGTCAGCTAGAAGATGAGCGAAAGGAAAGGGAGGAGCTTCAAAATTATGGAATGTTCCAGGAATTTATACATTTAAATATAGTTGAATCGCCATGTTGGGAGAATATTGATGAGCTTTGGGACAACGAGAAGAACCCTATAAATGTTTTCTTTATCTAATATTTTGCTTTACAATAAATATTCTAATAATAAAAGTTGGCGTGTTTCCTAAATAACTCGTATGTTTAACGATATTTTGTTGTAACTCATTTACTAGCTTATTGGTCGTGTACTAATGCAAAATTTTTGTCAAGTTATTTCATTTCAAAAAATATTGTTTATCTAATTTAAGTATCACTAACTTTGGTAGAACGGAGATACATAGTAGAGGGAAACCCGATGGATTGTAATTGCGGTGGTTAAGTTGAAAAACAGCAAAATTGTGACGGTTGCCGTAGAAATATTATCAAAATATAACTATTTCTACTTACGTATTCTGCCACATTGTTGGGCCTTCTGACCATAGGTGATCGGCAGAAATAATTATTATTGCAAAACGTAACTGTGCCCTGTGCCTATAATAATCCAGTGGATAAAAGCTTAATAAATAAAGAGATAAAAAATTAAAAGTACATGAATTACAACTTAATAGTGAAATATTATTGACTGTAGCATTATCAATTTCCAAATATTAGTTGTGTAATTCATACTTCAATCTGATGGAAAATAATTTATTAATTACCTAAGGGATCGTCCATGAATGATGTCATGGGTAGCGGTCGCTTTATACTCAACCGTTGTGTGTGTAATTTTATCTAAATATTATATTTAAAAAATACTATACGTATCTTAGCTTCCATTTAATACACGTTAATATTTTACAGGGCGGAAAAGTAACGCAGCTTTGTAGCAGCTGCTGCGAATAATTATCTGTAATTTAACAACGAATTAAATGCTTTATAAATACTAAATACGATTTAATTTCTCAATTTACTTGCTCCTTAAGACCTTGATTTCACTAGAAAAGTTAACAATTGTTAGCCTTAAGAAACGTGCTTTCAGAGTTAACCATTGTTAAATCTGAAAGCGAGTTTCTTAAGGCTAACAATGGTTAAATTTTCTAGTGAAATCGATGTCTAACAATGACTATACTTGTCGCAATATTATATATAGTTGATGAAAAATTGTATTCGTGTGGTTTCATGAAGCGTATAACATGACACGTAGAACTTTTATGCCATGTGAATATTCCTAATTATCTCCTGGTGTTATACATGGTCAATGCAAAATTTAATACAGACAGATTCAAACCCTGTTATCTGCAATAGCCGAGTTCATTGAACTAATTTTGTGTCAGTTAATATTCAACATTTTAAATGGAATTTTATGTACAAGAAGTTTTAATCAAAAATATATAATGGCCAAAAAGCTTTTTATCACTTTTTACTGTAATACATAATTCCAATTTAAAATAATTTGTGTAGATTTTAAATATTATTCTTGTTTGCATGCTGCTCAGTCCCAGACTTATTCCTTTGGCTTACATCGCCTATTTGGAATGAATTAAAGCAAAATTTAATTTATCACACATGATACTTCTATAATGAGTGTTATGTAGTTAATTAATTTTTGAAACTTTGAAATGTATAATTCATCGCATTTTGGAAGCACATACCTAAACATTGCTCCAGGGACACTTTCACATATGCACGTAAGATCCGGTTGACAGGGTCCATAGTCTTGGTAAAAGGGATCATTTGTGTCTTGTTCAGGCCAGTTCTTGTCAGTGAGTAGTATGGTTTGGTTCCTTTTAACACAAATTGACTCCAAAACCAACACCGAAACCCGAAATCACTATATATCCCGGGCGTTTTTTTAAACCAAAACCAACACCGGTGCGTTTGCTATATGCAAATATTGCTCATGCTATAGGCAATGGAAAAGGTACAGTATATCCTACTATCAAATCACTATATATCCCGGGCATTTTTTGATGCGCTTGCTATATGCAAATATTGCTCTTGCTATAGGCAACGAAAACAGTATATCCTGCTCCAACACTACATACATATTATGCATTTTTTTGAATCGATGACCGTTTGCTACATTGCTCATAGGCAATGGTGCACCCGCGTTGCGTGTGACATGGAGGGGGAATGAGTAGGAGTGTTTTGCTGTATGGTTTTCAGTATGTAGCTATACAGTAGACACCTGCGTATCGATCCATCGCTTTGTCTATCTCACTCGCCCCTGTTCGGTCCTCGGGTTCGTTACTGTACACCTGTCTGTGTATGCAAGATGTATATTATGTAAGCTTGCACATACTTTCTTATAGATCGATAAATCAATATATATTATTTCAAAAATCAATAAAAAATGCTGTATTTTCTCCAAAACAGAACATTTGACTTACAACGTTTATTATGTACGTTAGGTAATGAATGTACAATATACAAAAGTATGTTGCTAGTATGCTATGTCATGGTACGGTTGCGGCTTCGGCTTTGGTTCTGAATTTGGTTTTTGTCTTCGCATTTTGTTCAGAGGCCACTGCCATGGGTAGGACTCTACCGCTGCCTGTGACCCACCGCTCTGCTGCTGCCCTGGGCTCACTACCGCTGCCCTAGGGTTTTCATAATGCCCTTGGCCCGGCACGATATCCTGGAAGCTGTCATGGTGTTCTGCGGTCGTCACGATAACCTTCTTGAGATGCTGGAGTAAGATGTGAGGTAAGGTCTTTGATCTTAAGAAGGTATGGTGATACTTTCTGGGAGATGCTTGGGTAAGATGTAGCATGTATTGAGATGTCACAAGATGTATGCTATTTAATATGCTGTAAAATATGCTATATAATATGCTATATATTATGCCTCAAATGTTAGGGTTAAAATGTGATATATGTAATCAGCAGGACGTATTACATCATGAAACTCATTTTTACTCTTTTTTCAAAATTTTTTAAAATTTTGAAAACTGTTTTGAAATTTTAAATGTCGCAATACTAACTAATGAGGTTTTGACTAAGACTGAACAGGGTTGTAAGTCTTACTTTTTTAAGATGTTTAAAAGTAGTCCGGGCTCAATCGGACCAATACTTATGGAGAAATGACATTTTCCCACCCCACCGCCCCCCTCAATGATAAAGCAATGAAATAATGGAAGATACACGGTATTTCTAAAGTACATTACTTACATTGGACTGACTCATGTCGTGATGAGCAATAAACATAGTAAAGAAATCAATATTGCATGAGAATAAAATAAATATATTGATTTCATGAGAATAGCATGAGTCATGAGGGATTAATTTGTTTGTTTCGGTAGGAGTTGAGGGAATGAAGCATGTTGGTTGGATTTAAACGTTTTGCTTAATTGTATGAAGTATAACAAGTGTACGTGAATCGTGCACAAGCTATGTCGCATGAAATATTGGCTTCGGGACACTTCAATGGTCTGTATGGAGATCCATTTGTCTTTTGAATTGAATTACATTTTATATGAAATATTTTCGTGAGCAATGCATATATTTTTATAATAAACCCATCAACATGTGTTTTTAAATGCCAATTTTTTTTTATTACAGTTTTAAAAACTTTGTTTACAATTTTTTTAAAATCTTATTTTCTTAAATGTTTACAAATTATTTTTCTCACTATTGGTTATTTAATTTAAGCATTCTAAAATGTTTACAAACTTAATTATTTTTTGTTTACAAACTTTATTTTACATTAACGATTTAAATTATTTTTTTCCTAAATTTATTTGTAAAAATGTCCTACTAACCTAATTATATTTTTAACTATTTGTAAAAATGTTTTTTAAGCTTCTTTTTTTTTTTGGTTAACAAACTAAAATTATTTTTTCTACAAAGTATTTTTATAACATTATTTGTTTTTATTAAGTATGTTTAAATTTGTTTTACTGTTTTTTAAATTACTTTTCTACAAACTAGTTTAGAGAAATGTTTTTTACAAACTAAATTATTTTTTTTCCTAAATATATTTGTAAAAATGTTTTACAAACCTAATTATTTTTTTACAAAGTTATTTATTTTTCTACAAGGTATTTGTATTTTTAAAATTATTTATTTTTACTAAGTATGTTTTTGCCATTTTAAATCATGTTGCTACAAACTAGTTTAGAAAAACGTTTTTACGAAGTAATTTTTGTTGTTGTCACTATTGTGTTTTTCACTAAGTTTAAGATATTTTTAAAACAAATTATTTGTCTAATGTGTGAAATCCGTAGGGTAAACTAAAGTTTATGTTATTGTTGTCTGGATAATATCTGTTTACATCTAATCCATGGAATGCAATTTTGTCTACATTCATTAGATACAATTTATGATCAATCGATCTAATTAAATTAACAGGCAATCGTTTAATTTTTTGCTCATTTATTGCTGTTTCATATGTTTTAAATGTACATGATTTTAAACTATTGCTTGGAATTCCTTTGCATTTTAATTCGTCATGCCCGCCAAATGATCTTATGGCATATTCCTAAGCTCTGGAAGCAGCTACTTTCCAAATATCCATATCCTCAATCTTCCACTTCCCGCCAACCCCAGCATTATGATTAACCAAATCAGGATACGTTGCCAGCAATGCATGCCCTGTCGGCAATTTAGAGTAGTCCACAAAGCTTTTGCATTTGTATAGGTCTTCAAAGTATGTATTATTAGGATCCAAAATCTATTAAATAAATTATTGACTTTTTAAAAATTCTGGTATAAATGGAAATGTTTTCTATTTTATTTTTCCGTTTCAAATTCTACTTTGAGATGAATAAACAATACTTGCCTGGAAAATATGGCTGTCGGTGTCAGAGTACTGGTGATGGATCCTTTCTTTAAACACAAGCTGGAACTCTTGGTAAAATCCAGAGTAAAAAGCCACTTTGGAATGCTCTAAGCAATTAAAACCTCCTTGGATGGGCTTGTCCAATATTACTTCTTGAGGTTTAAGTACAACTTGAGTTATATTCTCCGACAAACTTTTAAAACCTGTGCATCTTTCATCAGCTATTGTTTTCACCACACTCACGAGGGACAAACAAAATTTCACAGTGATAAGGTTTTCGTTTGACTGCAAAAATTTTCCATAAATTGCATTGTTCATCAGTTTCAAAAAATCCTTGTCTGATTTCGATTTTGCATTTCTTCTTCTTTCAACGTTTGTTGTTATATAGTCTTTTATGTAAGCTTGATGCGAGAATGAAAATCCTTGATGAATTTTTACAAGTTTCATTCCCATTTTCAAATAATATTGCAGGGATGCATGGTTTACTACATAATGCATCTTGTCATAGCATGTCAACATAAGTTTTTCTTGAGTCAAGAAAGATTTTCCCAACTGCCCAAGTTTTGACACATGTTCTTTTTGACGTTCTGACAGCTCGTTTAACTAAATTTTGAGTTTTTCAGGACACAGCGGAATTTTTTTTGTTCTTTCTTAAACGTCAATTGGGTATTCTAAATTCACTTTTAATATATACCCTTTGCTTCCAGCTTCAAAGTCACGATTTATCCAGTCAATACTGTTTAATGTGTCTTCAGTTTCCCATTTAAAATTTTCAAGCGGGAACTTTTTGCACAGAGCTTCAGCATACATACCGTTCTTGTCAACATAAAGAAGGTGTTGTCTTGGTAGGTCAGGGGTGTAGTGTTACTCCTCCCGTTCTGTATGAGCCACTACAAGTTTCTGCGAGGCATAGCAAATCCCACCTCGGATCCCCTGTTTAACCATTTTATACATTTCATAGTCCCGTATAACGTCCATTTCAACACCATTTGTTTTTAAGAAACTCTGCCAAGCATATCCACTGGTAGTACAAACGTACGTAGGATCAAGTCCAGTGCTTTTTATCCCAATGCGTCTAAAATTCTCCCACACTGCAGCCAACAGTACACTGTCCAGTAAATTGTACAGTTTGCAATACTGGTTAAAATCTTTTATATTGAACTTTGTAATAATTTTGTTCACTAGTTCCCATTCTGAGTCTGTTATTTCGTTTCCCGTCAAATCATTATTGAACCATTTACGTTCTGGTATGGGATGTCCATTTTGAAATACAGTAGGAGAAGTAAGATAACTGTACGGGAATGGAATTTTTGCGAACAACAGTTCAATGTTTTCTTTTGAATTGGGAACTCCAGCTGGAACCATTTTCGGGAAACACTGATCAATTATTGTCAAACTTTCACATTTTTCTTTTGCAACAACGTTAGCCAAGTTGGCTAAACTGTCTTTCACAAATTGACAGCTGTCAATAAATCTTATTTTCACTCTGCGATCATTTTCTTCTATTGTTTCTGTATTTTTATTTCCCATGTTTTTATTAAGTAGTGGTAAAACTTTGTTTTTATGCGCAATTGTCATTTGCACAAATTTCTCTGACGATTTTGCAATAACGTGAACGTTTTCAGCGTCAAACATTTCTTGTTCCAATGCATTTACAAGCAAATGCAGATCAAATCCAGTTGAATTATGACAAACACATACAAGTTCATGTTTGTATTTTATCTTGAGGTTGCAAGACTGACACAGAGCAGCAATGTATGTACCTTCTGTGTGGTTATGATGAAAAGTTTTAATTACGGACTGCTTTGCTTAGCCATTTACTTCATCAACTGCTCCAGCAAATCCGCCAATTTCATCTCCAAGTTCTTTAATGTATTTATCAATTGAATATTCATCAAACGCTTCTGCATAGCTTTGGTTTTTCTTTTTCTTTTCAACAGTTAATTTCCGATGACATATTTCACAATGTGTCGCTGCTTTATGTTTTCGCAATGTTTTAGCATCCGGTTTGTTGAAATTATTGGTATTCCGAATTTTTGTTATGAGTTTGTCAGCCCAATAGAATACAGACTTGTAAAAATGCTTGACTGGATTTTCTTCATTGTAATAATTCGCATGAACAATTTTCATATCAGATGTAGTTGTTTTTACAATAACAATTGCATAACTTGCTGGTTTAAATTCGGACACTATCGTTGTTGCTTTTTTCTGTTTCCCCAAAGGCACAGCAAACGTCTCCTAGTCGTAGAATAATATGTACGGCACTGGTAATGTCATATGTTCATTTTTGAATTTGATCTTGAATCGTTTATCAGGAAAATCATATATTTGTTCTTTTACTTCTGTACAGCTGTGTTTCAATAACTGTTCCTGAGTTTTTTTGAAACAAAAACACTCTTGACAGAAGAACAAACGTTTATGTTGTACTATATGTCTAAGAAATCGATTTAGGTCTTTTATCAGAACAAAATGGCAACGTTTTCCTTGTTCATCGTTTTCATGAATCAGAAACAAATTTATAACTTTTGTATATTTATGTACACTTTTATAGTTAAGAACTATATTTTTTCCTTCATGTGTAAACAAAATGACAATGATATCGTTTTTTTCTTCAAACAATATAATGTCTTTATGCACATTAACACCAGCGTTACTTATCATTGAAAATTCAAAGTTGCACAGATATTTTTTCCATAGTTCAACTCTGTACAGCTTAATTCTTTGTGATGGTTTCTTACTATCTTCACTAAGCTGAGCTTCCTTTTCAACGAAGGCTTGTCGTAAATTGACTTCATATTCCATGTACACGCCTGCAGCAATGCAGTACTGGAAGCATTTTCCATCTTTGTTGTTAATATTTACAATTCCTTGTTTCTTGAATGGCATCTTAAGATGTCCGCGTATTTTTGAATTTTTTAACAACGAAAGTTCACCCATTTTAACTTAAAATGAAACAATTCTAATAATTCGCCATCCACTTCCAAGTTCAGTGAAATTATTCTTTTTTTCAATAATTTTGTTAGCAGCTTCAAGCAAAAGAGAATCTATTCCGTTTGAATCGTGAAGGTCAAAAGGTCTGGAATCAAAATATATAGTTTCTTCATGTGTAAACGTATGATCGGCGTCTTGAATATCCTTTTCCATTAAAACATCAATTCCAATAATGACACTCATGGCTTTATACACAACCAAGTTTTCATTCAAAAGTTTTTCAGTTGGATTCTTTACAAATTCAAAAATATCTTCAATGCTGGTAATTTTATCTGTTGGTTCATATAAATACTCTCTGACTGCGCCAAGATGTGATCTTGAAGTTTCTTTGAAAAACGACAAGTCAATTTCATGCCTGGCATCCAAGTGGCCTCCTCTCTGCCCAAAACGAGTACACGCATGCGCAGATTTGCATTGAGTATACATTTCACAGTCTTCGCAGTAATGAACGCGCTCAACGTGATAGTAGTAAGGATACTATTTACGAGTATCGTAAGAACATCGAGCCATAGGACAATTTAGTAGCCGCAAACAATACAATCAATATTCAGTAAAAAAATTAAGCCCATTTTTTTTAAGCCAAGAAAGCCTATTCAACCAAAATGAGTCAAAACTCTTGACTCATTTTTTAAGCGCAAAAATAGCGCTCAAATGAGCGCAAAAATAGCGCACAATTTTTTGAGTTCAAATGAGCGCGAAAATAGCGCTCACTTTTTTAAAGTTCAAATGAGCGCAAATATAGCGCTAACTTTCTTTAGTTCAAATGAGCGCAAAAATAACGCTCAAATAAGCGCAAAAAGAGCGCTCACTTTTTTTTAAGTTTAAATGAGCGCACAAAGAGCGTTCACTTTTTTGAGTTCACATGATCGCAAGAATAACGCTCAAATGAGCGCAAAAAGAGCGCTCACTTTTTTGAGTTCAAATTAGCGCAAAAATAGCACTCAAATGAGCGCAAAAATAACGCTTATTTTTAAATAAACGAAAAAAATAGCGTTCACTTTTTTTGAGTGAAAAAATAGCGCTCATTTTTTAAACCTGAACAATTTGACTCATTTTTAAAAACAAATGACTCTGTTTTTACAATTTAGCTTATATTTTTGAAAATTGTCACTCTATTTTTATAAACTTTAGCTTGTTTTTAAAAAATTTGACTGCGTTTTTTACAATCTAGCTATTATTTTTTGAAAACACTCTATTTTTATAAAATTTAGCTTGCTTTTTAAAATTTTCAAAATTTTACTTTGTTTTTTCAAAATTTGACTCCGTTTTTTAAAATTATACTCCATTTTTTAAATAAATTAATCATTTTTTTTCACAAATTTGACCTAATATCAAGACAATTTTCAAGAAAAAATGATTAAATTGTAAGACAAATGGCTTAAGAAATTGAGAAAAAACACACAATTTAGGAAAATTAGTAAGTTTAAAATAACTGCCAATTTTAAAAAATTAGCCTAATGAAAAAACCATTAAAAAATCAATGGACTTACGACATATTTTAGATCCTCCGGTCGCGGCTGAGTTTTCACAGCGCATGGAAATGTGAATGTTTCCTCCATTACTCCAATATTGGTTTTCGCCACTCACTGTACAGTCTTTTTAAATACTTAAAAAGTTTCAAAATGCACAGAACCAACAGCAATCCAATCGATAAATACAACAATCCAATATATTGAGCGATTTCTGGCTTTTCGCCGGGATCAATTTTGCTCTGCTTCAGCAGGGACCACAGCAAAAACTAAACTGACTCGGTTTGCGAGTAGGTCAGCTGTAGTCTATCCAGATGCTTAGTCTCTTTTATCAAGACTAACTAAATCAGATGTTTGTTCACTTAACTGTACATACACCGACTCTTCATTAAAATACATACAAGACATGTAGAAATAAACAAACAGCGTGGTTTTAGGCAAAAATCATTCAGCTAATTTTTTTTTGAGTCAAACAAATTAACTTCATTTGAGCTAAAACATTTTTTTTTAAATTTGGCCTCATTTTTTTAAATTTAGCTCATTATTTTTTAACTTTGATCAGTTTTTTAGGATTTGGCCACATTTTTTTTAAATTTGGCTTCAGTTTTTTAAAAATTTAGTTGAGCTTTTAGGAAATTTATTTTATTTTATAAAACTTCAACTCAGTTTTTCAAAATTTGGCCTATTGTTTTTTGAATTTGACTTATTTTGTATTAAATACGGCTCATTTTATAAAATTTGGCTGATTTGTTTTTAAAATTTAGCACATTTTTTTAACTTTTTGCTCATTTAAAAAACAAAACTACTTATTAAGTTAGTTGACAGAAAGCAGATGCATAGGTAACTGCTTACCGCATACATCCACATGCAACGATTTACTTTGTGCTTATATACCTATTTGTATGTTTTTGCTACAGAAGCTCTGCTACCGATGTTTTTTTACGAATCAGGTTTATTTTTATAACCGCTACTAGAGTAAGATTTGGAGAGCGGACGTAAAAGTAACTGCTTTTGCCTAATTTTATAGCATTCGATGTAATCACCTTTTATACACTTAAAAGGTTTCACAAAATAAACAACACTCAGCACAAGTAAACACAAAAATCCAATATCTTGATTATTTTATAGCCTTCCAACTGATCCAAATAGGTTGTGCTTTAGCAGACTTCTCAACTGTAACTGTTCGTTTGTACAATACAGCTTTCTTTTTATACCCGTTAGTCGAGTAAGTTTTGGTAAGCGGACGTAAAAGTAAGCGGTTTTGCCTAAGTTTTCAACATTTGATGTAAACACTTTTCACACCCTTGAAACGTTTCACAAATACACAAAATCAACAACAATCGGCACTATTGTACACAAAAGTCTAATATCTTCAGTATTTTCTAACTTTCCAACTGGCTTAAATTAGTTCTGCTTCAGAAGACTTCTCAACTGCAACTGATCTGTTTTACGAAACAGGTTTTATTTTTATACTTGTTAGTCGAATAAGATTTGGAAAGCGGACGTAAAAGAAACCGCTTTTGCTTACTTAGAGATACAATTATCTATTCATTTAATGCTTGTTCAACAAGTGCATGTTGAACTCGAGTAAGATTAGAAAAGCGGACGTAAAAGTAATTGCTTTTAAGTACATAAAGATACTATAATCTATTTATAATATAACTGCCAAATTGATGTTGTTGTGTACGTCGACAGAGTGCGCTCGTACAAGTAACGTTTTACTGCTTACATTTTCATACAATGTTTTACTTTGCGTATACATAAATTATACTCTCTATGTGTTTTACAAACTAGTCATCTACTTGCGTTTATTTATTTTAAGCGTACAAAACTATAGGTCTCCAATTGCCTTAAAGCCAGCAGTTAATCTCTCAGTGCCCCAGAAGCCAGTGGTTTTGGGGGAGGAGAGAGGGAAACCAATAGCCTCTGGGGCACTGAGAGATTAACTGCTGGCTTTAAGGCAATTTGAGACCTATAGTTTTGTAAGCTTAAAATAAATAAACGCAAGTAGATGACTAGTTTGTAAAACACATAGAGAGTATAATTTATATATATATAAGCTTAAAAAAAAGCTTAATGTTTTTACTGAATATTGATTGTATTGTTTGCAGCTACTAAATTGTCCTATGGCTCGATGTTCTTACGATACTCGTAAATGGTATCCTTACTACTATCACGTTGAGCGCGTTCATTACTGCAAAGACTGTGAAATGTATACTCCATGCAAATCTGCGCATGCGTGTACTCGTATTGGGCAGAGAGAAGGCAACTTGGACGCCAGGCATGAAATTGACTTGTCGTGTTTCAAAGAAACTTCAAGATCACATCTTGGCGCAGTCAAAGAGTATTTATATGAACCAACAGATGCAATTACCAGCATTGAAGATATTTTTGAATTTGTAAAGAATCCAACTGAAAAACTTTTGAATGAAAACTTGGTTGTGTATAAAGCCATGAGTGTCATTATTGGAATTGATGTGTTAATGGAAAAGGATATTCAAGACGCCGATCATACGTTTACACATGAAGAAACTATATTCTTCGATTCCAGACCTTTTGACCTTCACGATTCAAACGGAATAGATTCTCTTTTGCTTGAAGCTGCTGACGAAATTATTGAAAAAAAGAATAATTTCACTGAACTTGGAAGTGGATGGCAAATTATTAGAATTGTTTCATTTCAAGTTAAAATGGGTGAACTTTCGTTGTTAAAAAATTCAAAAATACGCGGACATCTTAAGATGCCATTCAAGAAACAAGGAATCGTAAATATTAACAACAAAGATGGAAAATGCTTCCAGTACTGCATTGCTGCAGGCGTGTACATGGAATATGAAGTCAATTTACGACAAGCCTTTGTTGAAAAGGAAGCTCAGCTTAGTGAAGATAGTAAGAAACCATCAAATAGAATTAAGCTGTACAGAGTTGAACTATGAAAAAAATATCTGTGCAACTTTGAATTTTCAATGATAAGTAACGCTGGTGTTAATGTGCATAAAGACATTCCATTGTTTGAAGAAAAAAACGATATCAGTGTCAATGTTTTTACACATGAAGGAAATAATATAGTTCTCAACTATAAAAGTGTACATAAATATACAAAAGTTATAAATTTGTTCCTGATTCATGAAAACGATGAACAAGGAAAACGTTGCCAGTTTGTTCTGATAAAAGACGTAAATCGATTTCTTGGACATATAGTACAACATAAACGTTTGTTCTTCTGTCAAGAGTGTTTTTGTTTCAAAAAAACTCAGGAACAGTTATTGAAACACAGCTGTACAGAAGTGAAAGAACAAATATATGATTTTCCTGATAAACGATTCAAGATCAAATTCAAAAATGAACATATGACATTACCAGTGCCGTACATATTTTTCTACGACTGGGAGACGTTTGCTGTGCCTTTGGGGAAACAGAAAAAAGCAACAACGATAGTGTCCGAATTTAAACCAGCAAGTTATGCAATTGTTATTGTAAAAACAACTACATCTGATATGAAAATTGTTCATGCAAATTATTACAATGAAGAAAATCCAGTCAAGCATTTTTACAAGTCTGTATTCTATTGGGCTGACAAACTTATAACAAAAATTCAGAATACCAATAATTTTAACAAACCGGATGCTAAAACATTGCGAAAACATAAAGCAGCGACACATTGTGAAATATGTCATCGGAAATTTACTGTTGAAAAGAAAAAGAAAAACCAAAGCTATGCAGAAGCGTTTGATGAATATTCAATTGATAAATACATTGAAGAACTTGGAGATGAAATTGGCGGATTTGCTGGAGCAGTTGATGAAGTAAATGGCTAAGCAAAGCATTCCGCAATTAAAACTTTTCATCATAACCACACAGAAGGTACATACATTGCTGCTCGGTGGCAGTCTTGCAACCTCAAGATAAAATACAAACATAAACTTGTATGTGTTTGTCATAATTCAACTGTATTTGATCTGCATTTGCTTGTAAATGCATTGGAACAAGAAATGTTTGACGCTGAAGACGTTCACGTTATTGCAAAATCGTCAGAGAAATTTGTGCAAATGACAATTGCGCATAAAAACAAAGTTTTACCACTACTTAATAAAAACATGGGAAATAAAAATACAGAAACAATAGAAGAAAATGATCGCAGAGTGAAAATAAGATTTATTGACAGCTGTCAATTTGTAAAAGACAGTTAAGCCAACTTGGCTAACGTTGTTGCAAAAGAAAAATGTGAAAGTTTGACAATAATTGATCAGTGTTTCCCGAAAATGGTTCCAGCTGGAGTTACCAATACAAAAGAAAACATTGAACTGTTGTTCGCAAAAATTCCATTCCCGTACAGTTATCTTACTTCTCCTACTGTATTTCAAAATGGACATCCCATACCAGAACGTAAATGGTTCAATAATGATTTGACGGGAAAAGAAATAACTGACTCAGAATGGGAACTAGTGAACAAAATTATTACAAAGTTCAATATAAAAGATTTTAACCAGTATTGCAAACTGTACAATTTACTGGACTGTGTACTGTTGGAAAGTTTGTCGGAGAATATAACTCAAGTTGTACTTAAACCTCAAGAAGTAATATTGGACAAGCCCATCCAAGGAGGTTTTAATTGCTTAGAGCATTCCAAAGTGGCTTTTTACTCTGGATTTTACCAAGAGTTCCAGCTTGTGTTTAAAGAAAGGATCCATCACCAGTACTCTGACACCGACAGCCATATTTTCCAGGCAAGTATTGTTTATTCATCTCAAAGTAGAATTTGAAACGGAAAAATAAAATAGAAAACATTTCCATTTATACCAGAATTTTTAAAAAGTCAATAATTTATTTTATAGATTTTGGATCCTAATAATACATACTTTGAAGACCTATACAAATGCAAAAGCTTTGTGGACTACTCTAAATTGCCGACAGGGCATGCATTGCTGGCAACGTATCCTGATTTGGTTAATCATAATGCTGGGGTTGGCGGGAAGTGGAAGATTGAGGATATGGATATTTGGAAAGTAGCTGCTTCCAGAGCTAAGGAATATGCCATAAGATCATTTGGCGGGCATGACGAATTAAAATGCAAAGGAATTCCAAGCAATAGTTTAAAATCATGTACATTTGAAACATATGAAACAGCAATAAATGAGCAAAAAATTAAACGATTGCCTGTTAATTTAATTAGATCGATTGATCATAAATTGTATCTAATGAATGTAGACAAAATTGCATTCCATGGATTAGATGTAAACAGATATTATCCAGACAACAATAACATAAACTTTAGTTTACCCTACGGATTTCACACATTAGACAAATAATTTGTTTTAAAAATATCTTAAACTTAGTGAAAAACACAATAGTGACAACAACAAAAATTACTTCGTAAAAACGTTTTTCTAAACTAGTTTGTAGCAACATGATTTAAAATGGCAAAAACATACTTAGTAAAAATAAATAATTTTAAAAATACAAATACCTTGTAGAAAAATAAATAACTTTGTAAAAAAATAATAAGGTTTGTAAAACATTTTTACAAATATATTTAGGAAAAAAAATAATTTAGTTTGTAAAAAACATTTCTCTAAACTAGTTTGTAGAAAAGTAATTTAAAAAACGGTAAAACAAATTTAAACATACTTAATAAAAACAAATAATGGTATAAAAATACTTTGTAGAAAAAATAATTTTAGTTTGTAAACCAAAACACAAAAGAAGCTTAAAAAACATTTTTACAAATAGTTAAAAATATAATTAGGTTTGTAGGACATTTTTACAAATAGATTTAGGAAAAAAATAATTTAGTTCGTTAATATAAAATAAAGTTTGTAAACAAAAAATAATTAAGTTTGTAAACATTTTAGAATGCTTAAATTAAAAAACCAATAGTGAGAAAAATAATTTGTAAACATTTTAAAAAATAAGATTTTAAAAAAATTGTAAACAAAATATTTAAAACTGTAATAAAAAAAAATTGGCATTTAAAAACACATGTTGATAAGTTTATTATAAAAATATATGCATTGCTCACGAAAAAATTTCATATAAAATTTAATTCAATTCAAAAGACAAATGGATCTCCATACAGACCATTCAAGTGTCCCGAAGCCAATATTTCATGCGACATAGCTTGTGCACGATCCACGTACACTTGTTATACTTCATACAATTAAGCAAAACGTTTAAATCCAACCAACATGCTTCATTCCCTCAACTCCTACCGAAACAAACAAATTAATCCCTCATGACTCATGCTATTCTCATGAAATCAATATATTTATTTTATTCTCATGCAATCAATATATTGATTTTTTTACTATGTTTATTGCTCATCACGACATGAGTCAGTCCAATGCAAGTAATGTACTTTAGAAATACCGTGTATCTTCCATTATTTCATTGCTTTATCATTGAGGGGGGCGGTGGCGTGGGGAAATGTCATTTCTCCATAAGTATTGGTCCGATTGAGCCCGGACTACTTTTAAACATATAAAAAAAGTAAGACTTACAACCCTGTTCAGTCTTATTCAAAACCTTATTAGTAAGTATTGCGACATTTAAAATTTCAAAACAGTTTTCAAAATTTTGAAAAATTTTGAAAAAAGAGTAAAAATGAGTTTTACGATGTAATACGTCCTGCTGATTACATATATCACATTTTACACTAACGTTTGAGGCATAATATATAGCATATTATATAGCATATTTTACAGCATATTAAATAGCATACATCTTGTGACATCTCAATACATGCTACATCTTACCCAAGCATCTCCCAGAACGTATCACCATACCTTCTTAAGATCAAAGACCTTACCTCACATCTTACTCCAGCATCTCAAGAAGGTTATTGTGACGACCGCAGAACACCATGACAGCTTCCAGGATATCGTGCCGGGCAAAGGGCATTATGAAAACCCTAGGGCAGCGATAGTGAGCCCAGGGCAGCAGCAGAGCGGTGGGTCACAGGCAGCGGTAGAGTCCTACCCATGGCAGTGGCCTCCGAACAAAATGCGAAGACAAAAACCAAATTCAGAACCAAAGCCGAAGCCGCAACCGTACCATGACATAGCATACTAGCAACATACTTTTGTATATTGTACATTTATTACCTAACGTACATAATAAACGTTGTAAGTCAAATGTTCTGTTTTGGAGAAAATACAGCATTTTCTATTGATTTTTGAAATAATATATATTGATTTATCGATCTTTAAGAAAGTATGTGCAAGCTTACATAATATACATCTTGCATACACAGACAGGTGTACAGTAACGAACCCGAGGACCGAACAGGGGCGAGTGAGATAGACAAAGCGATGGATCGATACGCAGGTGTCTACTGTATAGCTACATACTGAAAACCATACAGCAAAACACTCCTACTCATTCCCCCTCCATGTCACACGCAACGCGGGTGCACCATTGCCTATGAGCAATGTAGCAAACGGTCATCGATTCAAAAAAATGCATAATATGTATGTAGTGTTGGAGCAGGATATACTGTTTTCGTTGCCTATAGCAAGAGCAATATTTGCATATAGCAAGCGCATCAAAAAATGCCCGGGATATATAGTGATTTGATAGTAAATAAATAATAAATAAATTTGAGGTTGCCCCGATTTAACCGCAGTTCTTCCAGGGTGCCCGACCTCGAATTCACTTCTTGCACTGTGCCATCACACAGGTTTTGTCATTCCAACATTAGTCGGGCCTACTTCTATGGCGAACTTCATTTTACATTGACGTTCAGAGCCGCCGAGCCCTTCACTGCCTTGTGGACAAGGAAAACCCAGTGGGAAAACTTGCCACCGCCGCTGGTCTCGATCACCAAGACCTGAAGCGAGCATTTGCTTAAACAGCAGGTTCATAGACACCAGTGCAGTAAGCACTGGGCTACGCGGGCTCGCTTAGTGATTTGATAGTAGGATATACTGTACCTTTTTCATTGCCTATAGCATGAGCAATATTTGCATATAGCAAACGCACCGGTGTTGGTTTTGGTTTAAAAAAACGCCCGGGATATATAGTGATTTCGGGTTTCGGTGTTGGTTTTGGAGTCAATTTGTGTTTAAAGGAACCAAACCATACTACTTCAGTGCACCAGTCATTATAATGTCCAAGCTACAAAACAATAAAAACCAGAAGTCAGGATAAACGGTCAGGATTTAAAAACCCCGTTGTAGTATGCTTATTTGTGTAGCGCTAAAGTATAGGAAACATATGTAGTGGATAGTTACATATTTAAAACTTACTTCTGTGCATTCCGCAGGCAGCGTGCTCCACGGGCTGAAAAATTAATTCATTAATTCATTAAGACTTATAATTAAATATTCAGGTAAAGGCTAAATTTAGGAAGTACACTCAATTAAATAAGTGTAAAAAAAAATAGAAAATAGTGAATTTAATAAACGTAAAATAATGCGGTTATTTTTCTTACACTGATTTTACGCATGCTTTGTATATTGAACAGTCATCTGGCCCTTTGCACTCGTAGGCTTGTACCTTTAAAAATATTTAAAAACAAATGGAGATAAACTTCAACAAAATACGATAAATGGAAAAAGTGGATTAAGAGTCTTTTGAAAAGAGTTTTACTAACTGTTGATGTTGGAAGAATCAGAAGCGTTGCGATTGCCACAAGACCGAGCAGAGTGAAGGTTTTCATTATTACAGATTTCAAAAATGAAAACACTGATTTTTCTTGGTTAAAAAAAAGTGATTTTTTTACAATTTTAGTTTTTAAAAACGGGGGTGTTATAAGCAGAGTAAGTTCAAAAATGAAGTGTTATCCCACCTAATGCTGGTAAATGGTTTTATAGTGAACGAAGTTTCCTGTTAGTACTGTTAAAGGGTGAAAATTTAGACAGACTCACCCTAGTGGAAATCTGTATATGTGCTGATACGGGTCAAAAGACCAAGACTCATTAACTCAGTGGTTATGTAACAGATGGGTTAGATAACAGCGTAAATATCGAGAATAGAAGTAAACACAAGCCGAAAATGAAGATGAAAAGTAATACGGGTGGAAAATTATGACTTTGGGGTAAAGTAAAAATGCTACAACCGTATGGAAGCTCTAATAATATTCAAGACGTCTCAAGTAATATTTTAGGCTTTTCAAGAGAGGCGGAAAAACACGACCTTTCATAAGCAGTACTTTTTATTCAATCTTCCTCCATCATCCAATTCAATCCCTGATTTCACATTCAGAGTACAAATAATAATTTAATAAATAATCGAAGAATTTAGGTTGGTTTCGCAATGACCACATAGTTGGTCCCGACATACATCGTTGATCTAATTTTAAGCGTGAATTAAATCTTTACAGAACGGAAAATTACGTAATGTGAAATATCAAGAATATTATAGAATATAAATACAGAATATAAATACTCTAGAATTAAATAACAGTGGAAATATGTATGTATAAAGAATGACTAGTTGTAATGAGTGGCTTTATGCTCATCATGCAGTTTGCTGTTTACAAACAATCAGTGAACTAAATACTCATGCATCAAACAAAATATATACATAGGCATGCGGCGAAGGATGAATTCATATATCAAGAAATGTACATGCATCATCATTCTTCATGCTCATACTGGCATTTAAATTAAAAGCTTATGAAAATGTATACTATAATTTAAACTAAAATTATGTAATGCTTAACCTATGGGTGTACGTGGTACGTGACGTTTGAGACATACTAATGAGTAATGCAGGTGTGAAAAGTACTCATATATGTATGACTTAATACCCTCCTTTTTTTAATTGTCGTCGACTGTAAGGCGGTATACGGCAAGTTAAAAAACCCTCTCAACATTGGTGTTGTTATTCCTCTTCATCAGTAAACTCCACCTCCAAGAATCTTAGATGGCTCGGTTCGATGGTTGAATTAGGTAGTTCCTCTTCTACTGCTGATGGTGCCTGTGATTATATGAGTACAGTAAAATTTCCCTCCTCAGCTTTGTGTAGTGTTGGTAGTGGGCCGTGTTGTTTTTCAAGCGCACTTCTCCTACGTATCTCCTCATTCTCATCCACTCCACTTCATCTGTGAATAAGAATCGTCCCTTGGCTCCGGTGGTGGTGTTCGTCCAAGTAACTACTGTTGGGTCTCCCTCGTCTCGGTGGGGCTACAGGTGTTTCAGTTGGTCCCTCCGTTCCAAGTAATTGCAGCTCAGCTTGCTGCTCTTTCTCTCCCTTCTCTTTCATCGTCTCCCAGTAACTCCCTCTCCACCCACGCTTTAAGAACGCTGCACTCAGTTTCCACTTAAAGTATATAGCTGTAATAGCTATACACAGAAAAACAAAAATAATTAGAATCATCCACATGTACCATAGTATGCTACTATCTCTTTCCCATGATGACGTGTCTATGCTGTTGTCGCTCTCGTCAAATGTGATGTTCAAGTTGTTCATGTCTATTTTCATTCCCATGTGGTAGTCGAGTGAGTTCACTAATAGGGGGTCTTCGTGCTCGTTAAAGATAATGTTAAGCACATCTCCTTTATACGTGTTGTTCGCTATCGTGAATGTTGTCGTGATGGGCAGTAGGAAGATCTCGTTGGGGCAGGGGGTGTGTCTGGTGGTACCTACACGTATGTTCAAGCCTGGGCAGTATATGTGAAAGAACGCATTATACACTTTGACTTGTGCACTTCCCTCCACGTCTTGTGCTGTGCTATTTCGACAGTTTTGAAGTACATACTTGAGTTTGTCTTCATACGAGTTCCGTGGCTTACATTTTTGGTGTGTTGTTGCTACCACTCTGTCCATGAAACTCCAGTCGAGCCCTGTATCGAATACACAGTCTTGGTCCCTTGAAAGCAAAGCATTTGGTGGTCCTTGATATTTCAAATCACACGTCCGATTTTCTTTTCTCCATAGTAAGGTAAATGGGTCAGCTACGACAAGTGTCAGGTTGGGATTGACGAGTGGCAGAATGAAGCTTAGATGTAAATTGTCCATTTGTGGGTCACTTCTACATTGTCGAAATTCAGCTAGTTCGAGTGGACATAGATCCCCGCAAGGTAAAGTGAAGTTCAGGACGTCGAAAAATTCGTCATCCATATGACCACGGCTGCAGATCCTCTTGGTGTGTTGAATCATCGCTCCGCTTTGGGTAAGTCTTGATACCAGGTAGGCAATATCAAACTCCAGTCGCTCGATCTCTTCAGGTGAGTCCTTCCGTTCGCTAATTATTTAGTTAACAGCATCAGTAATCTTCGCCATTTGTTTGTAGAAGGCTCTAAAATTCTGTGTGTCTTCCTTAATTTTCAGCTCCAATTTGTTGAAATGTTCGGCCAGTTCTAATGTATGTTCACTGTTCATTTCAGCTCGGTGTTTGGCCTGGTATGACATCCCAAGTCCAGCACTGGTGAAAACAGCGAGAGCCGTCATAATTACATTAGTGAAAACGGATCTTCGTCTCCTGATTTCGGTCTTGATGGGGGGGCAGATCCCCTTGAGAGGCAGAAGGAAAGTCCTCTTATATTCTCTTTGGCATTGTTGTTTGAGTTCGTGTCCCACATTTTTCATATTGATATCTGGATACTTCAATAAATCGCATAGTGATAATAAGCGTATTTTGATGTTGTAGGAATAGTATCCGTAAAGTGGTGGATTCTCCGATCTCCGCCAAGTGACTGGTCCTCCTTCATCTACCGTTTCTGCTCCTCCGCCAAGGATCAACATTAAGAAATACATACATCCGAGAAAAAATTGTGGAAGTGTAGAGTGATAGGGAGTGCGCGATCTCTTCGGTGGTGGTGGCAGCTCCTTTTCGCTCCTTAATTTGTGTGTTGTTGATTTTCTAAAATTTCGACTCGTCTGATCCTGTCTGATCTTGTCTGGAACAGGAATATGTGTGTCTTCTATTGCTGTTGATCTATTTTTGTTTTGAGAAGTACCCGCCCTCCTTCCCTTCCTACTGTTGTGATTTTGGTAGGTAGGTAGTGACGATGTAGAATTTCCTCTGTGGCCTCGCTCCCCGTTTTGATATGCGTGAAGTTCAGCTCCTCGTAGTCCTACAGTGCTCCTCTTTTTCTGTACACTCGCCTCTTTTTCCTCCTGGCCGTTTGCAGGATTTGAGTTGGTGGCCGGTGCCTTTTTACGTCTTCCTCCCTCCTTGCGTTGGTGGGCTTCGGAGTTGGTGGAAGGTTTTGATTTTTGACTTTCTCCCTCCTGGCTATGTTGAACTCCGGTGTGAATGGAAGGTTTATTTTGCCATGTTTTTGTGCTCAGTGGTGGCCCCATGGTGGGGAGAGCTCCTCTGGTGGTGGTGTTATGTACAGCTTTACTTGCAGCTTGTACTCCCTCTTGTCCGGTGGTAAAGATTGAGAGAACCTCCGGGTCGGTGGTGAAAGAGTGTGCTCCCGTCTTGAAGGTGTTACGTACATCCTTGTTGGTGGTGGCATGTACTTCCAAGTTGCCGGTGTGAGAGTTAAAATTCCGTGTGGTGGAGGTGTTATGTATCGCATTGCTATTGTTGGCGTGTACTCCCTCCTGGCCGGTGGAATGGTGGTAAAGTCCATGTCCGGTGGTCGAAAGTGCTCCCTTCTGGATTGTGGTGGAGTGTGCTTCCTCCTGGCCAGTGGAAAAGTTAAAATTTCTGTTTCCGGTGGTGGAGTGTGCTTCCTCCCTCGTGGAAGTGAAGTGTGCGCCCTTCCTACTGGTGGAAAAATTAACTCCCTCCTTACCGCTTCTACCATGAAGTCTCGAGTCTTGTTTTGGTGCTCCTCCTCGTCCCGTGGAAGTTTCGGTGGAAGTAGAAGTCTTTTTTGATTTTTGTAAGTTTTAGGTGTGCTCCGACTTGTCATTTCCTTCGTCACTTTGTACCCAGTTAGTACTGATGGTGGGGATTGAAGACGGGGTTTTTTTGAAAACGATTTTTACTTTGTTTGGTGACTCATGTTTTATGAATATGGGAATTGTTGATTCACAATTTGGATCACAGAGTCTGGAGATCGTGAACTTATTGAACTTAATTAGATCATTTAAATTGAAGTTCACCTTTGTATAAGTTGTTCGACCCTGGGCTTCTTGTGGTGTTTGTCGCGACTCATAACTGGATTGTGTTGTTGTAAAATTCGAATCCATACGAACCATAAATGCATTGTAGGGGATATTACTCGCCACAAGAGTTTCCAAATCCGGTTCTGGTTCCCAGTCTGAATCAAGAGCCTCTTCCAGTGATTTTGGATAAGATCTCATTGTGTTAGGGGATACAGCCAGAGCCCTGGCGGACATCTGTTGTATTAGTCTTGGTGCTAGGACGCCTTTATTCTTCCTGCATGAGACTCTTGTGATTTGTGGTAGAGGTTCTGGAATTTGTGGAGTAACTTCGTCCTGTTGGTCCACGTACTCACTATAGACATATGACAGTGGGTCTTGTACTGGTGTAGGGGAGAGTTCTGAAAAGCTCACAGATTTCTTGTTTCCTTTATTCTTTCTCCTGGCCCTGTGTTGGAGGGAAATAGGCTGAACACTCTGCTCTTCTTCATCCCCGGTACCTGGTTCTGAAACTGGCCATTCCAAGGGTACAAATTCTTCTTCCTCTGCAGATTATGATTAAGCGTCTACATGTTTCAAAGGGGTTTTTGTGTACGGAGCCACTTGTACGATATATTCCCTTAAGAACATGTCCGTATGGTATAGACGATGTGGACGGGGTTTATAGGGAATTCTTTCCTCAAAGAAATCTAAATGGGTTGCCTCGAAGTAAGACAGAGTTTGTGGATCAAAGAACTCATAAACTCTATCACTCAAAGTGTAACCTATGAAGATTCCCTCCCTCGTTTTTCCATCCCACTTATTGTTGTCGAATTTTCTTGCTGAGGCTGGACATCCCCAAATCTTCATGTGGTCGTATGTTGGCTTCTTGCCTGTCATCATTTCTAAAGGAGTTGAATCTCTTTTTGTGCCGTGAACTATGCGATTATGGATGTAGACCGCCATGTCCACAGCATCCTGCCAGAATCTTGTTTTCCTATTAGTTTCAATTAGTAGGGAAATTGCCGTTTCTCTGATGGTGCGTACTTCCCTTTCAAGTTTGCTGTTTGCCTGGGGTGCAGCGACTGGAGTTCTCCCAGGAGGATGTTCGGCTCCCATTCTGTAGCATAAGTTCTTCATGTGCTCATTGACGAATTCCGTTCCCGCATCCGTTTGTATATACCGGACGGGTCTTCCGGTTTTGTTTTGTATCCAGCGGCAGAATTCCTCCAGATCTGAAACGATGTTCTTTCCAAATTTGGTTTTATGAAATGTGGCGTTCCTGTCATCAGAGTGGTGGTCTTTCATGAGTAAGAAGTATGAATTTCCCGAAACAGATTTGTTCACCGCATAAACAAGATCAGCAGATATAAAGTCCCCTGTTCTTAGGTTCTGGGGACGCTTTGTAGGGAAGGGTCTTCTGACTGCTTTTGATCTGTTGCAGACATAACAATCTCTTGGGCACTCCAAATGATTGCCTTCCCCTAGTGAGGCTGCTCCGCAGGCTAGGGTATGTGCGATGTATCTTCTATCAACATGACCTAGCCTTTTATGCCAACGGTGCGTTTTGCCTTCAACGATTCCTTTTACCATAAAGGCTTTTGGTACTACATCCGGTGGAGAGAAAAGCATTATGAGTTCTCCTGCATCATCAGGGTGGGAGTGGACCATTTCTCCTATGAATTTGATTTCATTTGTTTTGGGGTCGAAGAATTCAATTTCTTCGCCTGCCCCCCAGTATATTTCAGCCCCACCGGTTCCCTTTCGTTGACATGTTTTCTTGCTCTGCTAACTTGTGTCATGGAAAATAAGTTCGCCAAGCCAGGAAGGTACCAAACCATTTCTAACGATTGACGTTTCCATGCTACCCCATCAAAGGCCGAGACTGTAAGTGTTCCATAGCCTGGTGACTTGACCATGGAGTTGACTGCTAGCCTAATGTCTCTTGGTATGTCAAAGTTAAAATAGACTTCAAACCAATCATATCTTCCACAAAGATGCATGCTTGCTTCAGAATCGCAGGGCCAAATATATTGATCCCTGGTAACTGTCAGATCCTCTTCTGGGTTGTCTAGATTCTTGTTTTCCACCTCAGTCAGGTGTTGTTTCTTTGGTGGGGGTTCTTGATTATTGCGGATAGCTTTGTTGATTTGACGTTTATATTTGTCATATCCTAGATTCATTTCCGTTAGAGCTGCCATAGTTTGCTTCTTCTCTTTCTTCCTAGGGGATTTTGATGTTGTTTTTGATGGTGATATATACGGGGTGTTTTGTGCCGTAAGAGCTTTGGCTCGTCCAGAGTCTCCATCGACTTCAGATATTGGTTTAGGAGGGCTAAGTCTTAAGGGTCTCATCATCAGGGCTTGTCCTGAAAAAATGTGTGTCCTTTCTACCTCTTCTTGCCAGCCAGCGTAATAGCTCCTATGTCTGTCCCTGTATTTGGAAGGTATGTGGAACCATGTTGCTTCCGCACCTCTCACTAATCCCTGTCTTTCTATATTAACGTCCATGATGCCCGCGAAGTAAAATCTTGCCATTGGGTTTGTGATGTTTCGTAGAACGTAGTCATAAGCTCGCAGTCTTCGACTAATTTCATCATGGCTCTGGTCTACCCTTTGTTGGTACAGAGTGTGATTGTTTCTATTGTGCCTACGTGGTTGGACCGTTCTTTGAGGAGAACCTACGTTAGGAGTTCTCCATTGCATGTCTTCAAAGGGATCTATTTTATTGGATGCTTCGGTGTTGTCCTCGGTTTCTGGTGAGAGGCATCTCGTTGATGAAGTATGTACTCAAGCTCTTCTTTGGTTAGTAGTTTAGCTTCTTCCCCTTCCATAACTTCATCTTTGGAGTCCGTAGTTTAGTCCTCCTTGTTTTCGAGCAGCCATTGGAGTATTGGGTTACTTTGGCCTCCTTCATTAGTGCGAGAAAAGTAAGCTTTTGGAATGTTGTTGAATTTTAATGGCTTGAAATCTGATTCCGATTCCGAATCTGTGTCGGTGTCATCGTTAGAACTGTCAGTCCGGTCGATTGTTGTAGTCTCTACTCTTTGTCTTGGGCGGAGTAGGAAAGCATTATTTTGCTTAAATTGCGATAGCTTTGTATCGGTATCCGAGTCTTCTCCAGTGGTGGGGCTATCTTCCGGATGTTTAACCGCTGGATGTTTCTCTACTCTTCGTCCAGGTCGGAGTAGGTGTGCATGGTGTTGTTCGCAGTTGGGGCAAACATCGTCATGTTGTAATCCTCCTTCATGTGAGTTCATCCTCCTATGTACGTATTCATGCTTCGAGTCTTCCGTTGACGAGTCTTGATACAGGGGATATGTAGGGGATTTAGGGAGTGCCATTTGATTTGCATGGTCTTGAGTTCTTGATGTGTCTGCATCAGAGAAAAGATCCGCCAGCCTGGGCCTGGGGGTGTCTTCACTCCTTCCACTGCTGCTGCTACGTGATGAGGTGTCCATATGTTAACTCCCCTTCCACGGAGTAGAGTGGGTGGCTCGACGTGCAACAGCTACAATGAAGCTGACATCTTCTTGAGCTAAGTGGGCAGGTTGTAGGGGTCTGTTGCCTCCCTCCTGTCTTGATGTACTTCTATGTACTTGATTGTTCTGTCGCTCGGGGGTTCGTTCTCTTGCATTGTTGTTGCGTGATGAGTGATCGGTTTGGGTGTTGGCTCGACCTACTTTCTGAGATGACGAACTCCTTCCATGCTGACGTGATTCGCCACGCCCTGACTTAGAATTTCTTCTACTTCCGTCTTGCGAGCTTCTGGCGGTGGATGATGATGTGTGTCTTCTGCTCCTTGGCGGGGACACGCCGTCCAACCAATACCTGCATTCATCCTTTTTATGGTTAGGTTTTCCACAATATGATCATATGATTTTCATTCTTGTTTTACCTCCAGGTTGGTTCCATGAACCTTTGGTGGAGAGTTTTGGCTCCTCCGGTGGTTATCGTCATCGCAATTGTCTCTACGCCCTCCTCTTTGGGATCGGCGGAGACGGGACCGTCCGCGTTCGGTTCCTCCTCTTCCTCCAGATCTATTGTCCTCTTAGTGGGCTCTGAAAGCCTGGGGTGGGTTATATACGGCATTACCGAGTGCTCGTTCGCGGTTGTCGTCAGTGGCTTTTAACAGCTCCAGTAGGATTTCGGGTGTCTTTATTGTAGATACACGCCAGGTTTGAAGGAATCCTACATATTCCTCTTGATCCGAGAGTTTACTTACGGTGAGGCATAAGACGGTTTCGTTGTCCATTCTTCTCCCAGCTCTGTCTAGATCGTTGTTGATGGCTAACAGCTGATTTAGGTAGCTGTAGCCGCCTCCCGTAGCCATACGGAGGCCGAAGAACTTTTCAGCAAGTTGAACTCGTTCATCCTCTTTTCGGGGTTCGAACATTCTTGAGAGTTCTTCCATGAGGTCTTTTGCCAAGGTGATATGATGCACTTTGAGAAGTACATCTCTATGAAGGCCAGAATGTATTGACAAAACGGCTGTGTTATTGGCTGCCTCCCAGTTTGCGATGTCTGTAGCCTCTTGAAGTGTTGGGGGCAATGCAAATACTGGTTTGGGATATGATCCGTCCACTATGACTCCTAAATGAACAGTGCCTAACGCCATTTTCATATCGACGGACCATCTGGTGTAATCTGAAGGTCCTTTTAGCTTTTCGAAGTCGACTAATGGGCGATTGAAGGTTCTGTTACCCAACATATTGTTCTGAGTATGTTTCTGGGCCGCGGCTCTAAGTATGGCGAGTCTAGATTTTAATGCCGCGTTCTCTAACTGCAGTGGTACGCTAGCTTTCTGGTCCGCCGTCAGGTGTTCAGATGCTTCTAACTTAGCTTGCAGTTCCTCTATCTTTTTGTAATAATAAGACTTAACTTTACGTACCTCGAGTTCGTAGTGTTTATTAGCTTCTACTACCGTCTGCTCTGCAGTGAGGACAGGCTCCGTTAATCTTCGGGTTTGGGGGCCTGACTTTACGACTATCTTGCCTGTAAAGATTTGTGCGACTGGGGATGATTCCGGAATTCTGGAACTCTTAGGTGGCTGTGGTGGCTCTACCTTCGATTCTGGAATACCCTTGGTCTTGATTACTGGTTTCACTGGTGACATGGGATTATTGTTTCAACACTTTGTCACTACCACTTTCAGATTTTACTAGCCACACCCTGGAACTACTGCAGTGATGTGGGAGAAACTGAGAACTGTTCTTCACAATACCATATGGAAAGTCTACACTTGGTTTGTGGAAATAATTAATACACCACTACGCGCTGGTTAGTCTCTTCAACTGCGTGGGTCACTGTATTCTTCCACTAAGAGTAATGTTCTACTCACTTTAGTGGGGCTCTCGCGCTGGAAGCTATCTCAGTCACGGAGTCTGTGGATTGAAAACTGCTTCTTTTTTCACTTTCTAATTTTTGCTTGTTAACTACCTGCACTTTTAACGAAGTTGCTAAGTAGTTTTGTTGGTAATTTACTTTCTGGACCTATCACGATATTAAATTTTAAATTTCGAAGATTGCGTAAATTTTGTAACAGCTGTTATACTTTTAACGTAGATTAAAAATCAATTTTTGACGATAAATTTTAAAGAATTTGGTATAAAATTTTGACTTTTAGATTCGTAGATTCGGAGTTAAGCCCTCTATTAAGGACGGGCTGTATGAACGTGTTCTTTAATGGATTAAAGAACCGTTAACTCTGATTCGTAGAACAGGTGCTGATTTTCTGATTATTTTCGTAGAAAAGAAAAATTTTAAAATCGTACGCTAACCCTCTGTTAAGAGACGGGCTATAACGTGTTTAAGGGTGAAAATTTAGACAGACTCACCCTAGTGGAAATCTGTATATGTGCTGATACGGGTCAAAAGACCAAGACTCATTAACTCAGTGGTTATGTAACAGATGGGTTAGATAACAGCGTAAATATCGAGAATAGAAGTAAACACAAGCCGAAAATGAAGATGAAAAGTAATACGGGTGGAAAATTATGACTTTGGGGTAAAGTAAAAATGCTACAACCGTATGGAAGCTCTAATAATATTCAAGACGTCTCAAGTAATATTTTAGGCTTTTCAAGAGAGGCGGAAAAACACGACCTTTCATAAGCAGTACTTTTTATTCAATCTTCCTCCATCATCCAATTCAATCCCTGATTTCACATTCAGAGTACAAATAATAATTTAATAAATAATCGAAGAATTTAGGTTGGTTTCGCAATGACCACATAGTTGGTCCCGACATAAATCGTTGATCTAATTTTAAGCGTGAATTAAATCTTTACAGAACGGAAAATTACGTAATGTGAAATATCAAGAATATTATTGAATATAAATACAGAATATAAATACTCTAGAATTAAATAACAGTGGAAATATGTATGTATAAAGAATGACTAGTTGTAATGAGTGGCTTTATGCTCATCATGCAGTTTGCTGTTTACAAACAATCAGTGAACTAAATACTCATGCATCAAACAAAATATATACATAGGCATGCGGCGAAGGATGAATTCATATATCAAGAAATGTACATGCATCATCATTCTTCATGCTCATACTGGCATTTAAATTAAAAGCTTATGAAAATGTATAGTAGGGGAGTGCGTATGTGTGATCGGGTTCATTTTTTTTTCAACTTTAAAAATCTGTAACTTTTTTTGTACTTCCTCCAAATTCACTGTTTATGTACTCAAATACTACCCAGTTCATTTTCTATATACCCTTAAAATATCAAACCGATAAACTGAAAATTCGAAGACGTGTACCAAATTGTATGAAATAACTTTGATAATTTTCGAAATTACAAAAATGCTGTTTATGTGATTACCGTGTCCCAAAATGTGATCATGTTAAAATTGCATTAATATTACAGTGAAAGTTAGTGCCTTTTATGTGATCACTCTAGAAAACTTTCAGATAAGATGGAAAATGAAAGATAATGCGATAGTAGGTTCCATTTATGAGAGTTAAAATAACACTACATGCGTAAAATACAAAATCACATGTTTTGGGGTGGTCTGCAAATGGCGTCAAAAAATTAATGACATTTTGTCCCACTACTATTTTATCATTTTAGGGGTTGCCCATAAATGATGTCATCGAAATATCTCCATTTCTACAACCTTATGATTACCCTGTCATCAACCGAACCATTGTGTAGAATAGATGGATATCTTTAACATAAGTTGTCATCAAGATCCTAGCTGACCCACTAACCGTAACCCTGACATCATTTACGCATGATCTCTTACCATTGAGTAAGCGACTATTTTAAAATGGAATGTCATTAGTCATCAATATCTGGCTAGACCAGCTGACCCGAACGATGACATTCTTTAAAGACGATTTTTAAGGGATTACCCATAAATGATGTCAAAATCTTGGTAGGTATAAATAAAATAAACGAGAATTCGGCATTTGCAACATGTAATAACAGCAATTGCGTAAATGATCGAGGAATTCCAGCTGAACGAGTGGATTTGTCTAGAGCTACACACCACAATAATGCTAACGATACACTGAATTTTGATACCCAACCATTTTTCTAATTTACAAAAAATCAAAGTTTGCTGTAAGAGATGGAAGTCCAATTGTCCGGATTCTGTCCGGAAGAGCCTATTTGTCCGGAATTCATCCGGATAGAATAATTGTCAGGAACTTGTCAGTCTATACTGTAAACCATATTAGAATTCAATTTTTATTCTAAGCAGCATGCAACATCAACAGTTTAATCAAACCCAACTAACGTCAGTTGGAATTTCAAAAAAATTTAGGGTTGACGGACTTTGAGATATTTTGGCCGGGCTCAAAATCCAAACATTAAGAGTCTGTAAATTCAGTTTGAAAGCGTCGATTTTCAAACTAGTAATACCAATCCAGAAAGCATTGTTAGTTCTAGCGGAGAAAATTATTTAGAGTTGGAATTTCAAAAAAATTTAGGGTTGACGGACTTTGAGATATTTTGGCTGGGCTCAAAATCCAAACTTTAAGAGTCTGTAAATTCAGTTTGAAAGCGTCGATTTTCAAACTAGTAATACCAATCCAGAGAGCATTGTTAGTTCTAGCGGAGAAAATTATTTAGAGTTGGAATTTCAAAAAAATTTAGGGTTGACGGACTTTGAGATATTTTGGCTGGGCTCAAAATCCAAACTTTAAGAGTCTGTAAATTCAGTTTCAAAGCGTCGATTTTGATTTGATGAGATGGTGTGCCAGGGAGCAATAAATGTAACAAAAGCTTGGTAATAAAAACAGTCAGTTGTCAAATTACATGCCCCCCCGCCCACCCAGACGTTTTCCTGTAGGTATATTAGAATACAAACAGTTAGCGTGATTTGTCAATGTTTGTTACCGTATATTATGTAGTACGTTTTTTGTTCGTTTCATATTTTTGTTACATATAGGTTAACTTACTTTAATTTGTTGGTTGACACGTCTCAGCTTGGTTCTACAAGAACATGTTTTTTGTAATTGAGATTAGTTTATTAACACTGATTTAATTTAAAATGTAAGCAAATAAGTGTGATAAGTTTAACGTTTAAGTCATGCAGTGTATAAATAAATTTAAAATGTCATACCGGAAGTGCCAACGCGACACAGCCTACGAAAGATAACACAGAATATTGCAAAAGAAAAGGTATCATATTAAGCAGCACGTATTTTACCAAAACCAAGCTAAATATCACTTCAGGAAATCAAAAGCATTAGTTTACAGAATAATTTTAATCTATGCAAGTTACTCTAACAAAAGAGAAGTTACACAAATGATACAAAAGGTTAATAGTATGCAAAAGTCAACAATTTTTAAGAACTAGATAAACGATACCAAACAGTAGAAACTACATCATCGTACGGTACCTGTGTTACTACTTCAAATTGATTGTTTGGGCACATGCCATTGTATATAACCCATCTACCACCAGGTACTGGAAAGACGGAAACGTAATGGCCAAGCGACCTGACAAGTAAGGAAACACCTACAAGTTTATACACCTTACCAAACATGTTAGCCGTTGCAGGTACATCCTTCAAAACTGTGCCGACAGTGTCAACTTCGATGTCTACTAATGGAGTCAACACAACCAGTGGAACAGGCCCGAAGTTGTCTTGGTACTGTACTCTTCTACGTTGTATTGGGTTATAGCATCCTTCTTCTCATTGAGTAGGCATTGCAACAATGCCTACTCAATGGACTGGGTCATCACCAACACGTATGACATAAAGTGGGAGGGGCCTAATGAAACGGACCTCACCTTTATTGGATGGAAGCATACGATGGCCCCAGCACCCGTAGTGGTTAAAAGCAAAAGATTCAGAGTTTGGGTGGGAGGAGCCAAGGTTACATTTCCCAACTTTTGTAAAAAATTGAGAAGTCAGAACCCAATGCTCAACACCACACAATGGATCAACTATGCAGATATACCGAGCGAGATAGGTGGTGTCATTAAAGGGCACACAAAGATCATAGCTGTTGATCCTTTTACTGTCTCTTGCCTCGCGAACTGCAAACATCTACTTTACTATGGTATTAGACAAATCCGATTTATAGAGGTAGTCTCAGCATCTAAAGGTAGTGGGGGGAAGGAGGGGGAGAGCTCCAATGAGGGGGCTTAGAATCTAAGCGTGCCACGAACATCCGGGTTGGGTCACGTGGGAGGAGCCAAAGACATGACTCCGCCCCATGTTGACATAACCCAAATTAACATGCACCATGCGCGTGCAGCGGCTTCCTCACTCATAGGTTGTCGCGACGCCATGTTAGTGCGACAAGCACGTCTAACGCACCCCACTGGTGCTCACACCCCACCCCACTCCCACTCCTTTATATTTCTAATCCAAGAGCCTTACCACATTCATGGTGTGATACGAGGGCTCGGGAACAAAGACCAGCTATTTGTGGCTGACACAAATGACATACCGCGGTCATGCATATTAGCATCCAGAAATGTCAAAGCAACGGTATTGCTGCAATTCTGTGATAAAGATACAGTAGCAATACTAACTCATTGGGGGAAGCGAACTATAGTGTTTGCATCGGTCTATATGCCTGGTGACACACTGGATGTTCCGTCTGAACATATGAGAAAACTAGTATCCTACTGTGACACGCATAAGCTACCACTGGTGATTGGTGCTGATGCAAACGCACATCATTTAGTGTGGGGCAGCACGAACATAAATGAGAGGGGTGATAAACTGCTTGAGTTTCTACTAGCCAGTAACCTGGATGTGGAAAATCAGGGCATCAAACCTACATTTATAGTAAAAAATCGGGAAGAAGTTCTTGATATAACTATAACAAACAGCTATGCACAAAATCTTATTCGACTATGGCATGTTTCTGACGAAGAGTCAAATTCAGACCACCGGTACATAAGATTTAAAGTCACAAGCGCTTAACCACCGCCAATTAAAGTGCGAAATGTAAGGAAAACAAACTATGCAATCTTTCAAAACACACTGAGGGGCAAGTTAAAAGATGTAGATAGCAGCTGTGACCTCACACCTTTTGGTCTGGAGGATCAAGCTAACTGCATTACCTTGTTTTTACAGGAGAGTTTTCAGAAAGCCTGTCCAGAAACATATGTCACCTGGAGAAGCAAAGCAGCTCCGTGGTGGTCACCTGAACTAACAATTCTTCGCAAGAGAACTAGGGATCTCTTTCGGCAGGCCGGCTCTAAATCAGAAAGAGACCCTGCCAAATGGAAGGAATACTTAATATCAAGAAACAACTACAAAAATGTTTTGCGAAAAGCCCAGCGTATAGCATGGAGCAACTACTGTTCAGAGATTGAGAGTCTACCAGTAGCTGCACGGGTTAGCAAAGCACTTGGAAATGAAAAACGCAAGGTTCCTACTAGCCTTAAGATACCTGGTACGGATAATCTCACCCAGGACAAGGCTGAAATTCTAGATATTCTTCTAGCTCACCACTTTCCTAGTGATCCACAGCTGGTTATTCCAGCTATGGATTTTACTCCTATGAACGTGCCGGAGCTGGATATTATTATAACTCCAGAAAAGCTGAAATGGGCAGTGAACAGCTTTATGCCGTATAAGGCACCAGGCCCAGACGGTATAGCTCCGGCTGTACTACAGCACAGCTTACCTGTACTCACTGAACATCTGCAATTTCTATTTAAAGGATGCCTAACATTGGGCTACACACCGACAATTTGGCGTAATGCAAAGGTCGTATTCTTACCTAAACCAGGAAAGAAAGATTATAGCGAACCCACATCGTGGCGTCCGATCTCACTATCTAACTTCCTGTTAAAAACACTTGAGAGGTTAACGGATAGGCACATAAGGACTCCTAAATTAGAAGCCTTGTTGCGCTCCAATAACCAATTTGCTTACCTAAAAGGAGTATCTACCGAAGCTGCTCTACATAGGCTAGTCACACATGTAGAAAAAGCTTTGCAAAGGAAAGAGCTAGTCCTTGCTGTCTTTGCCGACATTGAAGGAGCATTTAGCAATCTATTATTCAGTGCTGTACAGCGAGCAATGGAGCGTCTGGAAATATCTCCCTTCCTCAGAAGGTGGATATTTCGCATGCTCTGCAATCGCCAAGTACACTGTAAACTGCAACAAGAAACTAGGACAAGGAGTGTAGAGAGAGGATGCCCACAGGGGGGTGTTCTTTCACCACTTCTTTGGAACCTAGTAATGGATGAGTTACTTGCCACTCTGAAGGCCAAAGTACCATCAATGCTATCCCAAGGTTTCGCAGACGATGCAGCCATGGTACAAAGCGGTCGAGACTTCAACGCCATTGTGAGCAGGATCCAAGCGGGTTTACGCCTGACGGATGCCTGGTGCTCTAATAATGGACTTAGGTTGAAGCCTGACAAGACCTATATAATGGATTTTACTAGAAACCCCCGTTTTAAAGGGAGACCTGTATACTATCGGGGTATCCTCTTACCCAAATCAGACACGGTTAAATACCTTGGTGTGATCCTGGATAAGAGGCTCACATGGATTCCACATTGTGAATCTATTGGGAAAAAAGCATCGACCACCCTTGCAAGATGCAAGCGGATGGTTGGGAAATCATGGGGACTTCAGCCTAGAGTCGTAAGTTGGATGTACACAGCAATGGTTCGTCCAGTCCTAGACTACGCAGTTGCTGTTTGGCATCCCGCTATTCGTACTCAAAAAGCTGTTAAAGTTCTCACAAAAGTTCAAAGACACGCTTGTCTTTTGATAACAGGGGCAATGCAGACCACACCCACGTCCGCAATCGAATGCTTGGTCGGACTGACTCCTTTGGATATACATCCAACTGGAATAGCAGTTCGTACAATGCATAGATTGAGAGCTAGGGGTCTGTGGCATGGCAACCCACAAGTACTTGACCATCGCAGTCACACACGCCTTTGGGATGAATGGGTTAACAATGAACCCATCCTCCAAATGGGCACTGACTGTAGCATCCTTACTCCAAAGGATAGTATCTACTACTTAGTAGAAAATCAACCCAGAAATGCCTGGGACAGTGATCTATCGGAGCTAGCACATGGGTATGTTTGCTTCACAGACGGATCCAGAAATGGGCCTCTCTCAGGAAGCGGTGTCCTCATTGAGCTGTGTCAATCCAACACCCGAGAAACACTGCATTCAGAATCCATCTACCTAGGCAAGTACGCTACTGTATTTCAGTGTGAGATCTTTGCAATCCTACACACGGCAAATTGGCTGTTGGGGATGGGCTGTGAAGGTCAAACAATACACATCTTTAGCGACAGTCTAAGTTCACTAAATGCGCTGGTAAAAGATACCACCGTGTCTACGCTAGTGCTTGCGTGTCACGAAAGTTTGAACCGTCTGGCCACATGCAACGTAGTTAGACTTTCATGGATTCCAACTCACACTGGCTACCGAGGCAATGAAGAGGCAGATCGCCTTGCCAAAGCATCGTATGAGAACATTGCTCCCGCACAGGAGGCAATGCATTCTATTCCTATTGCAACATCTGTGATTAACATGGCTATCCGCTTTTGAGGAAGGAAAGCACACACAGAGAGGTGGAATAAAACATCTACCTGCGCGCAGTCAAAGCGATGGATTGACAAACCTTGGTATGGAAATCACTCGCTCACAAGATTCTCGCGCACGCACTTAAAATGGCTGGTGGAAATACTCACTGGTCATGGAAGATTCCAGGCACACATGCACAGGATGAGACTAGCTAATTCACCTCTGTGTTCACATTGTGGACTAGAGCAGGAAACAGCACGTCACTTTCTAGCTGAGTGTCCGAGATATATCATGGTCAGGAATATTTATCTAGGTGCATGCATCTTGACAACTGATCAACTACTACTGGCTACACCAAGAGACTTGTTGTCCTATTCTATGGCAACAGGTCGTTTTGCGTAATGCCTAAATTAAAGCTATAGTATAAGGGTAGTCTGCAATGGGCTTATTAGTGGCCTGAGCGGCATTTTGCATAGTATTATACTATGCAAGATCCCTTTAAATACAATACAATACAATACAATCCTTCTTCTCTACATTTCTCACGAACAGCACCCTCGCCATTTATTGTTGCAATTAGTCCAGTAACGGACGCGTTGTACAAATAAAATAAAGTAAATGGTCTCCTGACGTCGTCGTGTACTGCGCAGTTAGTAACTTCCTCAAAAAGTTGAAAAAACTCCGCAAGTGGTGTTATGACGTATGACCATTCGCAACCCCACATGTCAAAGTAAACTTCTCCGCCTCCAAGTTGTTGCTCAGCATCTAGTACTTTGTCTGTGTATGGTTTGCTACACATAACGTTCAACATCCACCTATGCTTTTCTTCATTGAACCTGCGACAACGAATTAAGTTAATAACTTCTACAATTTCACGCTGCAAATGCTGGATCACGTTATTCGGATTAGGAAAAAAGTTACGAATATTTGAAAAACAATTGTAAGCATATGTTAAAATCATCAAGCCATTATCTAATGAACATGAGTGAACTAGTGTAAAGCCCTGTTTGTCCTTTGCACGTTTGCTCCATAAAATGAAAGGAAGATTGTCGAATTCGTTTCCCAGCTTATTAGGTCTTGCGACTTGTTGTCCTCGTTTGTGCCATTCCTCTTTTATTTCGTTGCTTAAAGGATCCATCACAGAAGCTGAATGTAGTAAATGCTTTGGATTTCCAAATCGATGTCTTCTTGGTGTACATGTTGGTGCTTTGTTCGGTTTTGGTGTACAGTTGTCTGTCTTCTTAACTCGTCCGTTTTGTACTTTGCTCGGTTTTGGTGTGACTTTGTATGTCTTCTTAACACGTCCGTTTTGTACCTTGCCCGGTTTTGGTGTGAATTTGTCTCTTTTCTTAACTCGTCCGTTTTGTACTTTGATCGGTTTTGGTGTACACGCATCCGTTGTTTTAAATCGTCCCGTTTGTGCTTTGCTTGATTTTGGTGTCCTAATCTCTCCCCGCGAATGCTTGTTAAACAAGCCTTTTTGTTTTCGTAAATTAGCCTCGAAATAGTTGCAGCGCCCTATAAAAAAACCCAAAATAATAGGTAAATACTTCTGTTAAGGTGTTAAATGTTGAACACAAAAGTTACCTTTGAATTAGAATGTAACATACCTTGAATCATATCCTTAGATGCAGCAATGTACCTACTTATTTTTGCTTTTCAATCTTAACTATTCGATTCCAAAACTCTACAGGCCATTGGTTGTCAAACTAGTCTATGTCTTGTCGAATGTCGAACATAATGTGTGTTATAAGAGGTGTGTAGGGCAGTATATATTGTTGCAGATACTTGACAAACTCTTCGTTACACCAATGATTTGGTTTTAAACCTGTGACGTCAATTAAGCTGTTTTCGTAACAAATTTCGTCCTTCATTCGGTTAAAGTAAATACCAAAACAAGTTGATGAGTACAACGCATCAGTAGATTTGGCATCTATGGATTCTAGTAGGACATTGTTCATTTCTGATAGGTAATCTTAAAACGGTAACATTTGACAATAGGCGCAATTAGAATATTACAAAATAAATGTAATCACTTGTTAGTTTTTTCAAAATATTGTTTTTTAACATGTATGCATACTACAACGTTTTTCGATAGTTCAAAATTAAATAAAAATTTGTGAAAGTACCGTCTGAGTCTTTTAGGTTTGATAAATGATCAATTGTGTCTAATGTTTCAAGTACTGCATTAGTGCGAAACTCCGTTAAACATAGGATAAAAACTTTTCGTATAAAGTAAATGCTTTCTCCAAAGGTGGTACATTTACAGTACTTCTGCAGCAAACTCTTAATACCTTCTTGGCCATCAAAGTTCTTCCCAAAGTGATCCTTGATTTGTTCTGTAAAGGTGTGCATCATGTGCGACCTGAAAACATGTAAGTTGACATGCAGTGGAATTTGGGCTCCAATAACTTCTTCAAAGCAATGGTTTAAGTAGTTGTTGATTGTCATGTCAAGAAAAGCGTCAATGGCAGCATGAAACATAGCTAAACTGAAGTCGGTTTCGACGCGCTGCACAAATTTTCTTGACTTCGGTACTTTTGCCTTAAATCTGTAATGTAAACAAACGATCTAAACAATCTGCAACTGTAGTTGACAATTACAATTGTATTAAAAAAGTAACCATAATTACCCGTTTATAAATACTTTAAAGCACGTTGAGATCGAAGCAGCAGTGTGGTCGTTAGTTATAAACTCACACAACGCTAAAGGTGGAAATGATGGGAATGAATGTGCGACTACAATGGCATACATGTATGAAATTGTTGACCCACCAATATCAGGGATATCATGTGTCAATCCTCCTGTAGCATCAGAATGAAGAAATACAGGAATGTTGAATTCGTGAAAAAGCTCGTAAATCCGTAATTGGTAAGAGCTGAAGTAAACAACATGAAATGGATATATAGATATATAACGCAAATACTCGCGGCCTTCTTGTATTTCCAGAATTTTTTGCTCATGTAGATCCGCGAACGGGTTTTCATGTTTGTCGTTTTCTTTCATTTTCTAATCCGAAACATGAAACAATAAATAAGTACCTAGGCATGCTTTGCCGACATTTTACGTAGTAAATTTTAAACATCATTTTAATTTTGAATTTACCTCATATTTCATGTTTTTGAATAATTTCCGCTCCGGTCGAGTTGTGTCGTTACCGCCTCTGACTCCATCCATGTTAGAATACTTGTGGATTTCCGTTGCAACTGCACCACAATTTCTATCTTTCAATTTGTCTTTAATTTTGTTTCTGTTATCATACTGAATTCGACGGGAGTGCGTGTCATCGGGATGATGATAGAACGTTCCTACACATCTGGAGATATCAAAACCAAAATTGTCAACACAATTTGTACTGTAATTACCTTTGTAATTTGTTAGTGTAGTGAACTCATCTTTAAAAATTACCTTGCTTCAAACTTTAAGTTACGATTCTTATTAAACTGGCGACATGTAATGAAAAATTTCCAGCATCCTTTGTGCTTGCAACTTCCTCCAGTATACAGATAATTCGTCCGACTTGTAGGATTGAAGGACGTTTTCGTGCTCTTCCCAAAAACCAAAACACAGTACGAATTATCCTTTTCAAAATAATTATAAATCAAGTCTGTCCACCCTTTTCGCAGCTTTTGCTGTCCATCGCTAGTTTCCACATAAGTTAGCCACTCCTTGCAATCAACTTCAAATGTAAAATGTTTTGGTGGAGCTTTGGTAATGTTTGGGTTAGGTGGGCAGGGATTCAAAGATGCGTTTAGTGCAGAGTCTGTTGAACCCGTGTCTATTTTTAAGAAACAAAATAATACAGTTAGACTCATGTAGAAACATTTAGTTAATATTGGTGTACACAAAACGTGGTTTCACAATGCGTTACAGCATAAATAATGGCATACCTGAGTTAGAGCCCACGTCACTATCCAGTTTAGTATTGTTGTTATTACCCTCATTTTCTTTATCTGATAAATCCCTATCAATGATAAAATCATTGGTTTTCTCCTCCTTGTTCTCAACAGGTTTATCTTTGGCTTTATTCAGGTTGTCCTTGTCGTTAGTGACGTTGAATCCAAATTGTTTATAATTTTGGTCCACGTTGTCCCAGTTAAAGTCAATGTCATCGTACTCAGCAAAATCATCTTCTTCGTCATCACAATCTGAAGGGTAGATAGAAATAAAGTCGTCCGCTGTTCTATCAGTTGGGTCGTGTGTAACCTCTTGCTCAGCAGTATCTTTATGATTCCTAAAAACCTCTTCATCTGCACCATGTGCGTCATTTATGACCACTGCTTTTGGTTCCATCATTGTAGCCTCGTGAATAGTGCTTATTTCACCTCGGCTAACTCTTTCAACTGCACAACACAAAAACAGAAATATTTTATACATGTTATGGAAATGTGTATCGTTATATATTGTTAAATTCAAGTTAATACCTGGCTTGCGCCGAAGCCACAAAGACGGAAAATTAATACGAGGGTTGTCAAGGCAAATGCAACATTGAAATTTTGGATCCTTGGACACCTTTTTAAAGTCTACGGACAAGCAAATGCAATGAAACCATTTCAAACATTTGGTACATTCCACCATGTAGTCATCCTCTGGTCCTTCACAGATGCAATACTTTTTCACAGGTGGTTTTGGAGTAGACGCAGCCACTGGAGAATGCAGCATTCTACTAACAGCTCCAACACGTTTTCTAAAAGCTGGCTAAAAGTTGATGATTGTAATGGTTGAACAATATTTTCAGATATTTTTCCAATCATGCAGTGTGTATAACAAGTTTAATACAGAAACAAAATGTTATTTCTTAAAATACATTTCAACTTTAATGGTTACCTGCAACTCCCTCAATATATCGTCATAAAAATATTTCAACCACATCCGATCCCTGTCGGTAGGGTATTTGTGAACAGTTTTTGCAAGTTTATACCAATACCCTTTCTTAGTTCTCCAGTTTTCGTTCTCCCAATGTTCCGGATTTTTTGTAATAGCGCACATTTTTGTTACCCAGTAATCCGTGCTTTTCTTGCTTAACGAAGTCTTAGTAGGTCTACCAGGCGACATCTTGTGGAAACAAGATAATTTATTTATGATTATTATTTCCACATTTTTCAAAAATTGCTCAATGTCAAAAATTACTAGTCAAGCATGAAAATGTTGACTAGTTTAGGTTAGGTTAGGGTAAGGTTAGGTTAGCCTAACCTAACCTAACCTAACCTAGACTAGACTAACCTATCTTGAAATGAAAAAGCGGATGTCGTAATGATAAGTTGACGAAGAACAATACAAAATATTGTATTTAGAATTGGCGTAAAACTCAAACTGCCCAACGTAACTTTTTAGGTTGCATATATACATTTCGAGGGTGAAGTATTAAAATGGCTTCCTTTCACATTTTCTTAAAAGCAAAACGGTGCCCTTCCATTTTTTACTGAAAGCAAAATAGTGTCTTTCCATTTTTGCTGCAAACAGCGTCTATACTAACGTGAACACAGGGAAGATGAGTAAAATTTATTGTATGGTTTTATTGGGATCATGCACTAAAGACGTCACAGAAATTAGGGGTTGTCCATAAATAATTTTATAGAAATTCTCCTATTTCAAGGACCCTAGGACCCCACTATTTTAATACTTCACCCTCAATATATGCTGTATTTTATCAGTACAAATTTTTAATGGCATGAAGTGTTGTAAAATTCATATTTTAATTTGTTTGTGTACCTACACTTCTAGAGAAATACGGTTATGTGTTAAAGACGATAAAATAGCTAACAAGGAAGGCTCAACTCAGCACATGTGCGACGATTTTTAACTTAAGATTGTGTGCGTAAGATAGACCTATGGTAGTGTAAGCAAGTGCACCACTTATCATTTTTTTCGCAGGCCACGTGTATCGAGGTCGTATCGTTTCCCTGGTTTTGAACCCACACCCAATAGAATACGAACCTGGCTTCTTAACCACTGGACTACCACAACACATTAACTATGCTTTAATAATTTAGTTACAGGGATATAAATGCTAAATGCTTCAACAAGTTTAGTGTTGATTTAACAAGTTTGGTGTTGGGTTTTACAACAACAATCTTGTTGCATGTGGTTAACAGTTTTCTCTACCCTCAAAAATTTCAAAATTTGCTACTAAACCTGTCAAAGTTAACAGCTTAAACTGTTGCTACGGCCTAACTACATTCGTGTCAAGATCTTTTCTAAGCGTGTAAGTGTACCTGTCTATAACATTATTTTCATGTTTGGACTCGGAGAAAAAAAGTCTGGGGTTACTGCATGAAGGGAAAATGTCGGGGGGATAATGCCCGTATACCCAATTCCTCAATAGTTTAGCTAATAACAACCAGCAGCTTCATAGGATCCAAGAAATGAGAATATTTCGATGACATCATTTCCAGACAACTCATAAGTTTTTAATTGCCAAGAGTAACCACGGAGTAATTTTTCTTTTTTTTAAAGCGTTATTTCATTGTTTTTAATTTTTCGGGAATGATAAATTGAAATGTTTTTATGGGTTTAGCATGCAAATGAAATATACCAACTGCGTCCTCCCTCCTATGGTCGTTTTTCCGCAAATGACCTATGACCTCGATACACGCGGCCAGCGGAAAAAATGATTAGTGGTACGTTTGCTTACACTACCATAGGTCAATCTTACGCACACAATCTTAAGTTGAAAATCGGCGCACATGTGTTGACCCTTTCTTGCAAGTACTTGAGTTACTGCAGAAACTTGTGACCCGGAAACTGAAGACCTGCAACCTTGGAAATGAGAGAACGGAGAGCGTAAGACCTTAATGTCACTAGAAAAGTTAACAGTTGTTAGCCTTAAGGGGGGATTGTACACTTACCGTCCCACATAACATATAACTGTAGTACACTATCTGTCCTATTCGATTTACAAATATATTGCTTGGGACGGATCTTGTAGTTCTATACAATCTTATGGGACCGAGGGAAAGACAAGGTCTTTCAGTCAGGGATCTTTGACCATTTTTTGTCGTTTTACGACTACTGTCGGATCGTACTTAAAACAGTCAAATTTTGACTGGATCTGGTTGACTAAAACTTAAAGCAGTAGAATTTCAACTGGAAATAGTCATCTCCTATCTTTTACATTGTGAAAGAATTTCAGGGTAAAGGGTGGCCATTGTGAAGCCTTGCCACATAGTACTTCCAGGACAGTAGAACTAATGCCAGAATAAAATTTCGCGTCTCGACCAGCTCTACTTCTTTCGGTAATGCATTAATTTCAAGTGGTTTTTTAGGATTACGAATCAATTTTTGAATAATAAAATTACTGCTGCCAGTACAGCCCACGAATTATTCAGGGTTCGGGGGTGGTTTTAACCACCGGCTTTAACTCAGCGGTTTTAACCGGTTGAAACCGGTTAAAACCGGTCCCCCAAATTTTCGTTTATGGGTCAAAACGGCTTTTACTGGCTAAAACTCATTTAAGCGCTAAAATTGAATTAACAGCGACTAGCAAAATATGTTTTTTATTTTCCATAACGCCTGTAAGATTAAATCAATATCTTTTAGGCTCTTTTATATATTTTTAGGCAATAATAAGGAATGCAGAAAATTGCATTTTACATAGTCAGTTAAATGTAAACTGGTAAATGTTCATAAATCAATTTACCTGAATCACTTATTAAAAATTTTAATATTTGCTCCATACATAACTGATATTTGATAAAAATTCTTATTCAACAATGTTAACTAAATTGTTCAATTGTACCGGTAGTAATGCTTTAGCTAAGCGTATTTTGTCGACATTCGCCTGTATTTAGACGGACAAACGGAATCGTCTTTCCCATGACAGCTTAGTTAAGCTTTCATTTATTTTTTTAGAAACTAATAAGAATCATATTTTTATGAGAGATAATTCATAATTTAATTGCTGTAACACAATGTCATTATTAGTATTTTTCTATCTTTTTCATTTTTGTTTCATGCACTTGTAGTGATTCGGGGGTTTTAGCCGGTTCTAGCCGGTTTTAGCCGGTTAAAACCGGTTTTAGCAGGTGGCCAGGTTTTTATTCAAAGTAGCCGGCTTTTTCCGAACCCTACGAATTATCCATATATTCGCTAAAATGCAATACACAAATTTTTTTAAGGAATAAAACACCAATAAGGAAATATTTCGTACCGTATTTCTTTTAATAGTACGCCCGTTGTACAGTTCAAACCCGAGCTTCTTACCCCCGCGTAACCACGCTTAGAAATGATCTTAACTAACTTTTAGTTAGGTCGAGCTAACAGATTTGGTTGTTAATTTCAACACGATTACCAGTTAATTTCAAAATTATTGAAGGTGGGGGAATATTTTAGCTACTTGAACACCGCTGTGTGTTAATATATCTACACCAAATAATGTTACAGTTGACGAAAAATCGTGTAAAGAATTTACACCACCGTATATTAGGCTAAATTAGTGTTGCAACTATAAATGAGTTGTCTCAGTCTCAGATTAGTGGTTAAAGAGACCCAAATAGAAGGCCGCGGGTTCGCGTCTCAGTTTTTGCGTTATTTTTTTATTCAGTTATTCACGTAACTACATACTTAGTTAAACATTCAACACAGAAACTAGTAAATTCAGCTAACACATTACAGTGTAAATCCCTAACTAAAATATGGGTTGACCACTATAACACCTTCTGTTGTCGATGTTGGAGTAACACAAAAATAAGTTACAAATTAACACCCATGTGGTTAATTTGCTTATACTTTTCTAAGCGTGCAATTTAGAGACTCGCGTGCTGCCACTTAATATTGTTAAATAGACCCGTGTACAATTAAATCTCAACCTATATTGCGTACTACTATTGGAGACCTGCATAATATTAGAAGATATACGGTATATGTGGTAGCCAAGTAATTGTGATTGCTCAAGTTTTTAACAGAAAACCAATTTACCAGACTAATATAAATTAAATCTAAAAAATTACTCAACACTTTTTTTCTCAATCATGCATCTGTTTTTTCTTCCTAAATGAACAGAAAAATTGGCCATTCTTTATTTTACGAGTTTCATGGTTGTAAAGTTTAGTTTTTAGGTTGAAACTGTAGACAAACTGAAAGGTAGAAATAAAAACACATAGATCAAAATACTAATTTTTGTACAATTTTTCTAGTAGTAAAAGATGCAGCCGCATCAGGGTAACAGGTATGCGCGTCAGGTTCATTCGAAAATTCTAAAACTGTTTTTAGTTGTTATTCGACCACTTCCAGTCCACGGAAAAACCATTTTCAGTTGAAATTCTACTGCTTTAAGTTTTAGTCAACCAGATCCAGTCGAAATTTGACTGTTTTAAGTACGATCCGATAGTTGATAGTAGTCATAAAACGACAAAAAATGGTCAAAGATTCCTGACTGTCTTTGGGTATAGGGCAAGGATTAGGGCGGAAAGAATAAGATCCGTCCCAACCGGTAAAGTAATACATGGTATGGGACGAGTGCAAAGTGAGCCGTCTTGCTGCCAGCACAGACAGAGAAGGAGAGGCTAACAATTGTTAACTTTCGTAGTGAAATCAAGGCCTAAGGATCCCAACAACCGTCATGGTTATTAAGATGATTATGCTATAATATGAGATGAGACTAATATTAATGCATTTTTAACACGTTTATTATGAGATGCGGATGAACCTAATATTCCTGGACTTGCCTTATTGCTTTTTTCAGCTACTCCGGTTCCTTCTTCCGTTTTCTCTTCCCTTGTCTTCCTGGCCTGGTACTTCCTGGTTCCTTTCTGTCCTTTCTTCATGTTTCCCTTTAACTTACCACTTCACTTACGAAAATTATAAATAATAATAAATAATAGAATAGAATTATTATAAATAAAATTAGGTTCTAGGTAAATAATATTAGAAAACACTTCTTAATCACTATAATTTATGCAAAAATATCGATTTTGATTGGCAACAGAAAAAAAACGTCCTAACTCATTGGCAATCGAAAATCGACAAGCAGGTTAAAATTCAAGCATCCCGGTGGAGGCCAAGGATTTGTAGGTTAGTTTTAAGGGTACTCATTCGTTCATTTATCCATCAGCCAGCCTTGCTTCGTGAGCCTCAGCCTCAGCTAAGAGCCGAGTCAGTATTGTCTGGCCGAATAGCATTGGCCCTGACCGTTAATCTTTGTGCAAAAATTTGTATCACATGTAATGTTAAAAGTAACGTAAAGTTCTACTGCGCATGTACAAAAGGTCCAAATCTATTCGGCCAGACAATACATTGCCGTGGAGATACATCTCCTGCTGTAATCCTGATAAATAGTCTACACGGATGAATTCCGGACAAATATAGGCTTTTCCGGACAGAATCCGGACAATTGGTCTACCATGCTGTAAGGGATGGTTCATAAATAATGTCACCCAAATTAAAACTTTATTGGGACCCATTCACCTCTATGTCATGATTGTCAGGACATCAACATTACATAAACCGCTATATGTAATATGTCTTCAAAATCTGACTGGACCCACACCCATGCGGACGACATCATTTATGGACGATCCCTAATGATGTAAAACAGCATTGTCAACTTATTTTAATAAGCTGCTTGATAAACTGAGTTGATTCGATGCTTTTAGCCATCTGCAGCTCTGATCACATTTAGAGCTCATAGAATGATCACTGATCACATTATAGCACAACTCCCGGATTTGACACTTTGACCTTTCATCTATTTTAGTGGGAACTCTCCGTACGAAAATCTCAAACAGTATCTTCAACTAGTTGGTAATGAATGTATCAATCACGTTGCACACCTTGTTTAATTCTAAAATGTACAACACTAGATATTTTGAAATTTGAAAACTCGGAAAAAAATTCGGAATACGAGTTATTCTGATATTCGGACTTCAGCGATTTTACTCTGCCCAGGTTTTCAAAGTTCCGCACCCTAAATTATACTGTCGTTAGTTAAGAGTACAAGCTATCATTACCGGCTAGTAAAGGATTTCTGATGCAGCTTGTGCTTTAGCACCAGCCACTGATCACACTTAAGGCATGATCACATATACGCACTTTACTGCTACTATAATTTAAACTAAAATTATGTAATGCTTAACCTATGGGTGTACGTGGTACGTGACGTTTGAGACATACTAATGAGTAATGCAGGTGTGAAAAGTACTCATATATGTATGACTTAATAAGTACCATGATGAGAATTTAATTTTCTTCAAATTAACTCAATATATTTGCTTAGCTGATGATAATGTATGTAGTGCTTTTAAAAGGATATTTTTGTACATACCAAAAGTGGTTAGTTGGCTCAATTACTGTCACATAAATAAAATTTGGTTTTAGGCTTACTATGTTCTTTTACGCAACTTGAAGGGAAGGAAACAGGGGCGGAAATAATGAATTCAATTCCTACTGTCATTTTCTTACAAGTAATCCTATTTATACAGAAAATAGAAATACCTGGGAATTTTGCACTTTTCAAAAAACATGCAAAAAGAACATTTTGCACATTCAAAAAAAAACATGTAAAAGTAGCAAGTAAAACGTAATATATGGATGGCCTCTAATTCAAAATTCTCTCCATTTCACTGTCTCACGATTCAAAATTTCCTATAGATGGAAATTATTCTGGGAAAGTCAAAGTCCTAATCAAAACGTCCAACTTTTAAAATTCCCTTAAAGGAAAGAGGATGACCTGGGAATTTGTAGTTTTTTAGCCTTTGCTTAAACAAAGTATTTTTTGAATGCATGTTATATAAGAATCTTTAAAAATGACATCTTCTACATTAATATTTCAGTAATAGATGTCCATTCCCTACATTCTATTTCTTTTTAGTTTAACTATTAAAACACAAGGTGTAATAATTTTAGAAAAATTAAATGTTTTAGAGTTGAGATGTGAAAATTCTTCAAAACAAAAGTAAATCACAAACCGCAACTCAAAAATTGAAGAACAAAACCAAAGAACTGCTGGACCGGAGTTGTGGTACTTGAGCTCCTCTTCCTTCAACGAGGGTAACTACTTTCACTTTGTCGATTTCCCGTCTATCCACCAAATACAAAGAACGTGGGTACCTTTTGAGCAGGGGAGCTTCCATAAATTACGTAGGTAGTACCTTTGCAGGCGAGAGGGGTCAAAGCTGACTATATACTTTTATATGGGTTTCCATCCAAAAAAATGAGGGGGGGGGGGGAATGCAGTGTGTTTCAAAATCTCGAATTTTTAGATCACGTAATTTATGCAAGGCGCCCCCATAAGTATGTACCAACCAACGACGCCGTATCGTTCAGTATTCGTTCATAGTAGTTACATTCAGACGACGTAAGTGAATCGTTCAGGATTTTCACTTAGGTAGAAAATAAACTGACTAGTGAGAGCTGACTGACTTGTGACTATAGTTAGAGTTGAGAGTTTAATTGAGAGACACTGATTTTAGTGATCTAATTTATAAAATTTAATTTGTTGTTTTGACACAAGGGTCAAGAATACAAGAATACACAACTCATATACAGCCCAGTCCACAAAATACGAATGGCCCAAGCCTGGCTGAGATCGTATGGCTAAAGTCTGGAGGTGTCCGCCGGGGCATACATGGCGCGTAAGTCTGGGGAACGAATAGCCCAAGTCTGGCAAGTTTACGGCTGTACCGGTACTGCCAGTCGTATGCCTTTCATATGCTAATCCCTTGCCGTTCATATCCCTATCCTTAGCCGTTCAATTGCCTATCGTTTGCCATTCATATGCCATTTTTATACCACTCAAAATGCTTAATGATGCCAGATCAATGCCCACCGTATTTCAAAAGTGCACGTGCTCTTTATGAACCCCAATTCTAACCGTCACAAGAAATATATAAAGCAAACCACTAATGATTATGATTAACTAGCTGCACAGATTCTGATTTTATTTAGAAGTTTTAAGATATATTTATTCTTCAATATAGGTAAGTAAGGTGAAAATCAAATACACTTTGTTACTGAATTTTATGACAAATAGAATTTATTTCTCTTGCCAAACTGTGTACGTAACTTTATTTCCCAAAATACGAAGAACGAAAATAGTAGTACTAGAAAATTACTATCATTTAACAACAAATTAGGAAGCACTCTTGAATTTGAACACACGGATTATTAAAACCTGATATTTATTATTTTAAAAAGGTAAACTTTAACATCTTGCTTGAAAAATGTAGACCTTAATTTCGCAAGCTGCTTTGAATATCTTTATTCATCAATAAATTACTGATTGTGTGTGAAATCTGGACTCAAGACAAATAACACTATGGATAAATAGTTTGGTTTCACATGTTACTGGTCGTTAACTTACTGATACGTAAAAATACTGGTCTATAAAGTTGTAAGTAAAACCTAAGTCTGGCACTAAAAGACACACGATGTTGATTGTAACATGAATTACTAACACAATTCTATTCAGCCCTATGTTTATATTTGATAGATGTTAATGCTAAAACTAAATTATGTATGACCCAAAACAGTTAATTTTGTAAATTCCTATTGTACACTTCACAGTTTGATAATTATTTCAATTTAACATTCCCACAAGTGCAACTGCGATGCTGCTGTACGACACGAAACACTATCACTGACTAAACTTGATTTACGAATTTTAACATTTCATTCTGAAATCATCCAAACCGCCAACCGTCAACGTCTCCAATCGAGACGCACTGGGCTTGCGCAACTTCTTGCACGTGGCACGTAGACTGGCCCATGCCTGGGATTGCTATGGCCAGGAATATTTTAGGGAAGGCAAAAACTAAAATAAAACACAGTGCGGGCCACCTCAATGCCAGCTACTAGCCTTAGTTAAGCCCACTTGAAAACGATGCAAAAAAATCAAAGTGGCCCTTGACCCTGCCATGTAAAGGTGCCATGGATATGCCAGTTTACTTCATTCCCCAGACTTAGCAGCAATGGCCCAGCTAAATGCCATTTATATTTGTGGACTGGGAGTAAATTAGCAGTAATTAGCACAACTTTCCTCCTTGTGTTGGTGGTTAATATTTAGTTGGAGTCTTGGCATATAAAACATTTCTTGGCTGCTGTTCTTGGTGAAACGAACGATGCGAGTGGGTGATCGGACAACTCAGTAGCAGCTATAATTACAATGGCAGAATTTTCAAGGTAAGTCAATTAATTGCCATCAGTCAAAATAATTATTTGTTGTAGATTCAATAGTGTTCAGTTTTAAACATGAGGTATGTCATTTGTTCTAGATTCTTGAGGTTAGGATTGGCAAATTGATCGCAGTTTTGAATTAAAAATTTGAAAATATTAGCAGTTGAAATCACAATTAATGCAAGGATATACTCTAAGTAAAAATGCTGTTTTTCTTGACTTACAGCAATAACGATTCGGGAAAAGAAGAATTCTCAGGCGTCTCTCCACTTCAAAGCGACCAGCTGTCGCTTTTGGTTCAAGAGTGTTCCTCTACAAGTTATTCCGAGGTTTATATTTCACAGGTGTGTTAACAATACCAAACATTGAACTGTAAAATAAATTGTATTGTTGTGTAAACATTAAAGTATATAGTTCTTTAACGTGAGTACCTACCTATGCTTTAATATAATACTTAATGAAAATTTTTATACTGCTTTTGTTCAACTTGATTATAGAATACAATGACCAAGCACGTTTGGTACGGAGACTCGAAAGTGCTCCTAGGAAAGTACGGTCTCCGAACTGCCTGCACTTTTCTCACGGATCCTGCAAATGATGATGACGACGACGACAATGGAACTGTTCCAGATGACAAAATCAAAATCAACTCCGTGATTCGAGCCAAGTTGGCTGTTTCCGTAGGAGACTCGGTCACTATTCTGAAGGACGAGCGCATTCCACACGGCAAAACAGTTAGTGTTCGCCCCTTCCAAGAAATTCCCAATGATTTGGAAAGCATCAACTTGTTCGAAGCGTATCTACGGCCTCATTTCAAGGATGCATTTCGACCCGTCCACAATGGGGATGTCTTCCATGTTACACGGAACAGGAAACGGATCAAGTTTAAAATTACCAACATCGATCCAGCTCCATTCTGCACTGTGGGACGGGGAACGAGGATTATATGCAGGAATTTTAGTAAGTCAGCTGATGGATTGCTGAACAACGTGGAATCAGTAGGAAAAGTCCGGTTCATAAATTGTAAAACTGACAAGGAACTGGAAGAAAATATCAACCGACGTGGGCCGAGCAGCGGCAACAGCAAGCAGATTCATAGTACTGTTGCAAATTCATCCGAAGGCAATGCCGAAGCCAGGGGCGGTTGTCAATTAGCAGTTCAAGCTGATCTACTAAAAAGGAAACACAATGGAAGTGGAAACGAGAATGTTGGTGAGTATAGCTACACATTTGCAGTTCATGTTTTTATTATTCAAGAAATTTAAATACAGTTTCATTTTTAAGAGAGTCCATCTCTATAATAAACCCCATAAGAAAATTTAAATGTCTGTATAATGTTCGAAAATTGGAGGGTACGTTCACGTTCGTCCCTGTTGCTTTAAAATGATCATTCAAATTAGTTATTTTTAGGATGTTAGTTTTACTTTTTTTCATTCCACCAACAGCTGAAGCAGAAGCCAAATCGAGGAAATTAGAAGCTAAAATGGGCACTCAGAAGACAGGAAGTACGACCACGAGTGACGATAATCATGGTGACGATTGGGGCTGTGCGAGTCCGGGGAATGGTGGCGGTGGTGGTGGCAAGGCCACCACTTCATTCGGTGGAAAATCTGTGACCATCAATCAAGGCGACGAAGATGACTGGGATTCTCCTGCTGTTGCAAACTCGTCCATCATTCAAGTTGCTCCCTCACGATCTCGACGAAACGCTTCTGTGCCTGCTTCCAAACCGATAGACGAAGATGATTGGGGACTGGCCAATTCCAGCAACGGCTGCTCCAATTTCAATTCTGGATCTCTCTGTGCATCAGGTGGTCGCAGGGTATCTTTCGGGGCGCCAAACTCTGTTAGTAGTTGGAATCCAAGAGACCGCGGAGGCGACAGGGGTCATCGGGATAGATTCGGAAACGGAGGACGAGGATGGTCAAGAGATTTCAGTAATTTTTCAATAATTAAATACAGCTTATTGTTTACACATAATGTTCTTGTATGCTATATTAATTGGTTCTTAAATTTTGGAGACTGTAAATAATTCATTTAAATTGCATTTCGCTTCAATTTTTATAGGAAGCAAGGGTGGCAATAGCAGGGGCGGTAACGGTAACGGGAACCAGAACCAGGGCGGAAGAGAATTTAGAGGTGATTTATTAAATTAAAGCATTATGAAGTATACTGTTGCCATTTTAAATTTATTCAAGACGGAAACATTAAAAAAAATAGTATAAATTAATTTTGTCTTTCGATGTCAGGTGGACGTGGTCGTGGTTCATTTCAAAATCGTACATGTAATAATTCGTATGGAGCTCCGTCTCCGTCACAGTCACAGACTGTCACTTCTAACATTGCTGATGCAGATGAAGACTGGGAAACGCCTGTTCCGACACCAACACCAGTACCAGTACCAGCACCAGCTCCGGTTGCGGTTCCTAGTAATAAGGCGCAATGTTACTCCGAAATTGATGATTGGGATGCCCCTGCGGGAATCAAACAGGTCAAGTCCCGGGAGCAGC
>CATKUY010000361.1:0-336018 GCA_949802685.1 Dicyrtomina minuta
AAATTAAAAATATTAATCTGTTCTTGGAATACATTTCAAAAACAATAAAGCTTAAATATCTAAAATAGCTTTCAAGTAACATTTATAAATAAACGAACCTAAATCCACAATAAACATTAAAGCAACCTGATAAAAGAATTTTTTACGCTAATAGCAGTTGCAGTAGGAGTATTGTAATGAAGGTGTTGTTGTAGTAGTTGTACTCCCCGAGAGTTTTGACTGCGACAGAGCTGTGCGGGACTGGGACTTGTGCTATGTTGTGACCTATTGGACAGAAACGACAGATAACCTTGCCAAGCATATTATATGTATTATATTTCGATGCGGTGTATTGTCACAGGATAAATAAAAATAGCAAATAACCTTGCTAAGCTTTTGGTAGTTGTAGTGTAATGTCATGGGCATGAATAAGATAAAATGAGAGCCGAAGTTGCATTATTGGAGTAGACTGGAGGTTGTATTGTAGTGAAATAATGTAGATATTATATGGGCATTATGAAGTAATGAGAGAAAAAGGAGGAGATTGGAGCCAGTTCTAATGCTTGGACAGCGTGTCCATGGTAATGTTAGGATATGAGAAACAGCTGAGCTGTTGCTTGCAGTGCTGATCATACGAGAGCAGTCAATAATGTATGATATTTGAGATTGATGGAATTTGAAGTGCTCAGGGATTTGCATTGTTTGAAGTGATCACCAAAAATGAGAGGAATCGACAGAGTTGCGGAGTATTCTACGAGTAGGAAGTCGATGTGCTTAGGATTGGAACAGTATGGGATTGATTAAGCGTGTACATACTTAAAAACCATGAGAAAGAGTTTCTGATGAATTTTATTACTGGGGATTTTGTTAATTGACCACATATTATAGGATAAGGGAGCGATACCGTCCCTATTACGAGTAATAAATTCACGATTTCCGTAGCATGGGAAAAAAGTGGTTACTCCTATGTCTACAATAATGTCATGACATTCTTATTTTGAAAGCACCCCTTGTCTTAAGAATAAATTTAAAACTTGCAACTACCTGTACTACCCACAACAATTTTCCGCTACGTTCTCGACAGTTGTAAAACAGAGTAGTAGCTGGTAGTAGTCTGCTAGGTGCGAGGCCGTACAGCAAGCAGCCTTCTTTTCAATTCAGCCTCCAGTGCCGTTGCTCTGTCTAATCGACGCATTTCTTTGCCTTTGAATCTACGCATCTCTTTCCTTTATCTTCATCCTCATCGTCAATTATCAAGCTTCGTTTACATGCGGACGTAGTAAAAAATTGAATTGCAAAGCCTGACACGATTCGTAAAAAGTATTCTCAGCATTCATTAATTCTATAACTACATTTTAGAGAATCTATCACCTGTGGCCTCACAGAATAAAGAGGGTAACAATCCTTCATTGATTAATTTATTCATTTATTTAGTTAATAACCATATTGAGTGTGTATTTTATTTAACAATTAATTTCCAGTATATGTATGTTGATTGAGTTAAGACCAAGCCTGTAATGTATAGTCAGATCTTGAAATTATCCCTATGTTACTAAAGAATACGTGTATACTTATCCTTAGACTACTTTTACCATGGCTACTATTATCATAATTACTACTACTACATATTAGCCTGACGAAGACAAATAAATTTTTTCGAAACCGGTCGTCCCATTATTATACTAAACAAGAATCACTTCCATCTTCACTGATTTATTTACGCATTCAATTGGTGGTCAGAAAGCTCGCTAACTTTTAGCACCCCTCAGAGTACAACTCTATTTGGCATGTCGGTCAAAATTTTAACTAGACACTAAATAAATTAAAATATAAATTGATTTATCAATTGTTTATTAAAGTTTGGGTAAGTTCACAGTTTCACATTTTATTCATTTTAACTATCTTAACATTATTCAACGCAAATTGTGATTACGTATATTGTTAGGTTTGTAAATTAAGGAATATGTAATTTTGTGAGTTGTGAGTTGCACTGGTTCAGTAAATTGCAATGTGATTCATTCGCAAGACACGGTGGTGACCATCAGATTTGTCTTACGATTCACTCTTGCTCCCATGTTGACCTTGACATCTACCCTGATGATCGTATTCTTGAAGTTGCCATCGTATATCCCCATCTCTAGCCCAAGACACTGCCTAGCGAAAAGAACCTGTCCTTACCAGCTCCTAATTTTTGAGACCAGTTTATAGTAAGAACAGTGTGAGCCAAGCCGTGACGAGGTCTTCAATAATCCTAGAGAACCAAATCTTGAGTAGAAGTGAGAATCATTTCGGTAGAGCCCAATCGTAAAAATGACAGCATAAGGAACTCCGACATTGACTTCTTCATCTCCATTAGGCTCCATTAGCTTAACAAAATTGGGATGAACCTTGGACAGGGTCTTATGCGGAAACTTCGTATCTCACCCATTGAGTCGAAATAAGATAAATGAGTGTTCCAGACCAATTTGAACGTCTTCAATGACGGCAGACACGTTTGATTCCGTGAAAAAAAAGCAGGACCAAGGACACCTCTAGCAAAGTCAGTGAGCTAATAATTTGGTCTTGACTTTTGCCCCAATTCAAGACCAGTAGTTAAGTTAAGCTCGAATTCATTCGGCTTCAGTACTCGTTCGAGTATGTAACGCAAAGTGTAGTTTCTGCATAAAATCAAGATTTGTGTGTGCTTCTTGAGGAAGTTGGAAGACTCTGGAAATACGGAAAGATTTTTTGAATTTTCAGTGGTCCAGGTATGGTTCTCGTATCTCTAAAACCCGAGGTATTCTTGTTGTAGTCGAGATTTTTTATTTTTTTAAATATCTGTAGAGGTATGAAAGTACAGTTGGGTTTGGTGTACTACAGTTCATTGCTTCGGTTCTTGTAATAGAGCCTACTAGGTCCGAGAGTGTATTTTTAGATGCTGAGCTTAAGCATCTATTGAAATGGTCATGTCTGTCTGTCTGTCTGTCGATGCCGTGTCTGTCTGTTGGTCATGCTCTACAGGTCGTAATTCTTAACTGATTTTGATCAAACAACGTTTAAATAATCAGCAATGCTAGCGCAAAGAGCCCTATTGTTTTTGAGGTCGATCAGACTAACCAGTTTTTCACAATTAAAGATTTATTGGTCTAACTTTTTAGCATTAAAATGAATGCAGAAAAACGGGTCTCTGGCACGACTTTACATGCATTTCAATACTTGCCACTAAAGCTAAGTAAGGTAGGTACATGCGCCGCACGTTCCATATACCTGGCATTCACTATTCAGTAGATATTTGTACCATAGAAATTTTCAGATATACATACCATAGAAAACCGAATGTCATCAAGCGTTCAAAACTGGTGTCTTTTACAGTCTTTGGTAAATTTTGTATTCTACGTAGTCTTCGTCTTTAATTCTAGTTATAGTAACATCGATTTTTTTCAAATGGTATATATTTAAATATTTACACTACGAGAATTGGAATAAGTTATAATTATCTATCCCTGCGTCATACAAACTTTACCATTTTAGTGACCCCTACTGTCATTAGTTCAAAAATTAGGTTGGCATATATTCTCGACATAGAATTTTACTAGTGTGCATGCAGGAATCGTCCATAAATTACGTCATACAACTTTTACCATTTTAGGGACCCTTACTGTCATTATTTCAGAAATTAGGTTGACATATATCCTCGAAATAGGATTTTACTAGTATGCATGCAGGGATCGTCCATTAATTACGTCAGACAAATTTTACCATTTTAGGACCCTCACTATCATTAGCTCGGAAATTTGGTTGACATATATTCTCGACAAAGGATTTTACTAGTATGCTTGCAGAGATCGTCCTTAAATGACGTCATACAAATTTTACTATTTTAGGAACCCCCACTGTCATTAGTTAATTGTATATTAGGGTCGTATGTTAATGACGTCACAAAAAATATTATACGTTTATTGTAATCGCCTGTAAATGACAGTACAAAAATATCACTCGTTTATTAAAATTGTCTGTAAATGACCTCACAAAAAATATCACTTCTTTATTATAATCGTTCGTAAATGACGTTACAAAAATAAAAATAGTATTATGACTGTACGTAAATCACTTTAAAAAAATTCTTTTATTGGGATCGTAAATGACGTCACAAAAAATTTCACTTGATAATTAGGATCATCCGGTAATAACGTCAATGAAAATATCATTTGCTTATTGAGATCGTCCGTTAATAACGTCAAAAAAATATCACTCTTTTATTAGGATCGTCTGTACCTGACGTCAAAAAATATCACTTGTTTATTAGTGTGATGCCGTTATGACGTCACTTTAGTTAGATATCAGGTAAACGAACCGTAAAGCTACAAATAGAAGCCGGGTCTCAAATAGAGGCCGGCCTCTAATAGTGGCCGGGGGTTTCGCCATAGGCGGTAATGTTAATTTTTCCAGCTCAAACTTGTTATTTTTAATAGAAGCTGGGCGCTTCTATTTAGAGCTTTACGGAATATCTTTGGGCTATCAATACCCAACTTAACCTATTGACCAGACATGAGAAATTTTACAAACCTAGGTGTACCACTCGTACCTGGTCCACCAGATGCATCAAATTTCGTTTCTTACCCACTCGCACAGGTGCCTTTCTTACCAAGCCCACTCGCATTGGCACTAGGCGTATGCAGCTAACTAAACCCTGCACCAGCGTCTCTCGTACTGACGCAATTCTCAACACGATCTTTCAAGTCGCTTGTACCCTGCCTACTTGTACCAGCAAAGTTCGTACCTAGCACACTCGTACCGGCGTACCAACTCAAACCTGTTCTGTTATGAAACGCACTTGTACCAGCACCACTCAAATCCCGTCCATTTTTGCTAGGACAACTTGTAACATAGCCTGATTTTACGGACACTAACTGCAAGGATTTTATGCTAGCCTTCCTACATAAACAAAGTTTTCCAATGATTACAACAATTTGCTGTAAGCTCAGCATCTACTTTAAGCCAACGTTAGAAAAACCCGGCGCAAAGCGCCGGATTTTTTAGTTGAAGTGAAGGTTAGCAGATGGCGCAGCTCTCGCATCTACGACGTCGTAACCTTAGTCTTTAGTTTTAGACTTTTTTGATGCTGAGCTTAAGCATTTAATTAAATAGTCATGTCCTTGTGTCAGTCTGATGGCCGTACACTACAGGTCACAGTATTAATGCTATTCACATGAAACAAGTTCTAGCTCACCACTAATGCGAGCAGGCAGGTCTGTATTGTTGTTGTACTTTGCTAAAACTGACCATATCTTTGCAATTAGCAGTTGAATCGACCCATGTCGAAACACGTTGGAGTGAACGACAACAAAAAGAAAAAAAAACGTGTAAGCACATGCAAACCAAATGCACAAAATGCATACCATTAAATTTAAACTCTGTCGGGCGAATACGAGTATATGATTAACTGAATTATACTCATATGTAAATCCTAAGGCGAATCCTATCCTGCATTTTTTGAACTACTGACCCGCCTTAATAATATTATTTGTTACCGTCGTCGGAGAACCATCGTGGTATAGGGTTGTCCGTAAATGGCGTCAAATTACACAAATGTACCGACCCTTCTTCAAACTTTACCAACTTTTAAAAAATACTTGTCACATATATTCGTATTTTGGGAGTCGTCCAAAAATGACGTCATTCAAATAACACCATTTTACAGAACCGCTTTAATATACTAAAAAAATTTTAAATTTATGTCACATATACATCTGAAAATGACGTGGATATGTTTTGCTTATCCGAAACCTAGATTTCTGAATCTAATGACGACTTAAAGGGAATTTTTAATAACTACACCATTATCTTGATTCCTGCAGTAGGAAAAAGAGGCAGAAAGAGTGGAGGACTCATCGTAGGCATGAAAAATACCATAGCAACGTTATGCAAACTTGCACACCAAGACCAATACAAGACCGCTATTGAATACACCTTTAAAGGCAAACCTACGCTGGTCGTTTTTGCATATTTATCTCCAGCGTCTCAATGCGACGATGGAATCGACAATATTTTTATAGATACACAGCAAATAAACAAGCAAAACTGCATCATTCTGGGGGACCTGAACAGTAGAATAGGCAATTGGGAAAATGCATCAGATTCCGCACTAAACTTTGAAAGGAAAAGAAAATCAGTAGACCCACACACAAACAAGAGAGGAAACAAATTGATTGAACTAGTATCTACTTATGACCTAATAGTTTTTAGCGGAAGAAGCCCCTCCGACTAGTAGTATCAGTAGTAAAAGTTTCTGTCGATTTCGTTAGAGTATTTGATAAAAATGATATAATTTAATCAAGTGCTTAAGAAACTGCTAGTTCGGATGGTGTTGTAGATAATTTAATCAATGTTTTATTTTCTAAATAGCGAATGCTTTAAATTAAACTAAATTCTGAAATGTCTTGTGAAATATGTAATTAGCTTGTATCTAAGCCTAAAATGCCTAATACGTTTTTAATAAAATAACTAAGAAAATTCTCAGTTATAACAGCAATGACTTTGAACCTTAATCAAACTTCTATCTCAGGACCTAAAACGATTCTAGGTTATGTGGTTGAATTTGAGAATAATTGTTTTAATAGTCAAAAATCAAATATTTCAGTTTTTAATCATTGTTATGTTTGAGATGCTTTTATATATAAAAAATGTAACTTATTTATGTATTAAATTAATTTGTAGTAATAGCTTAGCTTGTATAGCAAACTGTGCTCAAAGTATAAAATCATAAGAACTATTTACAAATTGAGAACGAAAAATGACACCATATGGAATTCAAACAGCTAATTATTTTTATTGTTTTAATACAAATTTTTAAGAAAACCGGATAAGATGAAATACATTAAGTATTAAAATAAAGTTGGAATTAAGTAAAAATGTACCAGCAAAGGCAACCATTTATGTTATTAATTGTAGAGAAAGTCATTTTTATTACTGCTTTAGTTAAAAGAAAAGATCAGGTTAAACATATGAGTACTTATTATTACGATGTTGCAATCCTACATGAACAGCCCAATGCTCTCGTGTATACGTCTAAAAAGTAAAAAAGCCTACAAGTAATGCGATTTACTTGGCAGGCATTTGTGCAACATTATAATATTTGTGTCGTTTTGTTTAGTTTAGAAGATAAATATTTGCCTTTCGTCAAAGATTCGCAAGAAGAAATAAAAAATTGCATTAAAGATCTTCAGTTAAATCATGATGATGTTCTAGTTCAACAAGAATTTAGTCGTAAAACAAAGCCTGGAAAAATCTGTTGTGATATTTTAAGGAACCAAGAGTTTGAAATGTGGTGTTGCTTTCCACTTCGAGGACAAGGAGTTGAAGTGTATGAGGACTGTTCTTATGCAAATAAACTTATTATTAATATATTTGGATTGACATCATTAAAGTAGGTGGTTGCATTAAAAATGGGTGCAAATGTTTTTTCTGTTAAACCTATTCCAGGCCGTTCTCTGGAATCATCTCTTTGCAGACACTGTAAGGAGAATAAAACCCTGGCTTATGTTCTACGGCAATGCCATGTGGGTTACCTACTGAGAAAAAGCAGACATTATGAGGTGCGATCAATAATTGAAAATTATCTTAAGACACCTAACTGGAATTTTTTAAAGGAAGTAACAGATGGTGCTTCTAAACGTGTGGACAATATATGTTGGAAAACGGAGTCCAAGACTGGATATATTCTGGATCCCACTATACGTATGGAGCAAAATTTAGGGCAGGCGGAAGAATTTAACAAGCTCACTATAATCTCTGTATTCTTTACTTTTTGGAAAAATATCAACTAAAGTGGTAGGAAGTTGTTGATCTCTTAATAGGTGCTCGTGGATCAATTCCTGCTTTTTTTTAATCATTTTGAAAAGATATGCGACTTCCTTTAATTATGATAAATGAACTCGTGATTGCTACTATCCGCGGCTCTTGTCAAATTGCCTATAATCATTTTTATATTATAAACTTATGTAATACCTAGTTTAAAAAAAATTATAACAACCAGTTTCTATAAATATTCTAAAGCTTTTTAATTTTCCTAAAAATGTATATTGTTCTTACTCTGTCTTATTAAAAAACGTTATTGTAACGTCAATTGTAAATAAATATTAACGTTTTCTCAAATAATATATTTTTTTATATAAATGAGTAATATTTCAATAACAGAAAGCTATTATAAGGCTATTAGAAATGCCTCAATAAATACAAAAGGTGTAAAATTACATCTGAATAAAAGTCAATTTAATAAGGATGACGGCTATTCACCAAATTTCACACAAGCTGAAGTAAAATATATTAATTTCAATAATTCTTATTTAAAATTATTAACCTATTTATGTAAAAAATTTATTACAGAATAACGAAAACGAATAAAATCAACGTTGCTTTGCCTTTTTTAGCTCTAATTTCATTTAAACTAAAGCAACTGCTTTAAATGGTTGAGTTAGGGCTTTTGCTGACGGCAATAGCCAAGTTGGTTTTGCAAATTAATAATGTTAAACTAAAACATAAAAATTTATTTAAAATTACAAAAAATATTGAAGAAATTGGAAATAAAACAGAATTTGAGTTTTTTTAATAACGTTGTCCATTAGAGCAGTTAAAAATATAGAAATGGACGAATGTCCAAGACCAATATTATATAATACAAATAACTTAAACTTTTAAAAGCGGGCCAAAGGACATTGTAGGCTTTGCCGGTGTATTTATGAGTAATAACATACTATTAAAACTATATTAAATCTTGATAAAAATAATAACTCAAAAACTCATTAATTTTTATGGTATAAAAACAATTATTTTGATTTGTTTAGTCATGGACCATCTGTAGAGTTAATAAATTAGTAAAAAGCTAGTATTGTATATATTACTCATAAATTACAAGAACGTGGGACAAATGCATGCAGGTTATTATGTTAACAGGTAATTTCTAGTATGTTTTATAATGGAGATTTTATAAAGGCGAGCGCAGCGCTTTAGTGTCTTTGACTTACATTTAATGAAATAAAAATTTTATTGGAAAATAATTTTAAAACTAAGATTTAAAAAAAATTGATAATACATCTAATAATTTAATAAAACTAAATTAAATACAAATTTATGATGCTGAAATAAAGAAATCACTCTTTGCGAAAGTTAAAATTAAAGTTAAAGTTGCACTTTTTCTGTAAAAAACAAAACAATTGACAATTTCATAGGTTTAATTGATAGATACAGGGTGATATTAGTAACCAAACAAATGTTTTTAATATAAAATGTAAAGCTTATGGTGCATTAGTAAAAACAAACCCTAATTTAATTATTAATCCTAATAAAAAAGACAGTTATTAAAAAATCTAAAAATGTATACAAAATACGCGAGAGTACAAACAACTTAAGAAAATAGGATATTCAAATAATAATTCAAAAAATAACAGAACGTAATAAACAACAACATGAAGCATCAAAACATTCATTTGTTACAAATTCAGATAATTTCAGAAGTAAAAAAAATGAAGGAGCCTTACGTAAACTACCTATAAAGAATGTATCATAAAGGGTCTTAAATCACCTAAATGTAATAAAAAATAGCATTTTTAACTGATTTTGTTTGTATTAACACACTTTTTTCTAAATTAACGAGTTTAGGTCAACAACTTTGTAAAATACATTGAACAGATGTTGCAAACACATGTATCAGTTTTAAAACTAAAAAAGCTATACTTTTTTAAATATTTAATACAAATTAACAAATTAAAGTAACTCATTAAATATCTAATACAAAATATAGAAGTGGTTGTATTCTGTAAGATTATTCACTTGTTTTTAACTATAAAACCACATATAGGTTTTAAAGCTATCATTAGCGTGTATCGTTCTATTGCTTATAGTTTTAAAGTTATCGTTCTAGTGTTAAACGTTTTATTGTGATTGTCTTATCGTTATCGTTTATCATTATATTGTTATTGTTTTATAGTTATTGTTTTATTGTTATTGTTTATCGTTCTATCGTTTATTGTTATATCGTTGTCGTTATCGTTCTTTTGATCTGATGTTATCGTTTTGTAATAACATTTTTTATAAATTCTTCTGTTATAAATAGGTGCATGCATTACACAATTATTGCTTAGCAGTAGATGTTGTACTGTTTTAAATAATATAAGGACTCAATTACTAACAAATTAAAATTTTATTGTTTTAAAAGAAGAAAATAGTTTGGAATAAAAATTAAAAACATGAACATAAATATTTATTTCCTAATATATTTCGAAGTTTAGTAATTAGTGAAATTTATTGTAATAAAAACTGTTCAGTTTTGAAATTTGTATTCTAAACATAAATTTAAAACTAAGATAATCTATTTTAGGTAAAAGATAGCCTGCAACAAAACACAATTAATCACTAATCAAAATAAAATACGTAAATATATTTCATATGCGTTACAACTAATACAAAAAGTGCGACAGGGCTCAACATTTTTAACAAAAAATTAAAAAAATAAAATAAATTACACTGAAGATGCTACAACAGACCTAAAAGAAGGTGATTCTAAGCCATTATATTTCTGTTCAGTTTAATGAATCGAAATCACCCAGATTTAATGAAAAGTAATTTTACAAGAGCAAGACCTAATAATATTTGTGTATTTTATTAAAGTCAGTCATGTTTTGAGTGAGATCGTAAATCTATACAAATAAATTTGAATCATAAAATTTTATTTTGTTTACCTAGCAATGAAATATAAAATTCACATATGAAAAGATTTGCAATTGATATAAATTTAAATTAATTTATTGATTTTTGTCAAAATAGCTAGAAAAAAGATTATTTTTTTATAACTTTTAATTTTACTCGAATGCTCGTTCTTAGAAATAAATTTTAACCTAAACAACTTCTATATTTTTAGTAAATATCTAAAATAATTAAGTAGACTAAATAAGGTTAAATTTTTCAGACTAACTTCATAAAATAGCTACATAATATTTAAATTTGTATTTATAATTTTATATACGATATAATGCAAATGCAAAATCGTAACTATGTTAAACTAAGTGAGTTGTAAATTGTTGTAAAATATAAAAAGTTAAACAGCATATATCTAATAATACTACGACTAGTAAAAACATTTATTTACCAGCTTGTTGTATTAAAATGCTTATGCAGCCTTTATTTAATAACATTTGTATATATTTAAGATTTTATAATATAATACCAAGTAAAATGTATTTAAATTATAATATTAATAATAATAATAACATTTATTGCAATTTTCTCAATTGTAATGAATTAATGTGTCCTAATATTAGAACATAATATTCTAATTTTCTATTTTAAATAATTCTTTATTTATAATTAAATGAAAACAATATTTTTTATTTTGCAAGATTTTTGAATAAGCTTGTGATAGTATATAGGCACTTCACCAAACAGTACTTTACAACATGTACCTTAAAGTAGGGTGTTTAGCATTTACCTAATAATTGCATTCTTGTAAAATAACAAAACTTGTAAAATGTGAAATTTGTAAAAAGCTACTGCATATAGGCTTACTGCCAGCACCTGTATCCAGTAAAACACGGGCTGTTGTTCTTTTTCTACTGTGAAGGATGTCTACCTCAGCTGTAGGAAGAACGCCAAAAGTGTTCGTTGCTTGAGCGTGCTAAAGCTGTGGTTAATAAAATTGATAACTAGATTGCTCAGAATTTTCTGTTTCTAATTCGTTATATAGATGTAGAATTGTATGAAAGTTGTAGAATTGTAGAAAGTCCGTGGAAAAGTGCAGGTACTACTCAGATGATCGCCAAGGCAGTTGTAGCATTGCTTTGTTTTGTAAATCCAAGATTGTGTTTGTTGCAATATGAATCTCATCATTGTTGGACATTAGAATAGTTAATGTCCTTTGCCATCACACAATTTGTAACTGCTTACAAATTAACTCAAATTGAAAGTTTTAGCTTTGAGCTCTAAAGATATTCATCTTGTTTTTTGTTTGAAGCTCTACGTTTCTTTTTTTGAACCTTTGTAGTACATTTACTTCATGGTGAATTTGTACTTGTTATTGAGTCTACAGTTGAATCACTTGATACAATGTTGTTGATGATTTCTCTTTTTTCATAAGTGCTTTTGTGTGAGTGTGATGTAGATGTAGAGTTGATACCATTCTCATGCATACCTTTGGATGTGGCAATATTTCTTGCAATTGCCTTGTTAGATCAGTGCATAATTTGTGCACGAATCCCAACCTTTGCTGCATGAAAAATTATGCATCCGTTGGTGTTGTTTGCCAAACACACAGAGAATGCAGTGGTGGAAATTCCGATGTCATCACTGCACTTGCTGTGTTTAATGAGAGCATGCTAAAACACTCTATTTACATAACATTTGTCTTCAGTGGACAAGGACCTAGCCCGAGATTAGAATAAAGCGACGTAGATTGTTGCTATTATTGTGTATTAGCAATGATTCGACGATTATAATACACAATATGAAACAGCATAATTTAGTCTCAATTCAGATCCAAACTGAGTGGGTTATTAGGTTTGTAATAATTGGATAAAAACTCACCATTCGAAATTATCATTGCATAAAAATATTAATAAAGTAGTCGCAAAAAAAAACTTTTTATTAGCATCACAGAAACTGACGATTTAACGCTATTATTATTAGCTTAGACCTGACAGTGGCGAAGTTGCAAAGTATTCGTAATCTGTGTCTTTTTTATCATGCTAAAATGAGTATCAAAATTATAAATATTGTTTTTATAAACTAAAAAATAACGGAACCTAAAAATTAAAAAATTATCTCAAAAATTCTAAATTTTAAAATAGATTTTTGCACGGCTACTACTCAAGTGCTTAAATAAACCTGATAGGTACAGATCAAACTGTAATAACGTTTTAACTAGAAGAGCTACGGAACTGTTAGCTCCAACTGTACGTTGGAGACGCTGCTTAAATCACAATCGGTCATGAAAAATATAAAAATAACTTTTAAACACTAAAGATAACATTAAACAGAAATAACCTAAGTTAAAAAAGCGCACGAGGCCGTCGAAGACCCTAGCTAAAACTCTTATTGTTTGAAACACATGAAACACGCGAATTACAAAAATCCTTCATATCAGGAGAGCAACAGCAGCCAAGGTAACAAATAAAGCTAAACATAAACTAAACAACGTCACATATGGGCATAAAAACCTAAGAACAGACTCGTAAATTTAAATATTAAAATATCACTTACACTTAAAAAAATCAATATCACCCTTTGCAACCAAAAATCAACAGCATAAAAAGATTACATGTGAACAGAGAAAATCAAAATCAGCATCATTTAAACAGAAGCATTCGGAAGCAATATACATTATTTTCAGCACAGTTGCTCAGTATCGCAAATATTTAAGCACTATGATGACATGTCGTCAGTAAGCAGCATTGAACTTAAACCGTCTTACACAACTATAACTTGGAAATTAAATTTAACATACCAGTAAATACATCAACTTCCAACAATATTCCACAACGAGGCCATTTAATGCCCACCACTCTTTGACCACAATCAGCAGCAGCCCATTGAGCGTTTCAAAAGTGATCAGAAGTTACGCCAAAAATTATAGTCTCAAAATATGATAGTAACGCTGCAACAGCAGATGGATCAGAAACTGGAATTGTTGACGTCAACGAGAATACACAAAATTTAAACTACACACCCTCCCACGGGTCAGACGGAGTTAACGAAAAAGAACTCATCATTTTAGATCATTTAAATAAAAGCGCCACAGAAAGTATCGCACTCAAACGTATTGGGTAGCAACGGCAAACAATCCACTAGATTCTTCAATAAATCGAAGCATTCTTTCAGGAAATTTACAAAAAGAGTTAGAAAGAGCCGCCAGTCCTCAAATTTTACAACCTAGCTTAAACAAAAACTGACTCATCACTCGGAAATATTGCTAGCGGTAACGGACATTTAAACATCAGTTTCATAACATTTTTAGCAATATTGACAAGAAATGAGACACCAACCTTGCAAAACCCATTACTACTAATATCAGCAGACCCACAAGATTTACAACAGCAACAAATATTAACTGAACTGACCTAGCAGAAAAAAAGAACCTAAAATTACAACAAAAACTGACAAGCCAGCAGAAACTGGGGTTTAAACAGCGCGTAGACGATTTAAAGCTCGCTTTGCAGATTTAATCCCTCCAAGACTAACACAAAAGCCAGCACAACTACCAACACGAACAGTAACACCTACTTTACAAGCCAAAAGCAACGAATTACCGGCAGCAGCGCAATTAAACCGAGTTCATATCTTGACATACAAAAACCCACTAACACCAATTGGCCAGCGTAACTTCAAAAATTATTGATTACACAGCAGAAACACTTAAATTGTTGAACTTATTCAAAATCAAACAAGCCAGGCCGAAAGCAGTTACAACCCTAAAGGACTAAATCATTCGACACAAAATTCACATCAAGATCTTAGAAAAAATATACCCGCATCACCAAACAACGGCTAAGAGCAACTAGAGAGGAAACTAAGTCAAAGAATACTAGAGCGAAAAAGAAATCTTATATCAAGAGAGGCTAACCGCAATAAGGTACAAGACTACGTGAATTGAACAGCACCAGGACCACCTAGTTCACCCATCTCTGATTTATCAAGCACCTTAGGTAGCACAATCCTTAAAATGAGCTTTTGGCCAATTTAGCAAACAAAACTTCAGAACGAAAACTCATATCAAACCCATTTTGGAACAATTATTTATTTAGTGTTGCCGAACCTATAATATCGCCACAAAAAAATAAAGGTCATGAACCAACAACAGAACAATCAGCATTAAAATCCTTTTGCAGCACTCCCGCAACACCTTCATCTACATCCACCAGCTCCACCATCTAGTGTTTATGTGCAAGCTTCTCAGCAACAACAAGCGCCACCAGCACCAATGTACCAGTATCAACAAGCGCAACCAGCACCATTGTATCCACAACAAGCTCAATATAATCAACCAGGCGCACCCCATATACAAATTCCAATGTATCAAGGAGCGCAGCAAGCACTGTTGTTTCAACAACCAGCACCAGTTTTTGAACCACCACAGGCGATGAACATTTGCTACCAACAACAGGTACCTCAACCACATTACGCGATGAAGCAATATGACGGACAAAAAAATCAATAGATAAATTTTTAAAGACATTATGTATTTTATACAACAAATTCGGAAATAAGAACAACATGTAGAGATCACATTACAGCAAAAACACTTAAAAGCTTATTTGAATCTTTTGGCTCTGGTCAGATGAACACTTGCTAATTGACGTTCAGAAAAAACAGATTTGCTCACGCATTTAAATTAAAAGCAGCACAACGTTGGTTTTTAAACAACATTCCATTAGTCAAAAGCCCTTTAACTACATTTGAAAAATTCGTCAGATCATTCACCGAAAATTGCCCTAGAGAAACAGAGACAGAACCACAAGAATTAGATGAGGTATTAATGCAATGCCAAGAACCAAATGAATTAGTCATCACTTTTTATTAACACATTTTGTATTACCTGTGCAGAACATTAACGGTACCGACTCTGATTAAAATAATTTTTAAGCAAATGAACATGCAAGCAAGAACTTATATGATGACTAACAATATGCTTATAGCTCTGGTTCAGTTGGAAAGAAAAATACAAGAGTATAGCAGACAAGGTGATCTAGCATCCGTGCTGACCACGTCAATCACACGTGCAATAGCCCAGGTCACAATTACAGAAAATCACACTACGCTTTTAGGAGAACACCAACGTTTGAAGAGATTGAAAGAGACTTTAACAACGCTAACTCACATAAGTGGAAATATAAGCAGCAACGTCATTACACCGGCTCCAGAACCACAGTAATACTTACCAACAATTGCGTATGAGCAGGGATCCCCACAACAGCAAGCACCGCAACAACACGCAAGAAAGCCCTAACCACAATACATACAAACCTCGCCCTATTGACTAGCATCAAGGCGGGACGTATCAAAAGTGAAATGCATGCATTGTGGATTTTATTGTCACTACGCAAATGTGTGCAAGACAAAACGCTGAACCAATTATATGGACCAGAAGGAACAAAATAGAAACGGACAAAGCATTTTGCCACCGATGGTCAACACATATAAATCAAATCAAGAACGAAATCAATAAGGCACACGTAGTCGACAAAATCATACCGCTTCAGTTATACCACCAAGAGCATACGGCAATATCAACCAGCAGCAAGTTGGATCTCAAGACGAGCACAACAGTAAAAATCAGAACACAAATACCTCATAAGAGCCCGACCAAGCGAGCCGGCTTCCCAGTATCACCCAAATTACAGCAGTAACAAACAGACCAACAGATTACAACAGACTATAACAAATCAAAAAAACAACCAAACTCACTTGGAAATACAAATGATCAAGGAAAAATTAAATCAATTAGCATAAATCAACAGGCAGCTCAATGAACAACAGAATCAGGACCAACTGGGCTAAGATACTAATGGGTTAGCAAGTAACAGAATTATCATACAAAATAGGTACAGGCAGAGCCAAAACGCTAATAAAGTAATCAACGCAAGTCCGAGCAGCAATAAACATAACAGCAAACAAAATCCACAAATCAGCCATGATCAAAAAATAGCTAAAATTGAACAAAGCAACAGCAAAGATTTTTCTAGTAAAAGTGAAACAAGCAGCAATTATTTATACAAAAATGACAACACACAAAGCAGCGACGATGTCGACGAATTTGAAGTACCAAAATGTTAAAGAAGACCAAGGACCAGCTACAAGGATACAACACCATTTAAAGACTGATACAACAAAAGAACACACAATCAGCAAAAAGGCAAACAATCAAAAACAGCACAAATGACAGAACCCACAAAAGTACCACGTCAGAAGAAACAGATTAAGTCAAAAATAACAACAGAAGGAAACGAATTTGACAAAGTCATTACACAGGAATTAAATTATCCCACAGAACATAAAATCTGCATAATCAATATTGAAGGAACCCTAAACTTAGGTTAATTCTGTAGAATCATGTATTGAAATTTTATTGCCAACTTTTATTTTAATTTGAATCTTACATACGTCTGAACATTAATATTAAATACAGTTGATATAGCTTAAAATAAAAACTATGGCCCTGAACTTAGGTCACTTCTGTAATATCAGCTATTAAAATTTTATCGCAAAATTGTATTTTTATTCAAACCTTACCTGAGTCTGTACATGTATATTTAATATGGCAAGTTTTGCTCAAAATAAAAATTTGACCTTAAACTTGGGTTACCTTTGTAGTATTAGGTTTAAAAATTTTAACCCTAAGCAAGGCTGTACATAACTATTAATTATAGTTAGTATTGCTAAAAACTAGGGTCACCTCTGTAGAATCAGGTATTAACATTTTATTGCTAAATCAAACGGTAATCTTAATGTCACATAAGGTTTGTACATAAATATTTATTTCAACAGGTATAGCTCAAAATAAACCATTTGACCTTAACCTTGGGTCACCTCTGTGAGGTCACGTATTGACATTTTATTGCCAAATTAAATGTTATAAGGAACTTCACATAAGTGTGTGCGTGTTTAACAAATTAGAATAAGGTAGGTCAAAAATTTGACTATAAACTTAAGTCACCTCTGTAGGGTCAAAAACACCATTTTATCGCTAAATCATATTTAAATATAATTGTTACATGTATCTGTACATTGATATTCAATATAAATAGAATAGCTTATAATAAAAATTTGACCTAAAGCATAGGTCACTTCTAAAAAGTCAGTTATTGGTATTTTACTTTAAAATAACTAAACATAAACGCCCCTTTAGTCTGAACATAGATATTAAAAAAAGTTCGTTAAGCTCAAAATAGGAACTTTAAACTTCAACTTAGGTCACTTTTGTGGGGTCAGCTATTAAAATTTTATTGTAAAATATTTGTTTTAACCTAAACCTTACACAGGTCTTTGACAGAAACCAGGGAGTAACTCTTATGGCTTCGTCTGTGTATCTTGGTGCTGATGCTTCTGTATTCCAGTGTGAGACCCTTGGTATTTCCTTGGCGGCCCATTGGCTGCTGGAGAATGGCACTTAGAATCTTCCGGTCAGAGTATTCAGTGATAGTCAGAGTTCTTTGCGAGCACTGTCCAGGCCGTACACTGTCTCGAGTGTCGTGTGGGACTGTCACACTAACCTCAACAGACTCGCTGAGAGGGGTTGTGAGGTTGTGTTAGTATGGATCCCTGCGCACTCGGGTTTCAGGGGTAATGAAGAGGCGGATAGGCTGGCAAAGGCTTCGCATGATGGGAGTTGCGTTAGGCAGTTTGGTCCGAGACCAATCGTTCCAGTCCCACTCTCCGCTGTCCACTGCGCAATTGCGCATTGGGCTAGACGTGAGCATGAAAGACAATGGACTGGACTACGCAACTGTAGACAGGCCAAGCTCTGGATATCGGCACCGCTTTACGGCAATGCGTCGTTGGTGCGTTATCCCAGAGATCAATTAGGATGGTTGATTGGGCTAGTGACGGGGCATGGGGCTTGGGGAGCTCACGGTTGGAGGATTGGAGTGTTGGACTCCCCTACGTGCGTGCACTGTGGGGAGGAGGATGATACACCAATTCACTATTTGACTGTGTGCCCTGCCTTTTTACTTGTGAGAAACCTCTATCTTGGGGGGTGTCTTATATCGTTGGATATGTTGGGTCAGGCGTCGGTGGCTCAGTTAGTGGCGTTTTCGCGCTCTACTGGCAGGCTTGCGATTTGATCTTGTTTTTTCTGCTAGTTTTCGAGGGGGAGTCTGCAATAGGCCATAATTATAAAGGCCTCGGCGGCGTTGGTCTCTTTGGGACCGAACCCCTGTCATATAATAATAATAATAACAGGTCTTTAAATAGATATTCAATATAGTTCGTATAGCTCAATATAAAAAATTAGACTTTAAATTTGGGTCACTTTTTGGAGTCAGCTATTAACATTTTATCGCAAAATCATATTCTAACCTAAACCTTACATAAGTCTGTACATTATTATTAAATATAGTTAGTATAGCTCAAAACAAGAAATTTTAACCTTAAACTAAGGTCACCTTTGTAGGGTCAGCTATTGACTTTTTATTGCAAAATAATATTTTAATCTAAACTGTACGAAGGTCTGTACATGAATATTCACTATAGTAACAATAGCTTGAAATATAAAATTTGACCTTGAACTTAGGTCACTCATGTAGGGTCAGCTAGTGACGTTTTATTGCAAGAATATGTTTTGATTTTAACGTCAAATTATTCTGTAAATAAAAATTTAATATATTCAGTATAGATTAAAATAAAAAATTTGAACTCTAACTTAGATCACTTCTGTAGGGTTAGGTTTTGACATTTTTTTGCCAATTCATATTTAAAACTAAACCTAACTTACATCTTTACATGGATATTTAATGTATTTAGAATAGCTCAAAATAGAAAAAATTGACCTTAAACTTAGGTCACCTCTATGGGTTTAGCTTTTGACATAAGAAATGCACGAATATATATTTTAATTCAAACGTTACATTAGTCTGTACATGCATATTTAATATGGCTGGTATAGCTTAAAATAGTTGAACTTGAGTCACCTCTGTAGGGTTAGCTATTGACGTTTAATTGCGAATATATATTTTAATTTTAACGTCACATTAGTCTGTACCTAAAAATTCAATAAAGTTGGTATAGATCAAAATAAAAAATGTGAACTTAAACTAAGGTCACCTCTGTAGGGTTTGATATTGACATTTTATTCCCGAATCATATTTAAATGTGAACCTTACTTACAGCTGTACAAGAATATTTAAGATAGTTAGAAAAGCTCAAACTATAAAATTTGACCTTAAAATTGGGTCTTTTCTGTGGGTTTAGCTATTGACGTTGGATTGCAAGCATATATTTTAATAAAACGTCACATTAGTCTGTACATGAATATGTATGTAGTTAGTATAGTTAAAAAATTAAAAGTTGACCCTAAACTTAGGTCACCTCTGTAGGGTCAGCTATGAATCTTTTATTGCAAAATCATATTATTCCTAAACCCTTACATAATTTTGTACATTTATATTAAATACACTTTGTATAGCTTAAAATGAAAACTTCTACCTTGAACTGAGTTCACTTGTGAAGGGTCACGTATTGACATTTTATTGCAAAATTATATCATAACCTAAGCATTAAATAGGTCTGTACATAGATATTTTATATAGTTCGTATAGCTTCAAATAAAACAATTGGTCCTTAATTTGGGTCACTGTGATAGGGTTAGTTATTGTCATTTTATTGCAAAAACATATTTAAACTCTAATCTCACATAAGTATGTGCATTACTATTCAATATAGTTAGAATAGCTGAAAATAAAAAAAGTTTAACATTAAACTTAGGTTACTTCTGCAATTCGGCCATTACCGTCTTATCTCAAAAATTTATTTTTATTCAAAGGACACATTAGTCTGTACATGGATATTAGGTGTAATAAGAATAATTCAAGATAAAAAATTGGACCTAAAACTTTTCACTTTTGTGAAGTCAGCTATTGACATTTTATTGCAAAATTAAATTCTTACCTAATTCTTACATTAGTGTGTACATTAAATTAAATTTTAACCTAAAACCAAGGTCACCTTTGTAGAGTCAGCTATTAACATTTTATTGCACAACCATATTTAAATCTAAACTTTACATAGACATTTACTATGGTTACAATAGCTTGAAATAAAAAAATTTACCTTAAACTTAAGCTAACTTTTTAGGGTCAGCTATGTGCGTTTTATTGCAGAAACATATTTTAATTTTCACGTCACATTAGTCTGTACATGAAAATTCAATATAGTTGTGAATTTGACCTTAAACTTAGGTCACCTCTTTAGAGTTAGGTGTTAACATTTTATTGCCAAATCATATTTACATCTAAACCTTACTTACATCTGTACTTGCATATTCGATATGGGAAGAATACCTAAAAATAAAAAATTTAAACTTAAACTTGGGTCATCCCTGTGGGTTCAGCTTTTGACGTTTGATTATAAAAATATATTTTAATTCAAACATAAATATTTAATATAGTTTGTATAGCTCGAAATAACAAATTTGGCCTTAAACTTGGGTCACCTTTAAACAGTCAGCTATTGTTCTATTTATCGCAAAAATTCATTTTAATTTAGAAGTCACATTAGTCTGCACATGAATGATTATTATAAATAGTACAGCTTAAAATAAAAAATTTGACTCTAAACTTAGGTCACCTCAATGGAGTCAGGTATTGACATTGAATTGCCAAATTAAATGTTATTAAGCACTCGACATAAGTATGTGCATGAATAATAAATTTTATTGAAGTAGTTCAAAAAGAAAATTTTGGCCCTAAACTTAGGTCACCTCTGTAGGGTCAGCTATTAAAATTTTATTGCAAAATAAAATGTAAATCTAAACTTCACATAGGTCTGTACATGGATATGTAATATGGTTGGTGTAGCTCGAAAAAAAAATGACTTTAAACTTGAGTTATCTCTGTAAGGTCAGCCATTGAAATTGTATTGCACAATAATTTTTTAATCTGAAACCCACATAAGTCTGTACTTAGATGTTCACTATAGTTAGAATAGCCCAACATAAAAAATTTGAAATTAAACTTAGGGCACCTCTGTAGGGGCAGCTATTGAAATTTTATTGCAAAATCATATTTTAACCTGATATTTACATAGGTTTGCACATAGATATTAAATATAGTTGGTTTACCTTAAAATGAAAATTAATTTTTAAACGTAGGTCACCTCTGTGGGGTGACGTTTTGACATTTTATTGGCAAATTATAAGTTATTAAAAACTCCACATAAGTATGTACATGAATAATAAATTGGGTTTAAGTAGTTTAAAATTTTGACTCTAAACTTACGTCACCTTTGTAGAGTTAAAAATTAACATTTGTTTGCTAAATCATATTTTTATCTAATTCCTACACACGTCTTAACATAGATATTCAATATAGTTAGAATAGCTCAAAATCAAAAATTTAACGTTAAACTTTCGTCACCTTATTAGAAGCAGCTAATACTATTTTATCGTAAAAATACATTAAAATTTGAAGGTCACATTAGTCTGTACATAAATAATAAATATAGTTGGTAAAGCCTAAAATAAAAACGTTTACTTTAAACTTGTGTGACTTTTGTGGGGTCAGCTATTGACATTTTCATGCAAAACTATATTTAAACCCAAACGGTACATAATTCTGTACATAGATACCTAATATAGGGAGTATAGCCTGAAATAAAAAATTTGGCTTTAAACTTGGGTCACTTCTGTGAGGTCATTTGTTGACATTTTATTGCAAAAATATTTTTAATTAAGAGCTTTACATAAGCATGTACATGGATATTAAATTTAGTTTAAAAATCTTTAAAATAAAAATTTGACTCTAAACTAAGGCCAACTCCGAAGAGTCAGCTTATAAAATTTTATTGCAAAATCATATTTGAATCTAAACAAATTCAATATTGTAAGTATAGCTTGAAGTAAAAATCTGACCTTAACTTTAGTTCACCTCTGTGAGATCAGCTATTGACATATTATCGTAAAATTACCTGGTTATTCACACGCCACAATAGTCTCCACATAGATATTTAATATTGTTAGTATAGCTCAAAATTAAAACTTTGACCTTATACTTGGGTCACTTCTGTAGGGTCAGCTATTGAAATTTTATTGCAAAATTGTATTTTAACCCAAACATTACATAGGTCTGTACATGGATATTCACTATGCTTAGAACAGCTATAAATAAAAATGTCACCATGAACTTAGGTCACCTCTGTGGGGTTAGGTATTGACGTTTTATTGCAGAAATATATTTTAATTTAAACGTCACTTTTTTTTACATACAAAGTAAACAATTTGACCTTAAACTAACGTCACGTATGTAGGGTTAGGTATTGACATTTTATTGCCAAATTAAATAGTATTTAGATTCCCACATAGGTGTGTATATGAATAATAAATTTAGTTGGAGTTGCTCAGTAATATCAATTTGGCCCTAAACTTAGGTCACCTCTGTGGGGTTAGCTATTGACGTTTTATTTTAAAAATATATTTTAATTTCAACGTCACATTAGTGTACATACATATTTATTATGGTTAACATAGCTTAAAATAAACAATTTGACCTCAAACTTACGTCACGTCTGTAGGGTTAGGTATTGAAATTTTATTGCCAAATTAAATGGTATTTAGATTTCCACGTAGGTATGTATATGAATAATAAATTTGGTTGGAGTTGCCTAAAAATAAAAATTTGACCCTAAACCTAGGTCTCCTCTGTAAAGTCGGCTATTAACGTTTTATTGTAAAATCATATTATAATTTAAACCTTACATAAGTCTGTACATGTATATTCAATATAGTAATTATAGGTCAAAATAAAGAATTTGACTTGAGACTTAGGTCACTTCTGTGGGGTCAGCTATTGACATTTTATTGCAAAATCAGTTTAATTTAAACCTTAGATGAGTGTGTACGTTGGTATTCAATATAGTTGGACTAGCCTTAAATTTGTGTTTTTATTATATTGATTAAACTTGGATTACGCAAGCAGTTGCGTTGTTTTGTTTGCTCAATGAATTGTGACTTTATGGTTATTAGAGCTATTTCTGTAATTTTATTGACGTGTACACTAACTATTATAAACTGCTACCTCATTGGGTTCGTTGTTATTTACTGGATTTGTTATGAGGTGTTGGACATATTGCAAACGGCTTACATTTTTATCGTTGTTATGTCGAAAAATAGATTTTAGTTAGTTAGTCACAAATAATTGAATTGATTTTGCAATATAGATATAGGACTTTTTGTTACTGTAAAACTAAAATTAAATTACAAAAGTCGACAATAATTTAATTTATTATCAACTCTTCAAAATAGCTCTAGTGTTTAATATTGTAATGCTTACTGGGCAAAACATCCTTGAAGGTTTATTTCCTTTCTTTTTTTAACTGATTTGAGGAGACTGTTAATGTTTTTTAGTCCTTAAATAAAAATGTACGCATAGCAGTGTTTAGAATTATAAGGTATACAAGATAATAATTAGGGATTCAATTAGTTGAAGTTTAAATGCTGTTATATAATATTAATATTTTTTTCTTACTTACCAGAGCTAGGGCTTGCCCTTGGCTTGAAATGAAATGTTAATTGGCGAGAATTTTGTTAATTGTTAGCCTTTTAATATTCAGTTTTGATTTCTGTAATATTAGCAAAAGCACACACAGTCAACCTTGTTTATAGTTGAAAATTTATTGGCAGAAATATGTCAATAAATTACCAATAAAAATGTGCGTACCCACGAATTTCAGTTAGTCTGGAGTGGATTGCGTTTCTCTTTGGCCTTTTTGGTTTTGATTTCTGTAATTCGTGCAGCAGCACACAACGCCAGGTTGCTTTTAGAAAGGTGGATTTTTTGATATTATGTTTTATATTTTTGTGCAACATCAACAATGTCAGTTTAATAGGTTGAAGAATAATTTTAATTTTAGATCGACTATTTTAACAATCATAAACTGCTATTAAACAAATTTAAGTTTGTGCAGAGAAGATCCTGTGATTTTTTGACCTTTCGTGCTTTGCTTTTGATTTCTTTATTTCGTGTTACATTACACAATGCCAGGTTGGTGTTTGAGTGGATTGGATATTAATTTTAATTTTAGATTGCATATCTTGTATATCAAAAACGGCTTGCTAACAAATTTAAGTTAGTCTGCAGAAGATCCCGTTCTTTTTTAACCTATTGTGCTTTGGTTTTGATTTCTGTATTCTGTAACATAACATTATGTCAGCTTGATGAAAGTGTGGATAGGAAATTAATTTTAATTTTAGATTAAATATCTTAACTATCATAAACGGCCTACTAACAAATTTAAGTTAGTCTGCAGAAGATCCTGTCCTTCTCCGACCTTCGTGCTTTGGTTTTGATTTCTGTATTTTGTTCAACATCACCTAATGTCAGCTTAGTGTTATTGTAGATAGCAAATTAATTTAAATATTAGATTAAATATCTTAACCATCAGAAACGGCTATTTAAAGTATTCAAGTATGTTCCGAAACAATCCTGTTCCTCTTTGACTTTTCGTGCTTTGGTTTTGATTTCTGTATTATGAGCAATAGCACACAGTGCAGTGCAGTACAATTCAATGTTGGGTATGTGATAGGCAGATAAAAATGCAATTTTATTATTAGATTGAGTTTTCTAACGATCAGAAACGGCTGAACAGCAAATTTAGGTAAAATAAAACAATTATAATTTAATATTAACAAAATCCCACAACTATGGTTACTAACATTACAAGCATAAAAATTCTTTGTCGCCCACGGTGCCTTGGTTAGGAAGTAATTGGGTTAACCTGGAGTTAGCTGGAGTCTCCGTCTCCACTTGAATCTTTACTCATTCCATTTTACTCAACGACAGCTTTACGCTTCACGCTTCATCAGCGATTTGATAGTGCTGTTGCACACTACAAAAAAAATGTTATGTATTTTCTGTTCGTTTCTTATTTTAGATGCTCATTGAAGGTTTTATTCATTGTGCATATCAGTGTTGTTCCTAATAATTTACATAATAATTTACATAATTAAGTGTTAGCAGAAAACTATATATATCAGTAATTTCTGGCCTAAAATTACCGTTCCTTTATCGTATATAACTAACAGTCACCTACGGGTTTGAGTAACGTTGTACTAGCGCATGCGGTTATCGTTGTAGGATCGTTATTTCATTGCGAAAAATGGCGATTGATGCGTTACGTTACACATTTATTTAACGTTGAATATTCTGTTTAGAGTTAAGCGTTTATTTTTAACGAATACAAAATACAGTGGAATCTCTGAATACCAGCTGCCGAACACCGGCCAACTCGATTTATCGGCCAATTTGAAAATGCCCTATCAAAATGCCTATGCTTCTAAGGCTAAAATACGCCGTTAAACCGGCTCGCGATGTAATGGCACGCTCGGTAAACCGGCCAAAACAATTGGCCCTAAAAACTATTTTACAATGTGTATTTACATCTTTATAATGGCCATTGATTTTAAGTAAGTTTATGCATACCTACGTACTTATATTCAAAAACTCTTTCTATTTCAACGCCATTGCAGTGCAATTTTAGTGTATGAGTTTTCTTAAAACTATGTTTGGATCCAGTGGTTTTATGAAAAAGCATAAACTTAGTTTTAAAATAGTGAATTTGAAGAGAATTACTTTTCTTAAGTTTACTTAATAAGTTTACTTCTTAAGTACTAAATACCCAATGTTGTATGAGCTGCCATAAAATCGACTTAATGAATAAATTATTATTATTATACCCTGTTTCCTTACATCCGGATATTTTTTTTCATTGAAATATAGGTTGGCCAACCAAATATTTTAAATCTGTCACATTAAGCAGGATTTCACTTTTTTTCGGATCCCTTATGGTCAGATTTCTCTGTATTTGAAAGAGAATAATGAGGATATTCATTTATCAAGGGAATTTTAGTGGAGCAATTTGGCTTGGTAGCGAAGGTCCTCAAATCCGCCACTGGTGCCACATAAGAGGCATACTAGAGAACTGAATATAAACACTTGCACAATGCGTGCGGCGTTGACTGGCAAGTATTAATTCCGGTTTTCTCTGGACTCACCCCTCGTGCTCCTTATTTTTGCACATTTTCCTACTTAAAAGGTGGAATGGGGTATAAAGTATAGAAATATCACTTTGCTTGTGAGAGCTACCCCTGTGTTCCGACTCAGTACAATTTTATAGTATTTATGACAGTGCAACTACCTATAAAGACGATGCGTGTTGGATAGCAGTACTGGCGAGGGATAAGTGGGTTCGTGGTGCACGGAGCACGCTGAGATACAAGGAATCGATGCGCGAAAAGCATATGTAGTAATACATTTTGTATGTGAGATTTGTCTAATCCACTAGTCTTCACTAGACTTCTTTCTGCTCTCTCTTTAATGTGCTAAAAAGTGAGGAAATAGAGGTATATTGTGGAATAGACAGGCCAATAAAAAATGGCTACATGATGAGCGATTACGGAGATCTGCAATGCCCCACTTTGGTAAGTCACGCCATAAATTGTGATATACCTCTTTTATTCTCAGCAGTGACTGCTACTGAAGTTGCTACCTTAATTAAGCAAACAAAAGGTAGTACTTCAGCTAGCCTGTTGAATGTACCCCCTAAAATATTAAAGTTGTGTTCAACACAATTTGCTCCAGTCCTGGCTGAATTATTTAATTTTGCTTTTAAAACTGGGGAGTTTTCAAGTGACTGGAAAGAAGCAATTGTAACCCCAATTCGAAAAGCAAACGCAAACAAGTATGTCCCTACGTCATATAGACCTATTTTAATACTTCCATTTTTGTCAAAAATATTTGAAGTTGTGATATCGCATAGAATTGTAAACTTTGTTGAGGGCAATAAGTTGTTATCCAAATTTCAATTTGGATTTCGAAAACATAAATCAACTTTACATGCTTTAATTCATTTAACTGATTAGATTTTTAAAGCAATTGAGGCAAAGAAGTACACTGCAGTCCTATTCGTTGATCTTAAAAAGGCCTTTGATACGGTTGTGCAAATCAAGCTCCTGCAGAAACTAAAACATAAATATAACCTGCCTACCTACTTTATTAGAATATTATGCAGTTACTGAAAGCAACGTACATTTTGTATTAAACTTGGTACGTTTCTGTCTCAGCAATTTGATTTAAATATTGGTGTTCCACAGGGTAGTGTCTTAGGTCCAGTGCTGTTTATATTGTTTTTTGATATTTGCGATGTTCTTAGAACACCATCGCTATATGCAGATGATGTTGGGACTGTCTGCTCTAATGTAAAGATGGAAATAGTTAAGACTAAACTTGAAAATGTATGTAATAGCATTAACACTTGGTGCATTGAAAATGCAATGGAGTTGAGTTTTGCCAAGACGGTATTTATGAATTGTTTCAATCCGAGATCCAAGCGAGTATGTGATTTTGAATTTATACTTTTTAGCAATAACAGAATCATAAAAGTAGAGGCATTTAAATATTTGGGTATTAATTTTGACTGTTATCTTAAATTTGACTCACATTGTAATTTGGTTTTGAAAACGATAGCTTTTAAGTTGTCCTGACTTGTTAAATATAAGCGCTTTATAGATCCAAAACTGTTGGCTATAGTATTTAAGTCCCTAGTGTTTTCCCACATTGATTATGGACTTCCTATATGGGCATCAGCCCCAAAAGTTTTACTGCAAAAGCTACAACATACAATAGACCATTATCTGAAATGCATTATTCTAAAAGGCTATCATTTTAATTTATTGGTAAATAAGCAGCTTGGTTTTCCAAAAGGCCGACCTCGGTCAGCTATTGATATGTTTAAACTGTATGAAATGTATAGCTTACTCACTGTGTCAGAGAGAATAATTTACATAACTTTATCGACAACCAGAACACTACTTAAGCAAACTGATGTACTTGACTGTTTAGCTGAAGTTGTTGATAAGAGAGTTAAGACGACCAGAAATAGTTTTAAGCTTATTGTTCAACGGACCTCGTCATTTCTACCACAATTTGTATCAATATAGAGCAGTTTTAGTATGGAACTCGCTCCCTACCTATATCCAGAAAGAGAAAAATTTAAAGGACTTTCAATTTGAGCTTGGAAAATGGCTTTTATTAAATCGCGACAATAGCGGTATTCACGATTACGCTACAGCGTCTGTTCGAGCTAGTTGCTGTTAGTGCTGTAGCACCAAAAACGTCCAGAATTGTGAACGCACTTTTAAGTAACCTGCTGTAGCGGCAGATTTTGTTGTTGCCGTGGTAATTATAATATATAATAATAATTATTATAACATCAAAAACAAAAACCGCGAATATATTCACAATTTTATGATATTCAGTTAACTTCATCAAGTCATTTGATCTCAGAAAGGACAGAAAAATGCAGTAAATTATTATTAGTTGAATTGCATTGAAGGCGGTACCCGTGGCAACCAGCAGCATAATGCTACAGTGTGCTACAGCGCACTAGTTCCGATTTGCTGTAGCACCAATAGCAACTAGCTCGAACAGACGCTGTAGCGTAATCGTGAATACCGCTAATATTTATGTATAATTATATTTTGTAGTTTGTAGTTCCTAGATATATGTATAACAATGTCTAAGAAGGGAATAGATTCCACGACACTCGCTCCCACAGGTTCTCCCCAGATCTTCCAGACAGCATCAGCCATCTGACAAAAAAGTAGAAAGACCAATAGAAACAGATAATCAAAAAGAAGATACGATTTGCGATCCTTCAATCCTACGCCTATCAACCAAAAGATGAACCAAAAGCAGGTCTATGCCATGCGGCCGAAGATGCATCTCGAGGAAAAAAAAGCGAGGAAGAAGGAGAGCTCAGCATGCTTCTTCAGTTGGTCTTGATCCGTTGAGCACGACGCAAGTTGGAACTGGGACTTCGGCCAGGACTGCAGTTCGATTTTTCTCTTCTAGCCCAACTCCACGAACGACTCCTTATGGAGAGAGGAATTCAGATTCATCTTGATTATTTTTCTTTTCCTAAAGTTATTTTTGGTTTTTAAAAAGTAGGATACTCATTGAAAAGGAAGGGAGAATATGGAAAATCCAAAAGGCACAAGACAATTAAAAGGGGATTGCTCCTACAACGTCTGTTCGTGTAATCGTAAAATCAAAGAAAATAGAAAAAGTTACTGTTGTGAAAATCTCCATATAATAATTTTCCCATGCCACGTGGTTTCCATATTCGCCGCTCTCCTCCGTAAGTTCACGTTAAGTTTATCATATTAATTATTTAAGGTCGATAGACCAGAAGCTAAAAATTTAAAAGAAAAATCAGAAAGAAAATATAATATTTGTGAGTTACCTGTATAATCATTGGACCTGGATCCGGAAACTGTAAGCACTGCCCCGGCAGTGCTCGTAAGAAATAATTATAAAACATTGTAATCATTGCAATTGTATGGAAGAAAACCTAAAAGAAAAAGAAAAAGAAAGAAAATATTTTATGTTGTGCATTATTATTCTTTTTGCTCCCAGCCTTATGCTGAAAGGAGAAAATTGTATCATTTCATTTCACTTTATAGTTTCGTTTTTTTTTTGAATTTAACATTAAAATTAACAGTCAAATTACCTCTTCTCTGCGATCGTTCGTGTCTTTACTAAAATTAGCAAATATGTACTTGATTCTCATCCTTTAGTATATCTATAATTTAGAATATAGAAACTAAATTAATATAAAATAAAATTAACGTAAAAATGATTGGCATAAATTAGACGTTGGGTGTAGTTCTTGGGGACTCCCCATACGTAATAATAGGGACTCAGCCCCGTTCATAAAATAATAGGGATCCTACGTATAAGATTAATACTTAAAATATTGAGGAAAAATTAACTAAGCCTAAATAATAAATATAAATAAATATAAATAGGATAATTAAAACTTACCTTCGTAACTATTTTTGAGATTCTGGGCTGACCGCGGCAGCCGAGCTTCTCCCCCTTTCATAGGTCTCCGACCTTCATCGGAGTGGTGGACCCCCCTTTATAAACAAAATCTCTACCATCTGACATTAACTAATAAATCTAATCAATAATTAAAAATAAAAATAAGGGTGTAAGTATAATAATAAATAATTTTATAAATAAATGGGGTAATAAATCCCCAAGCGCTAACGTGAGGAGGTAAGGTAAACTCGGGAATGGCCTCGCATCCGCTCACCAAACCGGGGGAGTATACCATTCTCGTTTTAATGTCTTTTCCCGAAAATCAGTGTAATTTCGCTGTGTGATTATGACAATAAAGCAATTACTTACTCACTTACTTACTTAATAATTTTCAGAAAGACAGATATCCAAAAAACTGACCAGGCTCCTAAAGCTGCCTGAAAACGGATAGGTTTTAATTTTCCTACCCGCCTTCGGCGGCCGAGTAATCCGCAATTTTTAATTTTTTGAATTTTCATTTTTAGCATCACCGCGGTTGCAACAATGTAGAAATATACATTATTGAAATACAGTGTATTGCTTGAAATGTAAAATAATTTATATAATTTATAATACATACCCAGTAAAACTCGATCAGTGACTATATTTAGGAAAATATCTGGGAAGTCCGGCGGAGTTGAATCAAGGGAATATTTGGAAAAACGATTATTCCCCGGGTTACATTTTTTATGCAAAAAAAGCAAACACAGGGGGCATGTACCTGTCCATACAAATTTTACGGATTTGGCCCGGTGCACTCATTGGAGTGCAGGGCTGAGCCTGGCGATTTAGGCGTTCACCAAAGTACGGGAGAGTGGCGAAATTTTACTCTGGCCGTATTAGGGCAATAGAGAAGATCTATTTAAAATCGTCCAACTGGATATCCCTGGTGGATATCTCACATGTAAACGAAATATTTTTTTTCAAGTGCCCCATACTTTGTTTAGTAAGAATCCTCGGTTTTAGTAAAATACATGCATATGGTATCTCGTAATACCCGGGTATGGTATAGGGGGTATGGCTAAGCCATACCCCCTCCTCATCTATCCCATCGAAATTACCGAAAATGTTCGTCCAGGAACGATTTTCGGTGAAATAATACATGAAAAATCCGAAAAACATAGGTACATCATTGGTCTTTCTCACCGTGCCTATGCCGTAGTTCAAAATCAAATCATGTGGCTGACTCCTGTGGTTCAAAACACAGGGGTCGCGCCACCTATTTATTCAACATGGGAAATAAGCGAAAAGCGTGTTCCCAATATAGTACACAGTAGCAGAATAGACTACAGCGTGTCCCCAGTATAGTGCACAGTAGCAAATAGACTATAGCCTGCCCCGTCAGGATTCGCGGAAGGCGTTTTAATATAGTACACAGTAGCAAAATAGACTACAGCGTGTCCCCAGTATAGTGCACAGTAGCAAATAGACTATAGCGTGCCCCGTCAGGATTCGCGGAAGGCGTTCCAATATAGTACACAGTAGCAAAATAGACTACAGCGTGTCCCCAGTATAGTGCACAGTAGCAAATAGACTATAGCCTGCCCCGTCAGGATTCGCGGAAGGCGTTTTAATATAGTACACAGTAGCAAAATAGACTACAGCGTGTCCCCAGTATAGTGCACAGTAGCAAATAGACTATAGCGTGCCCCGTCAGGATTCGCGGAAGGCGTTCCAATATAGTACACAGTAGCAAAATAGACTACAGCGTGTCCCCAGTATAGTGCACAGTAGCAAATAGACTATAGCGTGCCCCGTCAGGATTCGCGGAAGGCGTTCCAATATAGTACACAGTAGCAAAATAGACTACAGCGTGTCCCGTCAGAATATGCACGTCGACCCTAAATGAAGTCCGCACTCTGCAGGGAAGTTGTGGCGAACAAGGCCAAGTTTACCACGTTGCAATTCTTCAGGATGGTAACACAGCATCTCCGTGTGGCATGACTCCTGAAATGCGCATTACGCCGGTTCTAACATGAGCGTACATATGCGGCTTGAATAGGAGAGCGAATAAGAGATAACCAAGGAGCCGTCTCTATTCGCCCGAAGTAAATTTGACAACGTAGCGTGCCATTGCCACTTCCACTGGTACGACTACGACTTGCTTTGGAGCAGCTAGGTAAAACACCGCACCAATTACGTGTTTATCCTCGCCCTGTAAGAAGCAAGGTCTGTAAGCTCCAAATTTCCTCGTAAAAATTTTGGAAAATTTCATCGAAAAGTTCAGGTTGTCAAGGAAAATAAATAAAAATAGGGAGAACATCCCCTCAGTTCATTTTCCACAGTTCAATTTTCGAGTTAAAAATTAACCTTCGAAATCGCATTAAGGATTTTGTGGAGCCATTGCCTAGAAGAAAGGCAGAGACTTCTTTGTCCATCGTAAAAGCAAATACGCAGTTCGTTATAAAAACGGAAGATAAAATAGTCAAAGTGACCATAGGTCAACGGGGAGCACCCCAATTATTTCGAAACATCGAACAAAAATCCGTCGAGCCATCCTGGAAATCGGGAATTTTCCATCTCCGCAATTTTCATCGGTTACCGTGCCGAGGCGTCAGCTTCCTTCGTCCAAGTCCCATCAAACCAGGTACGTAATTTTGTGTTGCCCTTAGTACGCCCTAGGGACAAAATTTTCGTATTCGGGATTCATGTTGCCGGGTGTCCGCCACCCGGATGAATTATGAAAATCCCTAGGAAGCAAAACTATTATGCTGATAGTTAGCCCTTCGGGTAGTGACGCTTCAGGACAATTGGCATTGGCTATCTAGATGAAATTCAGCGGATGGAAATCCTATTTTCTGGTGGCATTAAAGTTTAATTTTTTTTGCGTGAACTTCATCATTTTACAGTCACGATCACCTACGGAGAATTATCTTAAAACAGAAGAGAAGACGACGGACCCTTCCTCAAAACAGAGTCAACAGGACCGAAGAGTGGAAATCGTCCACTTCCGACTCACTAACTCAACCGCCACGGATAAGAGAAATCCAGCATTCAATTCCCATAAAGGAAAAATGAATAACAAGTCCAAGAAGAGAGAAAACGGACCGGGATTCCACATCCAAGGAAAACACCCACAGGAAATCGTAAGTCCGCTTTATAAGATTAAGAAAATATATATAAAAATAATACAAGAATTATAGAATGAGAATTATTCCATTCTCATAAATATTTTATTCAAATTCTGTTTAAGGAAGTTGTAAGATCCAAGATCTTCCTTCCCCCACCAAAATTCATCCAAATCCTCTATTAACCTCATTCAGAGTGTCAAATAAATAGGAGAAGGTCATATCAATAATCAATATTAGGAACTTTGCATATCTGAGCTGAATCAGACTATTATTTATCATCAAGTTGATCGTTCAACAAGATACTAGTATCAGATACTCGGTCATAGGTTCCTATCCGAGGTACAAGTATCAATCCTCGTTAACCATATCTGTGTAGGTTTGGGTGTTAAACCGATAAATGAATTGTCCCCAAATCTTCCCGCAATAAGAGTAGTATTCCATATTTTTATTGAAAAACTCAACTGCATAGTTAGGCAGTGGCATTTAGAAGAAGGTTTTAAATATTTGTCTATAGATCAACCTCAAGTATTCGTCTTCATGATCCTCGATTTTTATCGAGCATTAGCTCAGTCAAAGTCCTAAAAATAGGATAACCAGAAATCCGAGTTGCATGTCTTCCGAAAATCTCCCTAAAATTTTTGCAGAGAGAATAGGACGCAATTAAATTTTGGCATCGTAGTTTAGTTACTGAAGTATTGAGTAACTCACAACTCGAAGACCTCATCGAGTTTGTACTCGTCTATTTGCAATTAAAAGAAACTCGAATTTCTCCTATCACTACTTTACCTATAAGTATCACCAGGGAGAATTTCGAGGCAGAATTTCAACAGGCCGTTCTCGCCTGGCATAAATACATTGGGATAGTATTCGCCACTCCAGCGGAGATCTTCCAAATCCTAGAAAAGGCAACGGCTTATTTCGAGGCAAATCCAATTTCTCAATAAAATAGAAATTCAATAGAACTGACAGATCACAGTGCATGTCTACCATTCTTCCTAAAATCTTAGCAGATAGAATAGACGGTGCCATTCGACACTGGCATCACACCATCAATCCCAAGTTATTAACCGATCAACAGGTAGAAGAGTGTATAAATTTCATACAAATCTACCTCAGTTTAAGGGAAAATATCGAAACTCCCTTAGCATCTGTATTACCCCCATACCTAAATTTGACAAACTTTAAAGAAAATTTCCAGCGAGCAGTGATCAGTTGGTATCACCACATTGGACGGAAACACGTCAACTTCCTGCAGTGAAGTAGAGTCACTCGGTGTTCAATTGCTGTCTCAGTGGTGGACCTCATAGTACCTTAACGAGCTTCAGGGAAATTAACAATCCCCTTCTCATTTATCCGCACGTTTTTAAAGGTAACTTTCAAAATTGATCTAAATGTACTTCGGTACACCTGGAGAAATCAAAGCTCAATTCCTAGCCCAGGTCAATCATTGGTATCTTCTTGAAGGGTCCAAAACCCATACCCAGTTCTCCAAGAATCTATTCATTGAGTCAGTATTAGCCCATTTTGGGATCCAAGAAAACAGACAAGCCCCTGTCACCACTCATACGCGTTTGACTCCCCTCAACTATTTAGATCTTTACATTGAGGCGGTATAAGGAGTACTTCGTGGTCTCGGGGTGAACGGCTCACATGAGATACGGATGGCAATGAGTGAAAAATATATGTTTACATATATATACGAGCTTTTCTAACACGAGTACTCACGGTGGATCATCCAGCTATGTCTTCTCCAGTGCTGGCATGGGAGTGGTGGGAGGGTGGCGGTGGAGGGGTGCGTGGCTGGTGGTGGGCGGGTGGGTGAGTAGTGGTAGTTCTATGTGAATCGCAAGTCAGGGGTTGACGCTGCTCCATAGTGCTATCTCTCTCCTCCGCTTGCCGGCTCCCGGCCTTGCTTCCCTTTCACTCCCTATCCTCTTCCTACTCCCATTGCCTCAGCACGGACCGAAGCATGTTTTATTGGAATGGTCTGCCATAATTAGAATGGTGAAGATAGACCGAGCGCTCTTTGGCTGAGAATATTGATAACTTCTCGGAGACTGAGTAATACTCTGAACTATGTAGGCCTTTAAACAGAATTCACGTCTCCATGGCTGGAGCTTAATCTAGTATCTTATAGAGGGCGATAGCAACACATCCCAATCAATAGCTAGAACTTTGCAAATAAGTTAGTATTAAGTTACTGGCAGCTATCTCGACGAGCACATCTAGTTAAGCATACCACCAAGCTTGACTAAATATAGTGTGTCTCAAGAGTAGCAAGCCGAAAAGTAATACAGTGTACATGGGTGTCTGCCTGCGAGTACAATACTGTTACATACATACATTGAGGCAGTATATACGTGGTTTCTTACTCGCTACGAACATTCAGAAGCAATTGCGCGTACAGATTTCTGTTATTGACAATCGCCCACGAACAATTCACACAAATTAGTGGAATCGATATGAATTCTCAATTATAATAACTACCTAAAGAAAGACTGTTATTTTCCTTCAGAGTTAAAATATTAAATCATCATTGATAATAATCATCTCTTTTGCCATTTCTTTTCCCATCAGAATCAGACCCTTTCGTTTCTCTTAAGAGTTAACAAACCCTACCGTTTAGAACTACCAGTTAACATTTCCTATGTATAGAATTGGAAAACCTCATTTCGCCCGTCAAATCGTTCAAAGCATAGTACTGTGGTACCGGCAACACGGACGTAGATATCTTACTCGACTTTAATTATTCGGTTTTCTCGTTTTTGTGTTAAATTACATTAGGGAACAGTGCATCGGAAGGGAACGTTCAAACTCATTCATTAGAACCCACTGGGAAAGAATGTGGACTGAAATTAAAATAAAAGCCTTAGGTCTTAGACCTCTTCACCGTCAACTCCGTTGACAGAGTGACCCTCCTCAAAATAGTCCCCTCCTCTTAATTCAAAGGTACATTATTAAATTAATCATAATTTTTGTAGTTGCAGCTTTTGAAATTCGGGAGACAAACAGCTTCTCTGGAAGCCCAGGACTTCCACCAAATATCCCACTTAGGTAACGAAAATATTTTTCCAATGAAGAAGAATAATTCTTGATTTTTTTACATGCCCCGCATAATCCTCAATGTTTGCCGTCCTTGCGAAACTCGTCAGAGATTCGCGAAAATCAAACGTAAGAAAATGAGACCCCTTCATGTTATGAAAACTCCACTAATCCCATTTCATAGGATTTCAGTAGATCATATGGGTCCCTTCAATAAAACTGTCCGTAGTAACAAGTACATATTAGCCATAATAAATCAGTGTACTACCTATCTTTAGTTATCTCCGCCGGAAACCCCTAGTAGGTAACGATTTGCGAAATAGCTCAGTTCATTCGTGAAGGAGCATCATCCTCGTAGGAACATTTTAGATAATGGTAGAACTTTTGTGGCAACCGAATACATCCAATTCTGCCTCGCGCAGAATGTAACTCGGATGACCACGGCTCCTTACCACCTAGCCTCTAATGCTTATTGCGAAAGAGTAAATTTCACTTTCGGCAGCCTATTTAAGAAACTTCAATGGGAAAACACAAATCACTGGGGTCTCAAACTCCCGCATATCCAGGTTTTATAAAATACTGCCCCACACTCTAACAATAGAATTACTCTATTTTTTTTAAATGTAAGGCATAGGCCTGCCCAGTACAACTCTCAATCAACTTACAGAAATACTAAATACCGTGGGGGATTCCGAGCAGTAACAAATTCGCATCCATATGTTTCTCTAGTAGCTCCTCATATTTACCCCGCACTCGCAATCGAGAGACATACAGTTCACATTCCTCTAGGAATGTCCGTACTCAATTACCCATTACACGAAAGGCAGATAGTGCCCCTCCACAATTTGGACCCTCGCGTCCATCTTTCGTGAACATGTCAGCGTTAAGTAAAACGCCTGATGGTGTAGTCAGGGATGGTCTGATTTTAAAATTTTAAAAATCCAAAAGAATGGACACATCGGGTCTCAGAATCAGAACAATCCTCGGCCTCGTCCTCAGAAACCCCTACAAGATTAGAGAAAATAGTGCAACCCCCCACCCGAACTCAAGGCACAAATACGGCCACCGTCGGGGAAAGAAATCTCAATTCAAGGGATTCCACAGGAAAGACATATAAGAACCCAATAAAACCCTTTAATCCAACCAACGAAATTTAAGTTAAATTATGTAAACCTCAAGTTTAAGAGCTTAATACACGCGTTGAACAACCACCAAATAATACAAGTAACAATCCTTGTATCCCATGGAGGGAAGAAAATGGTCCAGTTGCACCATTTAACTCTCTCTCCTTCCTAAACCAGTTAGAAAATAGTCACCTTAGCGTAGGTGAAAGAAGTCGTGAGCCCAATGGCTCCGAATCAATCCGAATAGTTAAATGCATGGGAAACATGCATACAAACATTTCCAAATTAATTCCGACTCCCTCAGACTCGGAATAATAATAACCCCTGAAAACAACCTTAATCCCAGAATTAAAAAGGGGATTCACGACCTTGGTTTCCGTGTCAGTGTCGAATCCCTACCTAATTCTGTCATGGTCACCTATAAAGCACATTCAGCTCCCGACACTCAAGAAGAATTTCTTGAGTGTTCCCCAGGTTAATCTCTATGAACGCCGGAGATCCGATTTCCCCAGGCTCCTACCACCGAATCAATCCCACAAAATAAGCTTCTGATGGTTTTGCCTGAAGCAAGATTCGGCTCCCGGATTAAGGAAAATTCCTTAAATCCCCAGAATAATGTTTTTGAACACCGAACACCGAAAATTCCCTAGGCTCCGATCCCTGAATTATTTCCCCAAATTAGCTTCAATACAGGCATCACCATGATGGAAAAAGCACTTTGCTAGGAAACCGATGCTCACGTGAGAAATCTCGGCCATGAACCTCCTTCCCCTCCCTCATCATAAAATAATATTAAGAAAATCCAATAAAAGTAAAATCAATAAAATATGCAGAATTTAGCTCAAAATTCTAGGCAGGATGTAAGCCTAATTCCCATAAAATAATTTACCGTAGCGACAGATGGAGATTTTCTTCAGCATCCGCTTTTGTCCGAAAAGCTCCTTTGTTTTTCATCCGCCGAAGGCAACGCCGACGGGCGACCAAAAACTTATCTTGACGGGGTCAATAAAGTCAAATATATAGTTTTAAAAATAGTAGAAGCCCTGTTCGCATAGGATACAAATTAAAAGGGGATATTAGGCATATCTACCGAGATTGCCCTTTTTTTAAATCTCCTAAGAAACAGAGAGTTCAACGATGCGGCGACTGCGGCGGCAGGCATCCTTGTAAGTACTTTAGGTTCAAAAATGGAACCCATAAATAGAGATCAGAATAAAACTTAACGACCCTACGCTAAAACTTAAATAATTAAAGTTTTACGTCAGACTTCTATTGAATCAGAATTAGTATATTCAAACTTAAAATAAATTAGTGAAACCAACTCTAACGTTAACATTTAAATGTGCTTTATATGCTAACATTCAGTGCTGCACGCGGGGAGAAAAACTTTCAGTGATCAAAAAGTGAACAATTTTATTACACATGACTTTCTTTTCCCCCTTGTTGTACAGATGTCCTCTTCTTCAAAAAGTGAGGGTGAGCAAGTCAGTACTCTAACCCCTACATCTACTCCGAAACGAGTTCGACCCAGGGGACGTTACTACAAAAATCGCCCTGATCCACTGGTTGCAACCGATCCGAATTTCACTTGGAAATGGGGACCTCCCCCGAAGATTTCCGATGAAGAATCTCTTCGCCGTAAAATCAAGTATGATCAACGACGCCGTGAGAATCCAGAATGGAAAGCCCCATCCTGTGGGAGGCCAGCTTGTAGCTGGAACCGTGTCCCAGTACTTCATTCAACAGGTTCAGAACAAATTGCAGGACCCTCGGGGGTGCAAAAACCCGTTCTTTGTTCGTCTCCACAAGAAATCCCTCTCAATGCTCCAAAAATCACCATAAAACAAGTCCGAAGCGCCATTGCGTCGGCCAGCAACCCACAGACTTCGGTGTCGTATTTGCTCAAATCAGGGTCAAAAACCCTATTAGCTTCTAAAAACCCAGGGGCTCAGGACAAGGATCCGTTAGCTCCGACACGATTAATCGCCAATTCTTAACTGGAATCTTCCAAATTTAGCTGTCCGCCGCGGCTTCCATTTCCACTGAAACCCGCAAAAGCAGGTAAAGAATATTCCTCCATTAAGGAACACCACAATGAGCAAGAAACAATTCGACAACGACATCCATTTAACTTGCGGCCCCCGAATGATTTCCTGAAGACGGGAATTCGCCTTATTCATCTTGGAGCCATGCCCTAAATTGGCAAACAAGTTCCTATTCAGGGTATGGGTCAAATATTTCGTTATCCTCCAAAACAGGAAAATGTTTCGATAGGATCAGGAAAAGATCCGACGACTTCCATTCACTCAAAGCCCTCGACTTCTGGATCAATCCCAGAACTACCGCCACGTAACCTAAGAGCTATCGTTATCCGAATGCCAACGATTCCAGACACCGCCAGGCCTCAAGAGGCTAGTACAGAAATGTCCGCGGAAGGCATAAGACAAATGGCAATGGCAATGGCATATTAGGTATTACTACAGGAACAATTTCAAACAATAGTGGCGAATCCAGGAAGTCGTTTCCCTTACCGCATCCGTTTCGAATTCGACCCGGAATTCCGCTTATATATGCTACCAAGATTCCTAAATCAGCAGAACCCTGCTTTGGGCATTTACCACTTCAGGAACCTCATGACGATGCATGTGAATAACCTAAATGCACGTCTCTCGTTCATACCAACTTACAGAAATGTGGTCCCACAGGAAGCACTGGTTATCTACGTCCCGTTAATAATCCCCCGAATACGGCTGGAATGAAAAGATAGTGAGAATGCACCACCAGGATTTCTTCCACAACCACAACTGCACCCTGTAGCTCCAGCCCAACTGCCAGTTCAGCATCCAGAACAGATTCATCCAGCAGAAGCTGAATAAGCACCCTCTCAAGAGAATCCCCAAGAGCCCGAAGAATCTCAAAGTTTTCAGTGAAGCTCCCCAAAAGAATGAACTAACTCCCATAAAGATAAAATATCTACGTTAAAATCAATCATCTTCGTAAACTAATTCAAAATTATATCCGGTGAAAATATAGTGTCACAAGACCCGGGATATCTACGTTAAAACTAAAAATATATCTTCGTAAATTAAAATAAAGTTATGATAAATTTAAAAATACATGACTTCATAAAAAGTAATAGGAATGAATTATGAAAGAAAAGCTCAAAAAGGGGCCGTATGACTATGACGAAAGTATTATGTACCCCATTATCTCCTTTGAATCTTTAAAACGATTGAATTTGTTCAAATGAGAACTAAGATAGACCGCTACGCATAGTGACTTAAGTCGTAGGGTTAATCAGTTTTTGATCCAAGTAATTTTCGTTAATATCCCATTGTCTATTGATGTGTTCTTTAAAAGCTTAATTCAATCCTCGTCCCTAAGAGGGAATTCTGCCTAGAAATGTCCGCATAAGACTTATCTCAGAATTAATTAAGACAATCAAGAATGTTAGCCTTTCTTCGCATTAAAAATTAAGCCGCAGGAGGTTAGCTAGGTTTTAATTTTAATTAATCATATTCTTTTCGTTATGCTTCTGAGATATAATTTTATTTGACCTCTGATTTCGACCCGGTTAGAGAGAATCTGGTCGGAATCAAGTATGAAATTGTCCACGATGATTAGGAATTTTGGTATAAGCCGAAGCTGTGCATCTGTTTCTGACGGTAGGCCAGCCAAGGTGGAAAAATTAGGACCTTTTCTAAGATGGACACAATGCTTAGAAAATTGATACAATGAATTTATTCAATGCCATTCTGTTGAAAATAAAAGGTTTTCGAAATGAATTAAAACCAGGTCCAAAATTTAGCTTCTTTATTCATCAAAAATCAACCAAAACTTAGGTCCAGCAACCCATAATCATAAACTAAAAGTTTAACACATGAAATGCGTGTCGTGTCTTCTATTCTGTTTTTTCTTAGCCACCCTCCGTGGGAACACGGAGAAATAAAAGGGGATTGTAAAAAGGGAATAGATTCCACGTCATTTGCTCCTACAGGTTCTCCCCAGATCTTCCAGACAGCATCGGCCATCTGACAGAAAAGAAGGAAGACCAATAGAAACAGATAATCAAAAAGAAGATACGATTTGCGATCCTTCAATCCTACGCCTATCAACCAAAAGATGAACCAAAAGCAGGTCTATGCCATGCGGCCGAAGATGCATCTCGAGGAAAAAGAAGCGAGGAAGAAGGAGAGCTCAGCATGCTTCTTCAGTTGGTCTTGATCCGTTGAGCACGACGCAAGTTGGAACTGGGACTTCGGCCAGGACTCAAGTTCGATTTTGCTCTTCTAGCCCAACTCCACGAACGACTCCTCAAGAAGAGAGGAATTCAGATTCATCTTGATTATTTTTCTTTTCCTAAAGTTATTTTCGGTTCTTAAAAAGTGGGATAGTCATTGAAAAGGAAGGGAGAATATGGAAAATCCAAAAGGTACAAGACAATTAAAAGGGGATTGCTCCTACAACGTCTGTTCGTGTAATCGTAAAATCAAAGAAAATAGAAAAAGTTACTGTTGTAAAAATCTACATATAATAATTTTCCCATGCCACGTGGTTTCTATATTCGCCGCTTTCCTCCGTAAGTTCACGTTAAGTTTATCATATTAATTATTTAAGGTCGATGGACCAGAAGCTAAAAATGTAAAAGAAAAATCAAAAAGAAAATTTAATATTTGTGAATTACCTGTATAATCATTGGACCTAGATCTGGAAACTGTAAGCACTGCCTCGGCAGTGCTTGTAAGAAATAATTATAAAACATTGTAATCATTGCAATTGTATGGAAGAAAACCTAAAAGAAAAAGAAAAAGAAAGAAAATATTTTATGTTGTGCATCATTATCCTTTTTGCTCCAAGCCTTATGCTGAAAGGAGAAAATTGTATCATTTCATTTCACTTTATAGTTTCGTTTTCCTTTGAATTTAACATTAAAATTAACAGTCAAATTACCTCTTCTCTGCGATCGTTCGTGTCTTTACTAAAATTGGCAAATATGTACTTGATTCTCATCCTTCAGTATATCTATAATTTAGAATATAGAAACTAAATTAATATAAAATAAAATTAACGTAAAAATGATTGGCATAAATTAGACGTTGGGTGTAGTTCTTGGGGACTCCCCATACGTAATAATAGGGACTCAGCCCCGTTCATAAAATAATAGGGATCCTACGTATAAGATTAATACTTAAAATATTGAGGAAAAATTAACTAAGCCTAAATAATAAATATAAATAAATATAAATAGGATAATTAAAACTTACCTTCGTAACTATATTTGAGATTCTGGGCTGACCGCGGCAGCCGAGCTTCTCCCCCTTTCATAGGTCTCCGACCTTCATCGGAGTGGTGGACCCCCCTTTATAAACAAAATCTCTACCATCTGACATTAACTAATAAATCTAATCAATAATTAAAAATAAAAATAAGGGTGAAGTATAATAATAAATAATTTTATAAATAAATGGGGTAATAAATCCCCAAGCGCTAACGTGAGGAGGTAAGGTAAACTCAGGAATGGCCTCCCATCCGCTCACCAAACCGGGGGAGTATACCATTCTCGTTTTAATGTCTTTTCCCGAAAATCAGTGTAATTTCGCTGTGTGATTATGACAATAAAGCAATTACTTACTCACTTACTTACTTAATAATTTTCAGAAAGACAGATATCCAAAAAACTGACCAGGCTCCTAAAGCTGCCTGAAAACGGATAGGTTTTAATTTTCCTACCCGCCTTCGGCGGCCGAGTAATCCGCAATTTTTAATTTTTTGAATTTTCATTTTTAGCATCACCGCGGTTGCAACAATGTAGAAATATACATTATTGAAATACAGTGTATTGCTTGAAATGTAAAATAATTTATATAATTTATAATACATACCCAGTAAAACTCAATCAGTGACTATATTTAGGAAAATATCTGGGAAGTCCGGCGGAGTTGAATCAAGGGAATATTTGGAAAAACGATTATTCCCCGGGTTACATTTTTTATGCAAAAAAAGCAAACACAGGGGGCATGTACCTGTCCATACAAATTTTACGGATTTGGCCCGGTGCACTCATTGGAGTGCAGGGCTGAGCCTGGCGATTTAGGCGTTCACCAAAGTACGGGAGAGTGGCGAAATTTTACTCTGGCCGTATTAGGGCAATAGAGAAGATCTATTTAAAATCGTCCAACTGGATATCCCTGGTGGATATCTCACATGTAAACGAAATATTTTTTTTCAAGTGCCCCATACTTTGTTTAGTAAGAATCCTCGGTTTTAGTAAAATACATGCATATGGTATCTCGTAATACCCGGGTGAACCTGAAACCTTTAATATTTTTTAAAACAACGTATCGTCAAAATATGAACATTTTTATTATCGCATATTTTTTTGTTAACTGTTTAGCACACACTTGATTTTTTTGAAATTTAAACTCCTTGAAGGTCGTATTTACCCGGGTTTTTGGCAATGCTGTAGCGTTACAGTTTGTTATTTTTTTTTCTCTGGACGCCAAGTTAACTTCACTCTCCTTCTTATTTCAAAAAATAGAGAAAACAATTATTAATTAGGATTAAAGTTGTCGCCGTTGCCACGTTCTCCATTAGTTTTAACTTCCTGCATGTGAAAGTTTAAACTCAAGCAACGGAACGGCAACAACCACGGCAGAACCATAGAAATCAACTGCCACAGTGGGCTAAGTGTTAAACATGCGGACGGTTTTCCTGGTGCTCAGAGTTCGAATCCCGTTAGTGAAAAAAAGTTTAAGCACTGTTTATCATTTCTTATGTGACTAGACTACATTATATCATGATAGATGGAAAGCTCTGTCCGAACTCTATCGGTTAAGCTATTCATATATTTTTTTCCTACAATTTTGTCGCGGCGTTGCACTGGATGTTACCATCTAGTATTAGACAATACATGCGTTAGAAGCACCACGGCAGAATAAATTATTCCCAACTCCGGACCATCTCCGGCATTTGTCAGAGATGACGATTAGAGAATTATGAGCGCGATTGTTACGTGTCAGTCTTTCTCGTCATCACTGTCATGTCTGGCTCAAATTTCATTGCCAGAAGGAATAACCATACTACCAACAATAATATAGTGTTATTGCAATAAGTTTTTAACTACCTTCAAACCAATTACCAAAAGGTTTAGTAAACAGGAGTATTTTTTAATAATAATTGTTGAATCACTACCAATAATTGCCAATAAAATAGAATAAATCTATATTTAAAAAAGTAGTCCGTGGTACATTACTATAATAACACTGAAGTTGTTAACTCCCAAGGGAACAAAATATTTTTTCCTACCTATCTATTCGTGTCATAATATTATTGGTTCATTATCGTTGATGAAGGAACAAATTCGTGTCCTTTCTTTTTTTACTGAAAGTTAATCCATATGCTTCCAATTTTATTGAAAAGCAAGACTGTTTTCTTCCATCCACAATAACGGACGAAAACGGTTTTGTTTTTTAGTAAAACTGGAAGGACACAGATTTCCTTCTGGTAAAGAATTAAAGGATACGAATAATATCCTTCACTTACGTTATTTGACCTTGTATGTGTTTCAAAATGATGTAAAACAGTGTTACAAAGTTGTTTGTGTTGTCTTCTTCCATTAACTATGCATTATCTATGTTTTCCGCGTTAGATGCTGTTTATATGTAATCAAAAATGCGCGTCACATTTATGGCTTGTCTTAATAGCAAGCGTTATGTTTATGTCTATTTATTAGCCTGCATTTTCCTAGAAAAACGCCGTAGTTAGAATGAAGTGGGTGAAGGCTGGCTTTATTAATATAAAATACATACGATCAGAGAAATGCCGTGGTTGACTTGAAGCGACAGGCAAGCGGGTGAGCGCTGGCGTAAGCTACTACAAGCGTACGTACAACCAGAGAAATGCCAGGCTACGGCCTTTGTTTGTTTTTTCCACCAAAAAACTCAGGCGCAGCACTGGCAGTCACAACTGAAACAAGGAATTGGGCCAGAAGGTTTCAGTTGGACAAAGTAGTTGGATTGTAATTCCATTTATTTTAAAAGGGGCCAGAGTTAGCCCACTGTTCCCGGTTTTCCTGGGTAGTAAAGCAGTATTCAGACTCAATTTAAATTACGCGACAAATTTGAGTAAAACAACAAGTTTAATTACAATCAAGGCATCCGAATTCAATATCAAACTCCCCATGTGGTAGTCCTTGATCACTTGCTATAGACTGAACAACTAATCCACTGATAGGAATTTTTGTTTCCACTACAATATGAATCCATTGGAAGAAGTTTTTGTAACTAGAATCCTTAAGGTTCCACTCATTACTCATTAAATTATCTTTACGGACATGAATACGGAAGAAATTAATCTGAAATAGACAAAAACTCAGCATTTTTAACAAATACGCAACTTACTGTATATTTTTCTCTTAAAATTTTGTATTCCCACCCACAAATCTTATTTTAGGATTAAAACTTTTATTTTTGCTGGGTTTGTAAACTCAAATAAATTAAAACGACTTTCATATATGTATGTTTGCATGGCATGTATAGTAGAATTGTGGTTACAGGCCAAAGCCTATGATAGATACACTATTTGGACAAATCATACATAATTAAAGCAAAGGAATAGCAAATTCCTCCCAACCACCCCCCCCCCCTCCTTCCCCACCGAGCAGCCGACTCCTGATAGAAATCAAAACCCTACTAAGCCGACCCCCTGATGTGACGTCACGTGATTGTTATCCCCACACCGAATCATCGCACCCGCACCGAATACAGAGACCCGGTCCCGAATGTTATAGTACTGTTATGTACACTGTGAAGTGTAAACACATGACTAATCTAAACTTAACTATCTAGATGCTTATGCGTATGGCTGTAAATTATGCAACTTAATACTAAATATACTTAGGCATGCCAGATCTTGACTTACCAATTCCGGGACGCTTTAAAGTATAATTTTAATCAAAGTTATTTTTAATTTTAATTTAATTTAATTTTTAAAACGCTTTAATATTCTGATGTTTTATTACAACGATTTTACTCCAACGTACATAAATACAGATTAAAACTAATTTGATATACATCAAACCACGTGTCTTAATTTGGATTGTTTTGTATATAAGTATTTATTTTATTTGTTTATTTGAATATAGTATTCCTGGGTAGATATTTTTTAGAAATTTTTGCTTTCTTCAACATGTCCTTGGTTTTGGGTAATCTAAGGAAATAGTAAAATTCAAAACAAGAGATATTTTACTTAAGTCTAATTTAAAGCTACGCTTTCACAAGATCAGGTTGCATTGAGGTCCTTTCATCTCTCTACTTAGGGTGATTTCATATGACTAAAAACCTCACGAGGGAAACCCTCGAAATTATCGGAGCTTCAGAAACGGACTGTCAATAACGTGCATTTTTTGTACCCCTATAGACCATATACTACTGGTCCCCTCGAAATCCATAAATAACCTGCTATCAGTAAGTAAGATTTGTCCCCTCGAAAGCCATAAATAATCGGTTATCAGTATGTATAATTTGTCCCCTCGAAAGCCATAAATAACTAGTTATCAGTAAGTATAATTTGTCCCCTTGAAAGACATAAATAACCGGTTATCAGTCCCAACTAAAAACGAAAATCCAACAAAAAACAAATCCAAACTCAGCGACGAAGTTTTTGAAGCAAGTGACATAACTACCTTGTGTTGTGTGCCACTGGTTACTTGCTTCAAAAACTTCGTCGCTGAGTTTGGATTTGTTTTTTGTTGGATTTTCGTTTTTAGTTGGGACTGATAACCGGTTATTTATGTCTTTCAAGGGGACAAATTATACTTACTGATAACCAGTTATTTATGGCTTTTGAGGGGACAAATTATACATACTGATAACCGATTATTTATGGCTTTCGAGGGGACAAATCTTACTTACTGATAGCAGGTTATTTATGGATTTCGAGGGGACCAGTAGTATATGGTCTATAGGGGTACAAAAAATGCACGTTATTGACAGTCCGTTTCTGAAGCTCCGATAATTTCGAGGGTTTCCCTCGTGAGGTTATTTTTGAGTTTCACAGTTAATTGTCACAACAGTGAAAATTATAACCTATCCGCTTTCAGGCAGCTTTATGAGCCTGGTGCTGTGTTAATTTGGGTTAATCGTCGTTAAGCAGTGTTTAGCAACTATCTTATTCCATTTCTTGTTGATATGCCGAATTTGATATTGGACATCACTTACTAAAGTTGGACATCACTTACTAAAGCTGGATATCACTTACTAAAGAAACCCCATGTGATCATCCCTTGGCCGCCGTTTAAATATTACGGCCTTTAAAAATCCGTTCAACTAATATTCATACAGCTCCCCTGACTAGTGATTTTAGTGTTTTCCTCAAAAACTGTCGTTGCGTAAAATTATGACATTGTTGAGCACTTTTTTGAATTTTGTTATGCCAATCACATTTAAGATCCTACTTTTCCATTGCCTGTAATGTATTTCATATTTATACTTACTGATCACATTAAGGATACTTAAAGCGTTGTAAGACTTTTTGAAATTGTGTCGTACAGTGACCTGTATCTCTCGCAACTTTTAATTTTCGACACTGAATATTTTAGTGTGCATAAAGGATTAAAAGGGAAGTATAATGATAACTTCTTCATTGTTGTACGTTGGCTGGGTAAAAGGTTACAGATTTTCAAAAAGAAATGAGCCCGACCACATTTACTCACACTACTAGTATGGACCCTTTCAATTGTGCCAATGTTATAATTTGCAACACGGTAAAATTTAGAAGCATAACTTACCTATTAAAATTGTAGAAATTTATGGTAATTGGCATCTGCAGCTCTGATTACTTTAAAAGCAAACAAAATGGTCACATTATGGAATATTTCCCAGATCTGAGACTCAGACTCAGCTTCTGAATACTTCGGATTTTTATCTATTGTTCGGAAACCGTTTGCAAAAATCAAAAATGATGTCTTAAAAAAAGTAATATTTTCAACTCGGCGACGAAGTTTGTGAAGCAAGTAACAAATCGCAAACAGCACAAAGTCGTTAAGTAACTGGGGAATTGAAATTAAACTGTCAGTGTACAGATATTTCCATTCGTCTGTTTCCGCATTGTATAACATTGAACGGCATCTGTGGAAAATCATATTTCTCATGTCGTGATGACTGACTGGGACTGGGACTGCGTTGGACGGTGGGTTGCGTTTCAAAACTATTAGCGCTGTTTTTATGACAAATGAATGAATGACCAAGTACTGTCACTGCAGCCGTAAATACATTTGGGTTTTGGATAGGTTTAGCTAGCTTAAAAGCTTCACGCTTCCTGGCTCCGGCAGACTCCGGCTGCCTGTCGCCTGTGCGACTGTGCCGAATGTGCGTGCAGTACTGTGTTACTGTGCACGAGCTGTCACGTCACGAGCACCGACTGTGCTAATGTGCAGTGTGCGTGTGCACTGTTGTGCATTATTGTGTGCACACGCACGACGCAGCCCTGTGCATCGTTAAAGCATTACATTGTGAACGGCGTAGATTACGTTGGCTTGGACTTTTCATGCCCGGGAAGGTAAAAATTTGAATTAATCTGTTCAAAGCTTTTTAAATTTTAAGAGAGCTAAAAAGCTCTCTTAAAAATTTTTTGTACCGAATCCATTATCATCGCTGGGCTCCGATAATACGCGCTGAGCGTAAGCCTACAGATTAAAATTGAAAGAACAAACGATAACTACTATTTTAAAAAGCTTAGCCGCTTTTACTTTACAAACAAATGCTGTCTATTTTAATTTAATTCCATGTTCTGTGTTTAGCAATGGAAATTTCACCTTCACCGCTTTGTAATCGTTGTAAAGCTCATCTTTATTAACTCCAATTTGTAGTAATTTTGTTAACTTTATAAGTTTTTTGTGTTTAAATGGAAATTCCGAATTTTCAAGGTTTAATATTCGCATTTTCCTGAACACTGACTTTTTTCAAAAAACAACGTGCATGATGCTCATCCTCGTGCTTTTTTACGAATGACCAAAACAAAGGGTCCTCTTCCTGTTTTTTGTTATACGCACGTCGTTTTGTTTTCCTAGGAGTAGTATTTGGAGAACTAGTAGATTCACTGTCACCTGTCACCCATTTTATTGAGTTTGTAAACAAATAGGCTTCAAATCAGTTCAGATTATACAATTTTGAACCTAATTATCAATTTGTCGAGAAATATGACACTGCTACTAATAATTTGAGGTAAAATGGGAACTTCAAGCTTACAATAAACTTACGACTTTGGTAAAGTGAAACCTCTCAAAGCTGGTTTAAGCTTAATGTGTGCTGCTTTGCCATAAATTGTTAGTTGTGCTACATTTTAAATTATGCCATGTAAATCAAGATAATGCATTGATTTACGATTAAGTGGTGATCAACAATTTAAAATAACAATATTGTACGCTTATCATTTTAAAAATTAGTATTTTCTGCATTTTGCCTGATTCCGGGACATTTCCCGTCCCGGGCGACATGTGCCCGGGACACGGGACAAGACCTGCGATTCCGGGATTGTTTGTATAATTCCGGGACGTCTGGCAACCCTGAATATACTTAACTATGATGGTGTGAAATTAATGGATGCAAGTGAATAAATACAAAATGGACTATAAAATAATGTCTAGGCCAGTTTGAGTTTTGGTGAGCTTGTGGCTCTTTTTGTATAGTTTTATGCAGTAAAAGGAAACTAAAGTTAAAATATAAGAAAAGGAGTGTGTACCAAAATTTTGTAAAAATAATAATAAAATACAGTAAAATCCGACTATACGGGATCCGGATGAAAGGGAAATCCTGCTTAAAGGGACAGATTTAAAATATTTGGTTGGCCAGCCTATGTTTTTTAAATTTTCTTTAACTCTAAAATAAAATTATTAAAAGACTTTTATCAGAATTAACATTCTCAAAGCTATGAAAGTAGAAGTATATGAGCAGATTCGATTAAAAATAAAATAGCGGCCGTGGGGGTGGGGTGTGTGGGTGGGGTGATGTCTTAAGATGGTGGTCTTGAGATGGTAGGGTAAGACGTTGCTTGGGTCTTAAGAAGATAGGGGTGAGACGTTCTGTGAGCCTTGAGATGGTGAGTAAGACGTTCTGTGGACCTTGAGATGCTGAGTAAGACGTTGCTAGGGACCTTGAGAAGGTAGAATAAGATGTTGTATGGACCTTGAGAAGGTAGGGTAAGATGTTGTATGGACCTTGAGAAGGTAGAATAAGATGTTGTATGGACCTTTAGAAGGTAGGGTAAGATGTTGTATGGACCTTGAGATAGGAAGGTACGACATTGCTAAGAAGTGAGACGATCTTGGGGAATGCCTTGAGATGCTCAGGTAAGATGTGTCTTGTGATGTCGGTCACAAGAAGTATGCTATGTAATACGCTATATAATATGCTGTATAGTATGCTATATACTATATAATATTCTATATAATATTCTATGTAATATGCTAAAATTGGCAAGTTGATGGACAAGTTATGTATGTAATTAATAATTCTAGTCTTAAAATGTGCTGTATGTAATCAATAATTATAGTGTTAAAATGTAATATATGTACTCAGCAAGACTAAATACTCAATCAAAGTCATTTTCAGGTTATATGAGGAAAGTTTTATTTTTTTCAAAATTTTTCAAAATTTTGAAATCGGTTTTAAATTTTGAATGTCATTATAGTTACTAATAGGGTTTTGACTAAGACTGAACAGGCTTGTAAGTCCTATTTTTTTAGGGTCATTAAAAGTAGTCTGAGGTCAATTGAACCACTAATTACGGAGAATTGACATTTCCCTACCCCCGGCCCCTACTATGATTAAGCATTGGAGTAATGGGAGATACATGGTATTCTTAAAGTACTTACAATGAGCTGACTCATGACTTCAAACCGGACCCAGATCCATAGTAAAAAATCAATAAAGCTCTGGAGAGGGAGCATGCATAAGTGACGTGTGTTTGAAAGTGGGAGGGGTTCATGTATAAAATCATATTTACGACACATGTAATGTATGTATATGCTAAAGTACTGTTCACCAGGAACACCAGGCACTTTCCTGCCTCTGTTAGGTACAGGGGTGTGAGCCTGGAAATCCGGCGAACAGTTAGTTACTTGGGCGTTGTACTGGACAAGCACTTAACCTGGATGCCACACTGCAAGTCAGTGGAGAGCAGGTCGCAGGTGACCTTGGCTAGATGCAAACGTATGGTTGGAAGGAAATGGGGTCTATCTCCCACTGTGGCTAGATGGACTTATACTGCCCTTGTACGTCCAGTAATGGAATATAGGGGTGGGGCCTGGGCTCCTGCATTGGAGAAAAACTCTTATGTGAGTTTGTTGGGTAGGGTACAGCATCAAGCGTGCCTTATGATAACGGGTGGGCTACGATCGACGCCTAGGGCGGCGATGGAGTGTCTTATTGGCCTCTAGCCTCTGGACATTTGTCTAAAGGCGGTGGCTGTCAGGTCTATGCATAGGCTGAAAACGAGGGATTTGTGGACAAAAAATCCTTGGTTTGAGGGCTCAACCAGCCATACTGTGACTTGTGAGAGATGAAGCTCCCTTGTTCCTGTTCTTCAGATGCCAGTTGACTGGATGTATAAGAGCCTGGAGAATCGCAGGTTCACTGTTGAACTTGGGTCGCGGGTGGATTGGGTTTCTGATCTATCTCTTATGGGGAGTGGGGTGGTTTGCTTCACTGACGGCTCACGTGATGGTGATAATGTTGGCTGTGGAGTAGTTATTGAGGATAGAAACCAGGTAGTAACTCTTATGGCTTCGTCTGTGTATCTTGGTGCTGACGCCTCTGTATTCCAGTGTGAGATCCTTGGTATCTCCTTGGCGGCCCACTGGCTGCTGGAGAATGACACTGAGGATCTCCCGGTTAGAGTATTCAGTGATAGTCAGAGTTCCTTGCAAGCACTGTCCAGGCCTTACACTGTCTCGAGTGTCGTGTAGGACTGTTACACTAACCTCAACAGACTCCCTGAGAGGGGTTGTGAGGTTGTGTTAGTATGGATTCCTGCGCACTCGGGTTTCAGGGGTAATGAAGAGGCGGATAGGCTGGCAAAGGCTTCGCATGATGGGAGTTGCGTTAGGCAGTTTGGTCCGAGACCAATCGTCCCAGTCCCACTCTCCGCTGTCCACTGCGCAATTGCGCATTGGGCTAGACGTGAGCATGAAAGACAATGGACTGGACTACGCAACTGTAGACAGGCCAAACTCTGGATATCGGCACCGCTTTACGGCAATGCGTCGTTGGTGCGTTATCCTAGGGATCAATTAAGATGGTTGATTGGGCTCGTGACGGGGCATGGGGCTTGGGGAGCTCACGGTTGGAGGATTGGAGTGTTGGACTCCCCTACGTGCGTGCACTGCGGGGAGGAGGATGATACACCAATTCACTATTTGACTGTGTGCCTAGCCTTTGTACTTGTGAGAAACCTCTATCTTGGGGGGTGTCCTATATCATTGGATATGTTGGGTCAGGCGTCGGTGGCTCAGTTAGTGGCGTTTTCGAGCTCCACTGGCAGGCTTGCGATCTGATCTTGTTTCTTCTGCTATTCTTTGAGGGGAAGTCTGCAATAGGCCATAATTATAAAGGCCTCGGCGGCGTTGGTCTCTTTGGGACCGAACCCCTGTCATTTAATAATGATAATAATAATATATGCTAAAGTATGATAGATTGGGAAGCTCTAATATGTAGTGTACATAATATATGCAAGTACCCTATGGTAAAAGATGAGATGAAGGATGAGTCATAATGGATTTGAATGTGAAGCGATCGATGGAGAAGAAAGCCAAACGATCGATAGTAGAGGAGGCAAAGTGCTTTACATTCAATTCTATTCTAATCCTGAAGAGCAGTTGATGATGCCTGGTCGAGTTTCAAAGTTTAACTTAGAGGGATTAGTGTGGCAGTAATAGGGAAATTTTTAGGAAGCAAAGTTCTTTACATTCAATTTTAATCCTGGAGAGCATTTGATAATGCCTGGAGTTCTAAAGCTCGACTGAAAATTTGAGTATTGAAGTAATAGAAAAGTTTTAAGATGGCAAAGTGCCTTACATTTGATTCTATTTAAATCATTGAGAGATACGAACGAAACTCAAAGTTTTAGAGAGATACTCATGTAACTCAAAGGCTTAGAGAGATACTGACGTAACTCAAAGAGCTAATAAATAAAATGATATAAATGTTTACAAAATTTTAAAATGCTTTTATTGACACTAATTACAAAAGTGCAAAACGTTTTAGTCAATGTTTCATTTTATTTTATATTAAATTACAAAAATTTTGTAAGGTTTTTCATTTTGTGTTATAATGAATTAAAATACATTCATTTTGTTTATTTTGTTTATTTTGTGTATTTGTTTTTTTTAAATTACAATACATATTGTCTTATTATATTTTATAATAAATTACAGTATCTATTGTTATATTTTGTTATATTTCAAATTACAATACATTTACTTTGTTTATTTTTGTTTTAATGTTTATTTTGTGTATTTGTTAATTTGTTTTTGCGTGAATGTATATTTTAAATTACAATACATTTTGTGTTTATTTATTTATTTTTTTTGTTTATTTTAAAAACTGTTAATACATCTTATAAAGTATATTGCAATAACATGCTAAATATTAACACATAACATTTGTATATATACACTTTACGTATTACCTAATGCTTTATATTCATCTTGTTTGTATTTTTAAATATATTTTTGCACATATAGTAAAATTTAAAAGTTTTGCTAAAACATACAATGACCACACATTTCGATTTTTGGCTCAAACGTGTACATAAAAATTCGCTCACCATATAGGGTTATTTTGCAAATATAGTTTAAATCGGGGTTTTTTGTCGAGGCTTTACTATTGCCTTGGTTGTAGACGCATACAAAACATCCATTATTTTCCACAAGTGTTGTTACTTTACACAAGTTTTTAATATTTGTAAACTTCTTTAACTGAATGCATACATCGTATAGCGTATTTAAGCTATCGGCAATTCTTATATCTTTTATCTTTTCTTGTTCTTCACAATCTACACAATACTGTTTGTTTTCATACATCACGGTATGTGAACTTGTTGCTCTAAAGTTTAACTAGCAAAACTGACATGAATTGCAGAACAGACTTTCCAGAGTATTCATCATGAAAGGTTTTGTACACAAAGTTACACATTGACAAATTAAATTTTTTGCATTGCCATAGATAATTACAATGCAATATATTCATCCTTTTTGTTTTCGCAAATGTATCTTTGTACAACTTCTAATACTTCCATGTCTCTTACATCCATGCAGTTCATACACAATTTGATTTCTCGCATGTACTTGTATACGTAAACTGTTTCTCCGTATAACGAAATGATGCGAATATACTTTAAATTAAAATGTTTTGTACTTTCTTTTATATTAGGGTTCTTTTTGCACACAAAACAATTAATGTTTTTCAAAGTTCTTGTTACTTCACACCAATTGTCAATGTCTGTGAACTTATGAAAGTTAATCCATACATCGTATAGTGTATTAAACCATTCAGCAACTCTTTCGTCTTTTTCTTTTTCGTCAGTTTTACATCTTGCACAGTTCTGTTTGTTTTTACACTCGACGGTTTGCAAACGTGTCATATAGTTTATGCTTTGCAAATGTGACGGTATATAGTTCAACCAGCAAAACTAGCATTTCTCGCACAACAAACTTTGCAATGTATCTCTATCGTTTTTGACACCAATAACATTTGTTCCATTGGCATAGACAACTGCAATGCTTTGAATTCATCTTTTTTGTAGTTGCATATATATTCGTGAACATTCTTTATCAATCTTGCAGAGCTTTGGCAGTACATATAATAACCACATACTTTAATTTCCGGCATGTACTTGTATATGTACACAGTCTCGCCATACAGAGATACGCCGTGAATAAATTCTGCATTAGGTTCGTCTGTAGATAATATAAAATCGTATTCACACATAAAACAATCAGTTTTGTCTATTAGGCTTGTAACTACACACCACTTGTTAATACCGTCAATTTTATTAAAGTTAATCCATTCATTATAGGGTCTATTAAAACATTTAGCAACTTGTTCATCTTTTTTCTTTTCTTGTTTTGTGAATCTTGCACAATACTGCTTGTTTTTATACTAAATAGTTTGTAAATTCGATGACATATAGTTCAACCAGCAAAACTGACATGCTTCGCACAACAAATCTTCCAGTAAAATTGTATCCATGTTATAGCAAAACTAAAAATTAAAATTTAAAATCTTGAGTTAAGAACAACACAAGTCTTTCAATTTCATCATTGTTAATTTCAATTTGCAGACCTTACCATGCACTATACTCAACTGTTGTTTTGTCTGAAACCAGGCAGTGCAGTAAAAGGCTTGAATTCTTTCCGTTGTTATAATATGTAACATTTAGTTTTTCAATTTAGTCCGCTGGTTTTTGAATGTAATCGTTTTGATGATGTACTTCTTGAATAAAATTTGGTATTAACTTGCCTGTCGCCAATGAAAACTCAACGGTTGTGCAATCGGTTTTGTTTCAAATTCGACCAATGTTAATGTAGTTGCTTTGCTTGAAATTGTTCTAAGTTTTTCCAGCCAAGAGTCAAGTTCCAATTTAAATTCATTTTAAATGTTTACAATAAAACAAATTTACACAAAGTTTTATAATAAAACAAAAAAACACTAGTCTACATTTTAATTCAAACTTACAATTTTTGAATTTGGATTCTTGATAAATGATGTTTTGTTTGTTTTCATTCAATGGATTATCCTATTTCTTACACAAAATCAGATCGTACGATTTAAGAGTCACTTGCTCTATATTAAATGTTTCTAGCTCGGCTTCTAACTCCCGACTGAATTTAGCTTGTAACTTGAGCTCCATTTATAGACTTTCAGTCTGCAAAGCTTAAAATGTCATCTGGGTATTGAGAGGAAAGGTTTACGCAATAATGTTTAGTTTTCGTATGTGAAACGTTTTTATTTCAATAAATATTCGGCAAACTTGAGGGAAAGTAAGCTTCCACTTTTTCCATTTGTTTTCCCACTTTATAATACGTTTAAAAGTAGGATTGTCCACACTACGAGTTTTTATAACAGCAATGTTTCTGTAAATAGATATCGTAAAGTCCACAGTGTACAACTCGTCCTCCATCCTAAACTGCTAGGCAGCAACTGAACGTATACATAAAGAGACACATGTACCAACCCTTCATTCATGCTACAATGGCTGACCCTGCTATTTTCTGCTTTTATGTCAATTATCGTTTAGCTGAAAGTTTTTCTAGTTTGAGTGCATTTTTAGCAAACAGAAAAAGATGAAAAAATAAAAAAAAAGTAAAACAAGAGCTCCAAAAACAACTATACCTTCTGCATACAGATATACGACGAAAGTTTCCGCGCAGAAAAGTATGTTTTAACTCTATTAATCAAAACCATGCCTCTGATCTCAAGGACATTAGTTAGTAACACTGCAGAATAGAATAATTGTAACCACTTTGTGCTAATTGTTGTTGACGCATTCAGCAAAAGGCATATGTACGTATGTTAAAAGATAAGTAGTCAAATTTAATGATTTGAGCATTTAAATCAATATTTCGAGAAGCTGAAACAACACCAATGACGTTGTTTACAGATATAGGAAAATAATACAGAAACACAAAGTTTAGAGAGTTTTTAAAAGAAAACAGAATTGTAAATTACCACATTTATTCATACATCAAGAGTTTATTCAGTGAACGCTTTATTCGTACACTTTTTACAAAACTGGAACGTTATATGACTGCAAAAAACACTTTAAAAATTGATGATAAAATTCAAGACTTTGTCAAAGCTCACAACAATACAATTCACAAGACTATACAGACTACACCTAATAAAGTGACAAAAAAGAACGAGTTTGAGATATGGCATGAATAATTTAAATCTTCATTGCAAAAAATGCTACTAGGTGCGAATAATGACAAGACTGTAGTCACGGAGCTACTCATCAAGGAAAAGAAGTCTTACGATCCTAAAGAAATGGCAAACTGGTTTGATAAAAACTTTGTGCTGCCTAGTACAGGTACTCAAATAAATAATCACGAATATAACTTTGACGTTACTAATGAGACAATTATACCGGTGACAGAGGAGGAAATTAAAAACTCAATTTATCAGATAAAAAGAAAAAAATCTAACAGTAAAATTCAAGGAAGTTATGTACTACTACAATACTGTCTACCTAGTTTATTACTACCTCTGTCAATACTTTTTACACTATTTATTACTCTTGAAAAATACCCGAGCAAGCTCAGAAAGGCCACCGTAACCCCAGTGTACAAAGGACAAGAGTCAAGACTCAATCCGCTGTGCTACTGACCAATATCGAATCTACTTGTTATAAAAAAACTATTTAAAAAGTGCTGCAGCGCAGAATACTTGATCAAGTTACAGGTATTAACAATCGTTTAAGTGAGAACCAACATGCATTTTGTATGGGTCGAGCATGTTTCACAGCTATACTAAAACTTACTAGTGACATATGTTATGTTCTTGATAAAATAGGTGGGAAATTCGTGTTGTGCTTTATTGATTTTACAAAGGCATTTGATTCCGTGGCGCATGACAGACTACTTCAAATGCTAAGAGACTAGTTTAAGCTTAACAAATATTTATTAAAAATTATTGCGGACTACTTAACAGATAGGACTTATGTTATTAAACTTAATGATTATGTGTCTAAGGAATATGTACTTAATCGAGGGGTCCCGCAGGGCTCTTCATTATGGCCATTGTTATTTACTATGTACATTGATGATATTTTTACAGCAATTAGAACTGAGATTTTCTATGTTTTGTATGCGGATGACGTTGTTGTGTATATATCTAATATTAGTTTAACTTATGCAATTACAGCTATGCAAAAGTGTCTAAATAAACTATCATAATGGTGTACATTAAATTGTCTTTCGATTAATGTAAAAAAGAAGAAGTTTATGATATGTGAGAAAGCACATGATGCTACGGATGTAAGGAGTTCACATGAACTATTATGTGACGGCCAGTGTATCGGAAGAGTTTTTGAATTCAAGTATCTTGGAGTTGTAATTGACTCCAATTTAAATTTAAGGAAGCATTTCAATGTAGTATGTAAAAAAGTCATTACCGCCATAGGCATTCTTGCCCGACTCAAGCGATTTTTAGTTTCCTCATTTATTGTATAATGATAAAAGCCTGTGTATTTTCCATTATTGACTGTTGCATTCCAATATGGGGAGTTGTTTGTGATGCTGATCTTCAGGTGATACAGAACAAGATTACAAAGGCTATGTGTGAAGTGTATGCGGTGCCTAAACCAATTTATAAGAGTAAATGCTTGCATAAAATTGAAAATAATGTAATGGAAGCAGCAAATACACCAAAAGTGCGTAAACGTGTGGATTACTATAATTTGTTTGTCTACAAAAGTGTTTCATCATTCTACCATGGTATACAGTATCTCAAAGATATGTTTGTTGAACAATTCGAAGGTCGTACCAGATCACAGTCTAGCAGACGAAAAAGGAAAAATTTGTTCATGCAACATAGACACCAAACTGCAACCTACGAAAAATCATTTTAATATCGTGCTGTGAGATTGTGGAATGATCTGTCAGAAACTGTAACGCCGGACAAGAGAACGACATTTTAAAAAACATTGTTTAAACATTTTGTTAAAAACCAAAATTTAATGTCCTCCAAATACTTCTTTTACTTTCACTGAATAGATTTTATAGGTGACGACTCGATGTGTGTGTGATAAAATACGTTTATTCTTAATAACTAACAGATTTATGTGTATGATGTCCATCTTTGTGAAGAAGTATATTTGTACTGAGACATTTTAATAAAGCAAATCAAATCAAATTAAAATCAACAAACAAAACCGCCAAAGTTTAGCATTGGAGACCAAGTTAGAATGTCAAGAGCAAAAATTTTGTTTCAAAAAGGTACAAGTTATATATTTTCATATATAATACTAAGTAATGCAAAGTATTATTCAGTTATGTACTGGCTGTTAACAGGATATTCTAAAAATTGGAGCAGAGAGGTATTTGTCGTTAAAACTGTGCAAAACACTTACCTAACTACCTATTTATTAAGAGACTTAAACAACGATGGTATGCTTCAGTTATCGACATATCAGCTCCTTTTTGTCTGATATCGTCATATCAGCTTTTTTTAGTTTGTTACCGTCGTATCAGCGTCTGTTTGTTTGTTATCGCCTTATCAGCTTGTTTTTGTTTGTTATCGTCGTAATAGCTTTTTTTGTTTGTTATCGTCGTAAAAGTTTCTTTATTTGTTTGTTATCGTCGTATCAGCTTGTTTTTGTTTGTTATCATCGTTACAAGTTCTTTTTGTTTGTTATCGTCGTTCTAGCTTATTTTTGTTTGTTATCATTGTAACAGGTTCTTTTTGTTTGTTATCGTCGTATCAGCTTCTTTTTGTTTGTTATCATCGTAACAGCTTCTTTTTGTTTGTTATCGACATATCAGCTACTTTTTAGTTTGTTATCGTAATATCAGTTATTATTTTGTTTGTTAGTTCGTATCAGCTTCTTTAGTATAAACTGTTGTATAAATACCAGGATGTCGTTTTTGTTTATGTTTCTTTGCTATTTGTAAAAGAACATACTTATATTGTTTTTTCAGATATCACACGCTTGTTTTACGAACAGGAACTAAATTTGGTTTAAAATGCTTTCAAGGCATGCATTAGAATCTGCAACGCCTCCTAGCGTATGCTGTACACTTACTTGCAACAGCGAACATTTAAAAGCAAATACAGCAACTGATTTTATAGCTGAACTTCCAAATGAACTAAAGTTGCCTCAAGAATTGTACGAAGTTGGTGTTGTAAGTTTAAAATATTAAGCAACAAAACCATCTCGGAAGACTAGTAAAGTGCAAGCTAAACCCTTATTCCAAAACTTAAAACTACCCAAAATAGTATCCGAAAAAATTAAGAAAACAAAAGAAGACATATTTAGTTTTATTTCTGATAACAATATTGTATTACAAAAAGAAGGAGTTCGTTAGGTTTTCATTTTTTTAAGTGTCCAATAATGCTATATTTATATCTAAAAAATACATATAGTGAAGTTTATTAGTTTGTAGTCATAACAGACGAGTTAGCAGTTTTTTATGGATTTAACTGAAACGAATTCCTGTTTAGACAAATACCAGCTTTAAGTAAAATATTATACAATTCTTTTGCATAAATACCTATAAACACTGAATTTGAAATAAAACAAGAAACATTTCAAGAATACCAGAATTTGATAACTATACAACAACCATTTTAAAGCGTTATTTCGTTTGGCCAACAAAATAACCAAGAAGACAATGACCCAAAGATATACTTTAAACAATACAATGAAATAATGATGCTATATTTTTGAAAATTTGGAATAACAATAGAATCTAATGGCAAAGCTAGTTTTGAATTCCAAGATTCTAAAGAATCTAAAAGCTTTTGTGTGCTGCCTGTAAAACTTCTGGAATGCTTAGAGTTTTTGGACCAAAAAATTGCAACAGGGCTTTATGTATCTGATGCAACGTTTGATATAAAAAAATGTAACGAAATTAATGATCGTGAATACTTGGATTTTCGCTTCTCAATTGACAAAAGATACTATGCTTCAATCAGCGAACCAAAATCTTTAGAAATTAATTATGTTCTGAATGATATAAATCATAGTATTGAGCAACGTATTTTCAATGATATGGTTATAACCTTTGTAATGAAAGACGGAGACATTTACGTAGAAGATTTAGATAAAAACGTCTGTTAAACCACCTGCAGCAGTTCACCGTCACCTTGGCAATCCGGAAAATCAAGTGCTTGCTCATGATACAAGAAAAAAGGTAGGCTTAGATATTCAGGTAAAAGAAGAAAAAAAAGAGATTAATAAAGAAGAAATTGGTGAACATGACGATTGAATATGTAAAATTTCAAAACGAATCGTAGTTATAAAAGATATTGTACAGAACTAGTACTATAATCACCACGTCTTGCCCATTCTTCAAGATTCAGATCTAGTTAAAGATGATATAAACGAAACAATTGTCTATTTTAAACCAGTAATATTTCTACTGTTGAGTAGAGCAGACATACGTCAAATTTATGTCAAGTTAGTTGACGAGTTTGCAAGACAGCTAGATTTTGGAGAAGACAGTGAAACTAATTTAAAATTGCATTTCAAAACTGAATATTAGTCATCATGGGGCAAGTTAATTGCGATGACGAAAAGTGTATTCTATAAGATCCAACGTATATTCAAACAGGTAATAATGGTGTAGCCAGAGGCGTAAACGCTGGAAGTTCCGGTATTTCACTAGACAAATCTTTATATTTAATTCCAATAAAATTTAAACATTTATCCCAACCAACTCATAAACCATAAAAGATACAAGTCAAACGTATGCAAAGAAAAAAAATGGGCAGAGCTAAGAAAAAACGTTACAAAACCAAAATAATTCAAGTCGGAAGAGGTCGAAAACCTAAAAAATCCCTGTATTATACTAAAAAAATAACAGCCAAGAAGCAAAAGTGTGTTAAAAGATCCAAGAAATAGTATAAACAGCTAAACCTATTTCTTAATTGCGCATTTAGTGACCAACCTTCAAGGCGTACATATCTCTCTGTCATCATGGATATCAACAATGTTTTTAAAGAAAAACCAACAATCTACGAAACATCTCAGAAATCATTGAGTTCAGAGTTGAATCTAGTGGAACTACCTTCTACAAATATAAGTGAACTCACAACAACAGACTATATCCAATGCTTCTCCTTATTAAGTACTAAGGATTCACACAACCCATTGGAATTTCGTTGGATATATGATAATTATGGCTCGCTACAAGAGTTTATGTTAAGTTCATTCGTAAGGGTTGTCAAACAAGATGGTACAAGATGCAAAGCAGCTGACATCGTAGCACCAACAAACTTGTTTTTTTATGCGCTGTTTTCAAATTTACAACTGTATTTGAATAGGCAACTTGTACTAGATACGTTAAACTTTTATCTATGGTCCGCATACTTGCAAAGAGCTTTGGGAACAAGTCAACTTGAAAAAGATGGATATTTGAAGAATGAAATGTGGTATCCTAATGCTGTCTCTAATACATATGCAGTCACAGACGCTGGATTTAACGCAAAATATCTGTGGTCTCAAAATTTAAAGCAATATTATTCACTTGGAGCTCTGCTTGGAAACTTTTTCAACCAAAACAGATATATTCCAAGTGAGATAGAATTTTTAATTGTCCTAAAATGCAGCGATCCCTATTTGTATTTGTACTGTGAAAAGAACGATCAATCAGGATTTTCTGGTTGTCCCTATTAAGCAAAAATAACAGATGCAATCTTTTATGCTGCTTGAAAAAGTGTTTAGCAAGATGTAGTGAATTTGCACCGACAACAGTTAATAAACAATGAAACATTTAAATATGTAACTAATAAAATCCAAATGAAACCCATATTCGTAGCAAAAGGATTAACATCGGTAACGTCAGATGCAGTTGTAATAGACAAAAAGCCAAAACTAATGGTGTTTAGTGTGGTTGATAGTGAAGCATTTAATGGAAAAAAGACAAAATCAGCGTTTCATTTTGAAAATTTCAATATAAGCGAGCTAAATGTCACTTGGAATGGCAAAAATGAAGAAAATCGCATTATTCCATACAGTTTTGCAGGTGATGACGCAACAGCAGGTGACAGCTTCTTATTTACTTTCCGATCGTCGAGAAAGACAGTCTCATCTGAGGCGCTGGGAAATTGAATCTCGAGAGACAAATTTATCTCAAGGGTAAATTATACAAACGCAAATAATATATATAAAAAATTCGCCTGTATGTATGTATGTGCTTAATATTTGGGTTTGTATACCTTATAGGTACTGTATTTACTGCTGTGGAACTTTAACTAAACAATGGTAACGCTTTTTCAGTAAACCGAAAAGGACAAGTGAAAATTGGTTTGAAATTCAAGTAAGCGTTTGATAAAGCCATAACTACACTCGTCTATTGCTTGTACCAAGGAGTATTAGAGCTAAATAAAAAAAAAAAAATACATTTTGACTATTAGAAAAAATGAATACAAGTTCTATTCGTGAAGCATTGCGACGACTAATGTTAGATGTAGATAAAGATATACCTATTTATGTTGTAGCTCCAGATACATTGTATAAATATGTAAAATTTGATAGTTTTCCGGTAGCTATTGTTCAGAATGTAGATACAATTAATAATAACGGATCCCATTGGATAGCTTGGTTCATTATATCAAATAATGAATGCAAATACTTTGATAGATTTGAAAATTGTATAAGTAAATATGTAAATATAGAGTTTTCTAATATACCTATAGTTAGAAGCAATTGTAAACAACTGCAAAGTGATTATTCTTATGTGTGTCGTCAATACTGTATATATTTTTTGTATGCTAGAATAATTGGTACATCCTATATTAAGATAATGTATTCGTTTACAGTATATTGTACTGTTAATGATGAGAAAGTTAAACGTTTTGTAAAATCAATTTCAATCAATATATTGTTTACAATAGAAATGAAAAATGTCTTGTAAATTCATGTCATTATAATTTTTTCCATTGAATAAATACTTATATAGCTTTTTTTGATAATTTTAAATCATTTGTTGTTAAATTATCATTCAGCATGGATATCATAAATTTTAATCTCATTTATCCATTTACAATGTCAGTCATAGTATGCACTGGCTCAAGAAAGACGTTTATGACTAGAGAATTCATTAAACGTAGCCAGGAAGTAATAACACGAAAATTAGACAACGTTTTTTATGTGTACTGCGATTTGCAAACAATATTTCATCAAATGCAAGCTGCAAATAATAACATTAAATTTACAAACAATATTCAAGATCAAGAAGAGCTTGCTACTGATTCTACATTGGTTGTTGTTGACGACCAAATAGATTTACTCACAGAAGGCTATGATTTGGAACTCATAACTAGATTTTTTGTAAAGCATGCGCATCATAGAGGCGTATCAATTATACTTTTTTTACAAAATGCATTCAAAAAACAGTTGCGAGAATTCAATATTAATTCTTAATACTTAATAATGTTTGATCAACCACGTGACCAAAGTACTATTAGACGATTGGCATCTCAAATTTGTCCAAATAATATAAAGTTTCTTCAAGATGCATATATAAAAGCCGTACAATTGCGAAAATTTGGGCATTTGGTTATGGACTTGCATCCAAGAAGCAGCAACGTAAAGTACTGGTGTCGATTACATGTATTTTCTGATAAGGCTTGCAAAGCGTACGCTTCAATATGAGAACAAGATTCAAGACGAAGTCTGAATTTTTACAGTATTTTTACAATGGCCAGAGTAATGAAGTGTATTGATCCCAAACTGTTTAAAAAACAAATGTGAATTTATTTAAATATGACCAAATTCGTAACAAAAGAAGATAAAAAAACATTTAGAACAACCAAGCAAATATATAAGTAGGATTGCGAAAACAAATGAAGTAAAGATTTGGATAAAAAAACGTTTGCTAAACGACCAAAACATAATTTCAATTTTTTGCTTCAAGTACCAGATAAAAAGTTGTATAAACCAAACAAAAAAGGAAAAAGTAGTCAGTTTTGTGCAAGACGTTGAAGAGTGAACATGACATTTATAGCTCCCTGTATGATTGCAATGTACATTACATGTACATATGGCATTGACATTGATGTTGGTAAGTCGGAGCATGCGCAGTTGATTAGGAAATATGATCAAATTCGAGACAATTTTTTAAAAGGGGCGGAGCAACTGGATAGTCAACATTTAACTTACTCGCTCGCGAACTCAGTTTAGTTTCTGCTGTGGAAACTTCGTAACCAAAACAAGTTTGCTTTCGACAAAAAATCTGAAAGTATGCAAGATACTATACTTTTGTATTCATTGTTTAAATTGCTTTTACTTTTGTGTATACTTAAATTGTACAAGTGTATAAAAAAGATTTATTCTAAATGGCGCAAACCGGCATTGGAATAATAAAAGAAACTTTTGCATTTTTAAGTGCTGTAAAAACTCAACCACGAGTAGAAAATCTAACATATGTCGTAAGTGTGAATTTATTGTAATTTTGTATTTTACAGGGGACACACGCCATGTTTTTTTTGTACTAAATACTAATAATTCGAATTCCTAGTTACTTATTTGTCCAATGGCAAGATGTACTTACGATACCCGTAAATGGTATCCATATTACCGACATGTCGAGCTTGCTCATCACTGCGAAGACTGTGCAGTGTATACTCCATCTAAATCTGCGCATGCGTGCCCGCGTATTGGGCAGCATGGTGGTCACGTGGACGCTGGACATGCAATTGATTTGTTATTTTTCAAGGAAATTTCAAGATAAAATCTTGGCGCGGTCAAAGAGTATTCATATGAGCCGGCAGATGACTATATTAGTGTAAAAGATATTTTTAAATTTGTAAACAATCCAACTAAGAAACTTTTAAATGAATACTTGATTGTTTATAATGCAATAAGTGTAATCATTAGTATTAACGTTCTCATGGAGAAAGATATTCAAGATGGCGACTACTCGTTTGCACATCAAGAAACCATTTTTTTTTTGATTTTCGACCTTTTGATCTTCATGATTCAAATGGAATCGATACGATTATGCTTGAAGCTGCTACTGAAATTATTGAAGAAAAGAATAGATTCATTGAACTAGGAATTGGATGGAGAATAATTAGAATTGTATAGTTTCAAGTAAAGCTTGGTGAATTATCACTTTTGAAAAACTCGAAAATTCGCGGTCATCTCAAGATGACATTTATAAAGTAAGAAATTGTAAATATCAACAACACAGATGAAAAATGTTTCCATTACTGTATTGCTGCTGCTTTGTACATGGCAGAAGAGATAAAAGAACATAAGCGATTACGTGGTGAAGATATAAAAGTCATTAATGTTATAAAGTATCCAGCACAATTGAACTTGCATTGCTATGATAAATGAATAAAGTATGTGCATAACTTTGACGTTTTAATGATAAGTGAAGGAGGAGTAAATGTACATACGGATATTCTGATTTTTTAAAAAGCCAATGATATTCGAGTTAATGTGTTTACTCATCAAGGAAAAAACATTGTTTCAACCTACAAAAGTGAACATACATCTACAAAAATTGTAAATTTGTTCTTGATACATAAAAAAGACGAGCGAGGAAAACGTTGTCATTTTGTGTTAATTAAAGACTTGAATCGTTTTCTTGGACATGTACAAGCAAGACAGTCGTTTTTTTGTCAAGATTGTTTAAGATTCAAGTTAAGTTATAAGCAGCTATTGAAACCTAATTGCAAAGAAGTTAAAGAACATATGTTTGATTTCCCTGATAAAAAATTCAGAATTAAATTTAAGAATAAACAAATGACATAAGCAGTGAAGTACATTTTATACTATAATTGGGAGACGTTTGCTAAAGCAATGGGACAAAATAACGCAACAACATTTGTCTCACAGTTCAAACCAGCAAGTTAAGCAATTTTTATTGTAAAAACAACAACATACGAAATGAAAGATATGCATGCAAGTTATTACAATAGAGAAAACCCAGTAAAGCATTTTTATGAGACTTTTTTTTACTAGTTGAACAAACTTGTGGCTAAAATATGAAAAACTTACAATTTCAACAAACCAGATGCTCAAACATCAAAAAAAGATCAAGCTGCAACAGCATGTAAACTTTATATTCGAAAATTTACAGTTAAAAAAATAAAACAAAGATACGACGCTGAGCAAAAGCATTTGACGAAGATTCGGAAGATAAGATTAATGCACTTATTGACGAATTTAGATATGAAATTGGCAGAATTGCTGGAGCAGTTGACCAGGGTAATAGCAAAGCAAAGCAACCTATAATTAAAACGTTCCACTATAACCATACTGATAGTACATATATTGCTGCTTTATGCCAGTCATGCAACCCCAAGTTAAAATACAAACAAGAGCTTGTATGTGTTTGCCATAATTCAACCAGATTTGATCTACATTTGCTTGTAAATTCAATTAAACAAGAGATGTTTAATGCCGAAGATGTTAAAGTTATTGCCAAATCGTCAGAAAAAATTTTGCAAATTACTATTACTCACAAGATTAAAGTCTTACTAGCATTAAATAAAACTTTAGAAAGTGACAATACTAAAAAATTAAAAGAAATTGATTGACGAGTAAAAATAAGATTCATTGACAGCTGTTAATTTATGAAAGATAGTTTGTCGAATCTGGCAGATGTAGTTGTGAAAGAAAAAAGCAAAAGCTTCATTGACTGATGTTTTAAGGAAATGGTTCCAACCGGTGTTCCAAATACAACTAAAAATAATGAATTGCTGTTTGCAAAAATCCCGTTCCCGTACAGTTATCTTACATCGCCAACTGCATTTCAAGATAGACATCCTATCCCAGAACGAAAATTGTTCAATAATGATTTAACAGGAAAAGAAATTACAGACTCGGAATGGAAACATGTGAACAAAGTAATCCAACAGTTCAATATTAAAGACTTTAACCAGTATTGTAAGTTATATATTATACTAGACAGTAAACTGTTAACAGCTGTGTGGGAAAAATTTAGACGTATTAAAATAAAAAATACTGGTCTAGATCCTACATACGTCTGCACCACTAGCGGATACGCATGGCAAAGTTTTTTAAAGACAAATGGAGTTGAAATTAATGTTATACGTGACTATGAAATGTATAAAATTGTTAAAAAGAGAATTCGAGGCGGCATTTGCTATGCTTTGCAGAAACTTGTAGCGGCCAACACTGAACGAGATGCGGAGCACTACACTGCTGAGCTACCAAGACAGCACATTCTCTATGTAGATAAGAATGATATGTATGCTGAAGCTCCATGCAAGAAGTTTTTACTGGGCGAATTTTGATGGGAAACTGTAAATATATTGAACAATATTGACCAGAAAAATCGTGATTTTAAAGCTAAGAACAAAACGTATATTCAAGAAGTTGACTTGGAATACCAAATTGATGTTCAAGAATCAACCAAGGAAATTCCACTTTGCCCAGAAAAATTTAAAGTTCAAATGAAAGAGATCGTCAAAAAGATCATGTTTTAAAACTTAAACCATTAGGAAAATCTTTCTAGTCTCAAGCAAAACTTATGCTTACATGCTATGACAAGATGCAGTATGTTGTGAACTATGCATCTCTAAAATATTATTTACAAATGGGAATGAAACTTGTAAAAATTCATCAATGATTTTTATTTTCCCATGAAGCCTACATTAAAGATTATATAACAACAAACGTTGAAAAAAAAAGAAATGCAGAGTCAAAATCAGACAAGGATTACTTAAAACTAATGAACAATGCTATCTACGGAAAGATTTTGCAGTCAAACGAAAATCTTGTTACTGTTAAATGTTGTTCGTCGCGTGTTAGCGTTGTGAAAACAATTGCAGACAAAAGATGTATAACATTCAAACGTTTTCTAAAAATATCAGCCAAGTTGTAGTGAAACCTACAGAAGTTACATTTGACAAGCCAATTCAAGGATGTTTTAATTTTTTGGAGCATTCCAAAGTAGCTTTTTACTCTGGTTTTTATCAGGAATTCCAGCCAGCGTTCAAATAAAGACTTCATCACCAGTACTCTGACACTGACAGCCATATTTTCCATGCAAGTAAAATAACTTTGGAATACATTCTAATGAATCAAAAGTAAGAATATCAAATAACGGTGGAATTTATATAATTTAATAGATATTAAATCCGTAAAATACATACTTTCATGACTTGTACAAATGCAAAAGCTTTGTAGATTATTCAAAACTACCAGCAGGACATGAATTGACAGTGAATTATCCTGATTTGCTCAATTATATTGATGGAATTGGTGGAAAATGGAAGATTGAGGATATCGATATTTGAAAAGTTGCCGCTTCTAGAGCCAAGAAATTTGCAATTTAATCATTTTGCGGACGTAACGAATTAAAAAGCAAGGGGATTACTAGTTAAAGTTTGGAAAACTGTACGTTTGAAACATGAAACAGCAATTAGGACACAACATGTCAAAAAATTGCCTGTAAACTTGATTTGATCAATTAACCACAAACTCTACATGATGAAAGGTGATAAAATTGCATTTTATGGATTGGATGTAAATCAATACTACCTAGATGATAATAATTCAAACTACAGTCCACCCTACAGATTTCATACTTTGTGCTAATAACGAGAAATATGATAAAGTTATAAAAAACTATGTAAACTTGAATAACAATTTAAGGAATTAAAGTTTCGATATTTACAACCATAAAATAATCAACAAATACATTTTAATTTAAAATACACATTTACAAAAAACTAAACAAACAAATACACAAAATAAACATTTACAAAAAATTAATAAACAAATACACAAAATAAACATTTACAAAAAATAAATAAACAAATACACAAAATAAACATTTACAAGAAATAAATAAACAAATACACAAAATAAACATTTACAAGAAATAAATAAACAAATACACAAAATGTATTGTAATTTAAAATACACATTAACGAAAAAAAATACACAAATACGCAGAATAAAACTTTGAAAAAAAAATAAATAAACTAAATAAGCAGAATAAATGTATTGTAATTTATACTAAAACAAAATAAAAACCTTACAAAATATTTTGTAATTTTATATAAAATAAAATAAAACAATATGTATTGTAATTAAAAATAAACACTGAAAAAACGTTTTGCACTTTATTAATTAGTGTCAATATAAGCATTTTAATTTTGTAAACATTAATATCATTTCTTTTATTAGCTCTTTGAGTTACGTAAGTATCTCTCTAAGCCTTTGAATTACAGAGTATCTCTCTTAAACTTTGAGTTTCGTTCGTATCTCTCGATGATTTAAATAGAATCAAATGTAAGGCACTTTGCCATCTTAAAACTTTCCTATTACTGCAATACTAACATTTTCAGTCGAACTTTAGAACTCCAGGCATTATCAACTGCTCTCTAGGATTAAAATTGAATGTAAAGAACTTTGCCTCCTAAAAATTTCCCTATTACTGCCACACTAACCCTCTCAGTTGAACTTTGGAACTCGACCAGACATCATCAACTGCTCTCCAGGATTAGAATAGAATTGAATGTAAAGCACTTTGCCTCCTCTACTATCGATCGTTTAGCTTTCTTCTTCATCGATCGCTTCACATTCAAATGCATTATGACTCATCTTTGATCTTATCTTTTACCATAGGGTACTTGCATATATTATGTACACTACATATTAGAGCTACCCAATCTATCATACTTTAGCGTATACATACATTAACATACATTATTCAGGGCGAGCGGGCGACAACCTCAACACAAGACACGGACGCAACGGAGTTAAATCAGGTAATCCACCACGGCGGTCGTCTCAGACATTTTATATCCCGTTGGCATGACATTACTAATGATCCATTCGTGCTTGAGGCGGTATCAGGATATAAGATTCCTTTCCATACCAAACCGCACCAACAACGGCTACCAACCAATCGTAGACTGACTCAGTGCGAGAGGGTAACTGTGGAAACAGAAATTAATAAATTATTACACATCCATGCAATTCGTAAATGCCGTCCTCTTAGTGATCAATTCATATCCTCAACATTCACTGTCCCCAAGGCCTCAGGAGGAAATAGATTTATATTAAACCTAACAGGGCTCAATGAATTTATTTCGTGTGAGCACTTTAAATTAGAGGACTATAGAACAGTTCGAAGATTACTTACCCCACAATGCTATATGGCATCTATAGACTTAAAGGACGCCTACTTGTTAATTCCCATACACGAGGACCACAGAAGATACTTACGGTTTATATGGGATGATCAGTTGTATGAATACAACTGCCTCCCGTTCGGATTAAATGTGGCTCCACGGGTATTTACAAAGGTGATGCGCCCTGTAGTTACATACCTTCGAAGTAGAGGTTACGAATCGTCAATTTATCTGGATGATATCCTGTGTAAGAGCGGAACTAAAAACGCTTGTGAGTCTAATGTTAGAGTTACACTTAACTTACTTGTCAGCCTCGGATTTGTAACTAATGATGAGAAGTCCCAATTAATTCCTACCACAATAATTAAATACCTAGGTTTTGTATTTAATTCAGAGCTTATGGCTGTTTCACTCCCTGATTCTAAGAGACAAAATATTTTACTACAATGTAGTCACGTTAAGAATAGGGATTTAATTAAAATCAGAGATTTTGCAAAACTAATTGGCACTCTAGTCTCCACATGCCCGGCAGTGCCATATGGCATTTTGTATACTAAGAGACTAGAGAGAGCAAAGTTCTTGGCCCTCAATAGTAGCGACGACAACTATGAGGCTACTATGACGGTTGATAGAGAGATTAAAGAGGAGCTCCGGTGGTGGACCTCTGCAATAGTAGGAAAGCCTCAACTAATAAGGAAAGATTCATTTGAACTGGAGATATTTACAGATGCATCCAAGTCCGGGTGGGGAGCATCCTGTAATGGAATGCGAGCGAGAGGAATGTGGACAGAGGAGGAGCAGGATGAAAGTATCAACTTTCTCGAACTCATGGCGGCCTACTACGGCCTACGGTCTTTTGTCAGGGGTAAAAATTACGAGCAGGTACTTTTACGTATTGACAACAAGACAGCTATATCCTATATTAATAAACTAGGAGGAATTCAGTATCCCAAGTTAGCTGACATTTCACGGAAAATATGGAGATTTTGTGAGAAGCGATCCATGTGGATATTCGCTACATACATACCTTCAAAGTTAAACTATGAGGCCGACTACGAATCTAGAGTGAAGGAGCACGACACTGAATGGAAATTAGACACAGATATATTCAGATCTGTCATTACGGCGTTTGATTTTAATCCTTGTATAGACTTGTTCGCTTCGTATCAAAACGCTCAGTGTACGAAATTTGTCTCTTGGAGGCCCGATCCGTATGCATGGAAATGTGACGCTTTCACGGTTTCTTGGCGAGACCTGTCATTCTATGCATTCCCTCCTTTCGCTCTCATACCGCGAGTGCTTCGTAAAATTATAGATGACGAAGCGGAGGGTCTCGTTATTGTGCCACTGTGGCAAGGTCAACCGTGGTATCCGTTGTTCACACAGTTGGTAGTAAATAAAAGTTATATTATTTCCCCATCACCTAATCTTCTTTCTTTCTGTGACAGACCTCATGCCATGAACAACAGCCTTTCCTTAGCGGCAGGGATCTTATCAGGGAGGCTCTGGAGAGAAAAAAGATACCCGCAATTACAATAAACGTTATTCTAAATTCACTTTCAAAAAATACTTGGAGACAATACACCAGCTCTCTCAAGCTTTGGCACAAGTTCTGCGTGGACAACAAGGAGGATCCACTTACTCCTAATACGCACAATGTATTAAGATATTTACAAGTTTTATTCGAGAGGGGCCTAGGCTATAATACCATCAATACTAGCAGGTCAGCGATTTCTTTGATTAGATGTTGTGATGAGACCCCTTCTCTGGGAGATCATCCAATCATATCCAGATTTATGAAAGGAATAAGTAAGACCCGTCCACCCGCCCCCAGATATAAGAATACATGGAATCCAGTTACGGTACTTAATTACATAAGGAAGCTAGAGCCTATATTATCATTATCGCTTCAAGATCTGACTTACAAGACAATTGGTCTCATTAGCTTAGCAACTGCTCATAGGGTACAGACCTTCACATTAATCAATCTGGAGAATATCAGGGAGAGGGAGGATGGCATTGAAATATTTATCCCATCCTTAATTAAGACGAGTAAGCCAGGAAGAGATCAGCCCCGGTTTTTCTTACCAAAATTCCCCGATCATCAGGAATTGTGCGTGTGTAGAGCCTTGTTAGCGTATATCAAAAAGACTGAGGAAACGAGATCTACAGAGCAACAGTTATTTTTAAGTCTGTCGTCCCCACAGATTGCGGTTACGGCACAAACCATTAGTAGGTGGATTAAGAATCTTTTATCATTGAGTGGAATTGACACCAAAATTTTCTCTGCACACAGTACAAGACACGCTTCTACATCGGCTGCAGCTAGGGGCGGAATGTCAATTGATAGTGCCTGACTTCTTCAGTTCAAGCAGTCCGGAAATGGTTCTCCCTATCTCAGCTATTCCTCCACCTAACTCTCTCTGCCATTGTAAAAAATGTTTGTCTCGGCTTACTGCAAATGGTGGTAGGGCCGACTCCAGTTCTGAGTTGAGCTCAGGTGCACCAATTAAAGTGGCATTCGAAGGAAGAGGTAGCAAGCGTAAGAGTTCCTTCTTATGCGGTTCCGGAAGTCCCTTCGTCGCCATCAAATTCCAGCGCTCCGCTACGTCCTTGTTTATTGGGTCACTAAATTGTGCCTCTGGCTCATTAGCCATTCCCAATAGGCCCAGACATTCGTCGTTCTCCTCTGGGTGTATCGACAAGACGTCATCATCCGGATCGGTCACCCTTGTCTTATTTGACAAATCATTCGTCCTCCCAACTTCCCGGTTGGGTGTCAAAGTTGGAGGAGATTGCCGGCTCTTGGGTGAGCGGTCGATAGAGGATTCGTAGGACGTGGATCGGTGGTCAGTGAATGACCTAGACCGTGCTTGGTTGCGGTTGCAACGCTGAATAAGCAATTCCACTTGTCTCTTGAGGTCACGGACCTCATCCCTAGTCCTCTCCCTACGTCTGTAGTGTCGACTAGAATGTCGAGAACTCTCCCGAGACCGTTGTCGTCTACTCCTGGATCGACTCCGGCGATTTCTCGTTTGAGAATTGTCTCTACTTGAGCTGTTCATTTTCTATTACATTGAAAATATAAAGAAACAAACCCTATGTTTTAGAGAAAATAAAGCATAGCACGAACTATTTTTTGACACCAATGTATGCCTCGTTCTCATTTTAAAAAACCTTAAAATTATAAAATTTAGAATATGTAAAATAAGTATAATTAAAAGATTAAACCGTTATCCTTGTATTTCGTCCCTCCAGGGCGAATTTGATGTAATCTGTAAAAATATCTAAATATCTTTGCTGAACAAGAAAATTCGTTTTCCTAGAAAATTAAAATTTTCCCAGCTCGACGTTAACACGTCAGTCACTTGTGACACACGATTATGTAATGAAGTTGATTAGTACTATGGAGAATAGTAGTACACACTACGAGGATTGTTTGTTTGTTTTTTTTATGGCTTTGGAATAGTGTGTAGTCAAGTAACTTTTACGACGATAACAAACAAAAAAAGCTATTACGACGATAACAAACAAAAACAAGCTGATAAGGCGATAACAAACAAACAGACGCTGATACGACGGTAACAAACTAAAAAAAGCTGATATGACGATATCAGACAAAAAGGAGCTGATATGTCGATAACTGAAGCATACCATCGTTGTTTAAGTCTCTTAATAAATAGGTAGTTAGGTAAGTGTTTTGCACAGTTTTAACGACAAATACCTCTCTGCTCCAATTTTTAGAATATCCTGTTAACAGCCAGTACATAACTGAATAATACTTTGCATTACTTAGTATTATATATGAAAATATATAACTTGTACCTTTTTGAAACAAAATTTTTGCTCTTGACATTCTAACTTGGTCTCCAATGCTAAACTTTGGCGGTTTTGTTTGTTGATTTTAATTTGATTTGATTTGCTTTATTAAAATGTCTCAGTACAAATATACTTCTTCACAAAGATGGACATCATACACATAAATCTGTTAGTTATTAAGAATAAACGTATTTTATCACACACACATCGAGTCGTCACCTATAAAATCTATTCAGTGAAAGTAAAAGAAGTATTTGGAGGACATTAAATTTTGGTTTTTAACAAAATGTTTAAACAATGTTTTTTAAAATGTCGTTCTCTTGTCCGGCGTTACAGTTTCTGACAGATCATTCCACAATCTCACAGCACGATATTAAAATGATTTTTCGTAGGTTGCAGTTTGGTGTCTATGTTGCATGAACAAATTTTTCCTTTTTCGTCTGCTAGACTGTGATCTGGTACGACCTTCGAATTGTTCAACAAACATATCTTTGAGATACTGTATACCATGGTAGAATGATGAAACACTTTTGTAGATAAACAAATTATAGTAATCCACACGTTTACGCACTTTTGGTGTATTTGCTGCTTCCATTACATTATTTTCAATTTTATGCAAGCATTTACTCTTATAAATTGGTTTAGGCACCGCATACACTTCACACATAGCCTTTGTAATCTTGTTCTGTATCACCTGAAGATCAGCATCACAAACAACTCCCCATATTGGAATGCAACAGTCAATAATGGAAAATACACAGGCTTTTATCATTATACAATAAATGAGGAAACTAAAAATCGCTTGAGTCGGGCAAGAATGCCTATGGCGGTAATGACTTTTTTACATACTACATTGAAATGCTTCCTTAAATTTAAATTGGAGTCAATTACAACTCCAAGATACTTGAATTCAAAAACTCTTCCGATACACTGGCCGTCACATAATAGTTCATGTGAACTCCTTACATCCGTAGCATCATGTGCTTTCTCACATATCATAAACTTCTTCTTTTTTACATTAATCGAAAGACAATTTAATGTACACCATTATGATAGTTTATTTAGACACTTTTGCATAGCTGTAATTGCATAAGTTAAACTAATATTAGATATATACACAACAACGTCATCCGCATACAAAACATAGAAAATCTCAGTTCTAATTGCTGTAAAAATATCATCAATGTACATAGTAAATAACAATGGCCATAATGAAGAGCCCTGCGGGACCCCTCGATTAAGTACATATTCCTTAGACACATAATCATTAAGTTTAATAACATAAGTCCTATCTGTTAAGTAGTCCGCAATAATTTTTAATAAATATTTGTTAAGCTTAAACTAGTCTCTTAGCATTTGAAGTAGTCTGTCATGCGCCACGGAATCAAATGCCTTTGTAAAATCAATAAAGCACAACACGAATTTCCCACCTATTTTATCAAGAACATAACATATGTCACTAGTAAGTTTTAGTATAGCTGTGAAACATGCTCGACCCATACAAAATGCATGTTGGTTCTCACTTAAACGATTGTTAATACCTGTAACTTGATCAAGTATTCTGCGCTGCAGCACTTTTTAAATAGTTTTTTTATAACAAGTAGATTCGATATTGGTCAGTAGCACAGCGGATTGAGTCTTGACTCTTGTCCTTTGTACACTGGGGTTACGGTGGCCTTTCTGAGCTTGCTCGGGTATTTTTCAAGAGTAATAAATAGTGTAAAAAGTATTGACAGAGGTAGTAATAAACTAGGTAGACAGTATTGTAGTAGTACATAACTTCCTTGAATTTTACTGTTAGATTTTTTTCTTTTTATCTGATAAATTGAGTTTTTAATTTCCTCCTCTGTCACCGGTATAATTGTCTCATTAGTAACGTCAAAGTTATATTCGTGATTATTTATTTGAGTACCTGTACTAGGCAGCACAAAGTTTTTATCAAACCAGTTTGCCATTTCTTTAGGATCGTAAGACTTCTTTTCCTTGATGAGTAGCTCCGTGACTACAGTCTTGTCATTATTCGCACCTAGTAGCATTTTTTGCAATGAAGATTTAAATTATTCATGCCATATCTCAAACTCGTTCTTTTTTGTCACTTTATTAGGTGTAGTCTGTATAGTCTTGTGAATTGTATTGTTGTGAGCTTTGACAAAGTCTTGAATTTTATCATCAATTTTTAAAGTGTTTTTTGCAGTCATATAACGTTCCAGTTTTGTAAAAAGTGTACGAATAAAGCGTTCACTGAATAAACTCTTGATGTATGAATAAATGTGGTAATTTACAATTCTGTTTTCTTTTAAAAACTCTCTAAACTTTGTGTTTCTGTATTATTTTCCTATATCTGTAAACAACGTCATTGGTGTTGTTTCAGCTTCTCGAAATATTGATTTAAATGCTCAAATCATTAAATTTGACTACTTATCTTTTAACATACGTACATATGCCTTTTGCTGAATGCGTCAACAACAATTAGCACAAAGTGGTTACAATTATTCTATTCTGCAGTGTTACTAACTAATGTCCTTGAGATCAGAGGCATGGTTTTGATTAATAGAGTTAAAACATACTTTTCTGCGCGGAAACTTTCGTCGTATATCTGTATGCAGAAGGTATAGTTGTTTTTGGAGCTCTTGTTTTACTTTTTTTTTATTTTTTCATCTTTTTCTGTTTGCTAAAAATGCACTCAAACTAGAAAAACTTTCAGCTAAACGATAATTGACATAAAAGCAGAAAATAGCAGGGTCAGCCATTGTAGCATGAATGAAGGGTTGGTACATGTGTCTCTTTATGTATACGTTCAGTTGCTGCCTAGCAGTTTAGGATGGAGGACGAGTTGTACACTGTGGACTTTACGATATTTATTTACAGAAACATTGCTGTTATAAAAACTCGTAGTGTGGACAATCCTACTTTTAAACGTATTATAAAGTGGGAAAACAAATGGAAAAAGTGGAAGCTTACTTTCCCTCAAGTTTGCCGAATATTTATTGAAATAAAAACGTTTCACATACGAAAACTAAACATTATTGCGTAAACCTTTCCTCTCAATACCCAGATGACATTTTAAGCTTTGCAGACTGAAAGTCTATAAATGGAGCTCAAGTTACAAGCTAAATTCAGTCGGGAGTTAGAAGCCGAGCTAGAAACATTTAATATAGAGCAAGTGACTCTTAAATCGTACGATCTGATTTTGTGTAAGAAATAGGATAATCCATTGAATGAAAACAAACAAAACATCATTTATCAAGAATCCAAATTCAAAAATTGTAAGTTTGAATTAAAATGTAGACTAGTGTTTTTTTGTTTTATTATAAAACTTTGTGTAAATTTGTTTTATTGTAAACATTTAAAATGAATTTAAATTGGAACTTGACTCTTGGCTGGAAAAACTTAGAACAATTTCAAGCAAAGCAACTACATTAACATTGGTCGAATTTGAAACAAAACCGATTGCACAACCGTTGAGTTTTCATTGGCGACAGGCAAGTTAATACCAAATTTTATTCAAGAAGTACATCATCAAAACGATTACATTCAAAAACCAGCGGACTAAATTGAAAAACTAAATGTTACATATTATAACAACGGAAAGAATTCAAGCCTTTTACTGCACTGCCTGGTTTCAGACAAAACAACAGTTGAGTATAGTGCATGGTAAGGTCTGCAAATTGAAATTAACAATGATGAAATTGAAAGACTTGTGTTGTTCTTAACTCAAGATTTTAAATTTTAATTTTTAGTTTTGCTATAACATGGATACAATTTTACTGGAAGATTTGTTGTGCGAAGCATGTCAGTTTTGCTGGTTGAACTATATGTCATCGAATTTACAAACTATTTAGTATAAAAACAAGCAGTATTGTGCAAGATTCACAAAACAAGAAAAGAAAAAAGATGAACAAGTTGCTAAATGTTTTAATAGACCCTATAATGAATGGATTAACTTTAATAAAATTGACGGTATTAACAAGTGGTGTGTAGTTACAAGCCTAATAGACAAAACTGATTGTTTTATGTGTGAATACGATTTTATATTATCTACAGACGAACCTAATGCAGAATTTATTCACGGCGTATCTCTGTATGGCGAGACTGTGTACATATACAAGTACATGCCGGAAATTAAAGTATGTGGTTATTATATGTACTGCCAAAGCTCTGCAAGATTGATAAAGAATGTTCACGAATATATATGCAACTACAAAAAAGATGAATTCAAAGCATTGCAGTTGTCTATGCCAATGGAACAAATGTTATTGGTGTCAAAAACGATAGAGATACATTGCAAAGTTTGTTGTGCGAGAAATGCTAGTTTTGCTGGTTGAACTATATACCGTCACATTTGCAAAGCATAAACTATATGACACGTTTGCAAACCGTCGAGTGTAAAAACAAACAGAACTGTGCAAGATGTAAAACTGACGAAAAAGAAAAAGACGAAAGAGTTGCTGAATGGTTTAATACACTATACGATGTATGGATTAACTTTCATAAGTTCACAGACATTGACAATTGGTGTGAAGTAACAAGAACTTTGAAAAACATTAATTGTTTTGTGTGCAAAAAGAACCCTAATATAAAAGAAAGTACAAAACATTTTAATTTAAAGTATATTCGCATCATTTCGTTATACGGAGAAACAGTTTACGTATACAAGTACATGCGAGAAATCAAATTGTGTATGAACTGCATGGATGTAAGAGACATGGAAGTATTAGAAGTTGTACAAAGATACATTTGCGAAAACAAAAAGGATGAATATATTGCATTGTAATTATCTATGGCAATGCAAAAAATTTAATTTGTCAATGTGTAACTTTGTGTACAAAACCTTTCATGATGAATACTCTGGAAAGTCTGTTCTGCAATTCATGTCAGTTTTGCTAGTTAAACTTTAGAGCAACAAGTTCACATACCGTGATGTATGAAAACAAACAGTATTGTGTAGATTGTGAAGAACAAGAAAAGATAAAAGATATAAGAATTGCCGATAGCTTAAATACGCTATACGATGTATGCATTCAGTTAAAGAAGTTTACAAATATTAAAAACTTGTGTAAAGTAACAACACTTGTGGAAAATAATGGATGTTTTGTATGCGTCTACAACCAAGGCAATAGTAAAGCCTCGACAAAAAACCCCGATTTAAACTATATTTGCAAAATAACCCTATATGGTGAGCGAATTTTTATGTACACGTTTGAGCCAAAAATCGAAATGTGTGGTCATTGTATGTTTTAGCAAAACTTTTAAATTTTACTATATGTGCAAAAATATATTTAAAAATACAAACAAGATGAATATAAAGCATTAGGTAATACGTAAAGTGTATATATACAAATGTTATGTGTTAATATTTAGCATGTTATTGCAATATACTTTATAAGATGTATTAACAGTTTTTAAAATAAACAAAAAAAATAAATAAATAAACACAAAATGTATTGTAATTTAAAATATACATTCACGCAAAAACAAATTAACAAATACACAAAATAAACATTAAAACAAAAATAAACAAAGTAAATGTATTGTAATTTGAAATATAACAAAATATAACAATAGATACTGTAATTTATTATAAAATATAATAAGACAATATGTATTGTAATTTAAAAAAAACAAATACACAAAATAAACAAAATAAACAAAATGAATGTATTTTAATTCATTATAACACAAAATGAAAAACCTTACAAAATTTTTGTAATTTAATATAAAATAAAATGAAACATTGACTAAAACGTTTTGCACTTTTGTAATTAGTGTCAATAAAAGCATTTTAAAATTTTGTAAACATTTATATCATTTTATTTATTAGCTCTTTGAGTTACGTCAGTATCTCTCTAAGCCTTTGAGTTACATGAGTATCTCTCTAAAACTTTGAGTTTCGTTCGTATCTCTCAATGATTTAAATAGAATCAAATGTAAGGCACTTTGCCATCTTAAAACTTTTCTATTACTTCAATACTCAAATTTTCAGTCGAGCTTTAGAACTCCAGGCATTATCAAATGCTCTCCAGGATTAAAATTGAATGTAAAGAACTTTGCTTCCTAAAAATTTCCCTATTACTGCCACACTAATCCCTCTAAGTTAAACTTTGAAACTCGACCAGGCATCATCAACTGCTCTTCAGGATTAGAATAGAATTGAATGTAAAGCACTTTGCCTCCTCTACTATCGATCGTTTGGCTTTCTTCTCCATCGATCGCTTCACATTCAAATCCATTATGACTCATCCTTCATCTCATCTTTTACCATAGGGTACTTGCATATATTATGTACACTACATATTAGAGCTTCCCAATCTATCATACTTTAGCATATATTATTATTATCATTATTAAATGACAGGGGTTCGGTCCCAAAGAGACCAACGCCGCCGAGGCCTTTATAATTATGGCCTATTGCAGACTTCCCCTCAAAGAATAGCAGAAGAAACAAGATCAGATCGCAAGCCTGCCAGTGGAGCTCGAAAACGCCACTAACTGAGCCACCGACGCCTGACCCAACATATCCAATGATATAGGACACCCCCCAAGATAGAGGTTTCTCACAAGTACAAAGGCTAGGCACACAGTCAAATAGTGAATTGGTGTATCATCCTCCTCCCCGCAGTGCACGCACGTAGGGGAGTCCAACACTCCAATCCTCCAACCGTGAGCTCCCCAAGCCCCATGCCCCGTCACGAGCCCAATCAACCATCTTAATTGATCCCTAGGATAACGCACCAACGACGCATTGCCGTAAAGCGGTGCCGATATCCAGAGTTTGGCCTGTCTACAGTTGCGTAGTCCAGTCCATTGTCTTTCATGCTCACGTCTAGCCCAATGCGCAATTGCGCAGTGGACAGCGGAGAGTGGGACTGGGACGATTGGTCTCGGACCAAACTGCCTAACGCAACTCCCATCATGCGAAGCCTTTGCCAGCCTATCCGCCTCTTCATTACCCCTGAAACCCGAGTGCGCAGGAATCCATACTAACACAACCTCACAACCCCTCTCAGGGAGTCTGTTGAGGTTAGTGTAACAGTCCTACACGACACTCGAGACAGTGTAAGGCCTGGACAGTGCTTGCAAGGAACTCTGACTATCACTGAATACTCTAACCGGGAGATCCTCAGTGTCATTCTCCAGCAGCCAGTGGGCCGCCAAGGAGATACCAAGGATCTCACACTGGAATACAGAGGCGTCAGCACCAAGATACACAGACGAAGCCATAAGAGTTACTACCTGGTTTCTATCCTCAATAACTACTCCACAGCCAACATTATCACCATCACGTGAGCCGTCAGTGAAGCAAACCACCCCACTCCCCATAAGAGATAGATCAGAAACCCAATCCACCCGCGACCCAAGTTCAACAGTGAACCTGCGATTCTCCAGGCTCTTATACATCCAGTCAACTGGCATCTGAAGAACAGGAACAAGGGAGCTTCATCTCTCACAAGTCACAGTATGGCTGGTTGAGCCCTCAAACCAAGGATTTTTTGTCCACAAATCCCTCGTTTTCAGCCTATGCATAGACCTGACAGCCACCGCCTTTAGACAAATGTCCAGAGGCTAGAGGCCAATAAGACACTCCATCGCCGCCCTAGGCGTCGATCGTAGCCCACCCGTTATCATAAGGCACGCTTGATGCTGTACCCTACCCAACAAACTCACATAAGAGTTTTTCTCCAATGCAGGAGCCCAGGCCCCACCCCTATATTCCATTACTGGACGTACAAGGGCAGTATAAGTCCATCTAGCCACAGTGGGAGATAGACCCCATTTCCTTCCAACCATACGTTTGCATCTAGCCAAGGTCACCTGCGACCTGCTCTCCACTGACTTGCAGTGTGGCATCCAGGTTAAGTGCTTGTCCAGTACAACGCCCAAGTAACTAACTGTTCGCCGGATTTCCAGGCTCACACCCCTGTACCTAACAGAGGCAGGAAAGTGCCTGGTGTTCCTGGTGAACAGTACTTTAGCATATACATACATTACATGTGTCGTAAATATGATTTTATACATGAACCCCTCCCACTTTCAAACACACGTCACTTATGCATGCTCCCTCTCCAGAGCTTTATTGATTTTTTACTATGGATCTGGGTCCGGTTTGAAGTCATGAGTCAGCTCATTGTAAGTACTTTAAGAATACCATGTATCTCCCATTACTCCAATGCTTAATCATAGTAGGGGCCGGGGGTAGGGAAATGTCAATTCTCCGTAATTAGTGGTTCAATTGACCTCAGACTACTTTTAATGACCCTAAAAAAATAGGACTTACAAGCCTGTTCAGTCTTAGTCAAAACCCTATTAGTAACTATAATGACATTCAAAATTTAAAACCGATTTCAAAATTTTGAAAAATTTTGAAAAAAATAAAACTTTCCTCATATAACCTGAAAATGACTTTGATTGAGTATTTAGTCTTGCTGAGTACATATATTACATTTTAACACTATAATTATTGATTACATACAGCACATTTTAAGACTAGAATTATTAATTACATACATAACTTGTCCATCAACTTGCCAATTTTAGCATATTACATAGAATATTATATAGAATATTATATAGTATATAGCATACTATACAGCATATTATATAGCGTATTACATAGCATACTTCTTGTGACCGACATCACAAGACACATCTTACCTGAGCATCTCAAGGCATTCCCCAAGATCGTCTCACTTCTTAGCAATGTCGTACCTTTCCATCTCAAGGTCCATACAACATCTTACCCTACCTTCTTAAGGTCCATACAACATCTTACCCTACCTTCTCAAGGTCCCTAGCAACGTCTTACTCAAAATCTTAAGGTCCACAGAACGTCTTACTCACCATCTCAAGGCTCACAGAACGTCTCACCCCTATCTTCTTAAAACCCAAGCAACGTGTTACTCTACCATCTCAAGACCACCATCTTAGGACATCACCCCACCCACACACCCCACCCCCACGGCCGCCATTTTATTTTCAATCGAATCTGCTGATATACTTCTACTTATGAACCTACTTGCTATTCAGTGGCCTGCCAGATCTTGGCTCACCAGTTCCGGGACACCAAAACACTTCAAAATTTTAATGTTTTATTGCAACGATATTACTCTAACCTACATAAGTACATACTAAATTCAATTTTATATACATCAAATTACGCGTTTTAATCAGGATTATTTTGTATATAAGTATTTATTTATTTTATTCGTTCATTAAAACTAATATTTCGGGGCTGATATTTTTCAAAAATTTTTGTTTTCTTTAACATGCCCTTGTTTTTGGGTAATACATAAAAATTTTAAAATTCAACAAAATGTAAATTGTAGTTGACTCTTATTTGAAGCAGTGTAAGACACAAGGCAGGTGACCGGTGGGGACCGGTCCACTGACCGGGGCTCCGGTCAGTAAAATAGAAAAATGATCAGGCACGCTCGGGCTCATTTTTTTCTTCAAAACGCATGCTTAGTGAACGAGTCTTTTCGCCAGTGACCGGTCGGGCTCAAATTGAGGTAGTTTTTCCAAGCAAAAGGGACTCTCGGTTGTTTTTAATTAAGAGCTCAAAAGGGACAGATTGACTTACACTGATTTGAAGCTCAGCTTTTACAAGATTAGCTAGCATTGAACTCCTTTCATCTCTCCAGGAAGATTTCATATGACTAAATACACGCTCAGCGTACGCATTACTGACTGGAATTGAAAGAACAAACGACACTATTTTGAAAAGCTCAGCGGCTTCTAGTTTATAAAATTGCTGGCTATTTTCTTGTAATATCATGTTTATAAATGGAAATGCCACCTTTACTGCACTGTAATAATTGTAGAGCTCATCCTAATCAAGTTAATTGTGTTTAATTGAAAATTCCGAATTTTCAGATTTTATACTCGCATTTTCCTGAACACTGTTTTTTTTTCAAAAACAGCGAGCATGATCCTTGTCCTCGCCATTCTTTACTCATGGCCTAAACAAAGGGTCCTCTTTCCATTTTTTGTTACACACACAAAGTCAGTTTGTTTTTTTAGAAGCAGTATTTGGACAACTATTAGATTTACTGTTACCAAAATAATTATTAATTTGTCGAAAATATGACATTGTCACTTGAGTTAAAGTGGAAAGTTTCATATAAACTTACGACTTTGGTAAAGTGAAACCTCTTGAAGGCTCACCTGGTTTAGGTCTGATGTATGCTGCTTTGCGGCACACAGTATGAAATGGCGGTTTTACTACATTTTAAATTATGGCATGCAAATCAATATTTATACGATAGATTACGCTTCAGTAGTTATCAACAACTCTAAATAACAATATTGTACGCTTATTCATTTTAGGAATTATTAGTTTTTGCATTTTGCCTGATTCCGGGACATTTTCCGTCCCGGGCGACATGTGCCCGGGACACGGGACACGACCTGCGATTCCGGGATTGTTTGTATAATTCCGGGACGTCTGGCAACCCTAAATTTCAGTAAAAATACTAAATACACACTGAAGAGTCTCACTCTTGCCTTGCTCATTTATAGGCAGGGCAATTTGCTCTTTGCGCCATACTGTGCATGTGTGGTTTTTGCTGCGCATGTGCGCGCAGTCTTGGAATGTGGTTTTCCCATATTTCAATAGTTTGAGTCATGCTCAGCAAAAATTAGTCAAACCGATTTTACCTAGTCTGACTCACACTTTACAAACATACTTTATATTACAGATATATTTTACATAGTTACATGAAAAAAAATAAATCTAACACTACCCGCTTGTGGACGCAAAAACCGACGAGACTGTATATCCCAGCAATGAGATGGTCTTATGGACTTGTACGAATTTGCTGCATTTTCTGTTTTAGTATTGGACTCTAACTTTTTTCCCGTTCCTCTATACTTCTCCACTAGGAAATCTACTTTTTCTCTCCTCAGAGCATCTATTTTGCATCTGAGGTTAATGCACAGAACACCAATATGAAACTGAAAGCGGTATATCATTCGATTTAAACCAAGCCACACTGTTTTAAGCTTAGAAAGACGTAGAGCCGTTGGATTGTATTGAGCAAGCCACGCTGTTTTCAGTAAAAGATCAATTAAGTCAAGTGAGAGCCGTTTGATTGCAATATTAAATTGACCAAGCCACACTGATTGAGATTGAGGTTTAAGCACTTTAATTGCAGTTTACATAATTACTCTAAAATGGAAGTCACGATGCTTACAGTTGTTTTTTTAGACTTGAATGGTTTAAGTGAAGCTGAGGTACAGTTTTTGGAATTAATCCTCACGTCGACAAAACCAAATCCATTGTTTTGTTCAACAACTGAACGCTAAAAAAATAATTTACAAACTATAAAAACTAATAATCTTTAGTTACAGACATGTCGCATCGTAGTCGTATAGTAGTATCGTAGTCATTTTTCTTATTGTCTCGCATCCCGCTTAGGGGGTCGCCGGGACACGGGACAATCCTGAAATAGCGAATTTTGTGTTTCAGATTCGAATGCTTCTAATCAGTTTTTAGAAAGAAAACACAACTCATATGATATAATATATTGAATCATATTATTAGGTCGCCAGTGACTGGGATTCGTCATCTTCGAACCTCTGGACGGAAGTCCCTTGAAGCCGTGCAAACCGGATCCGTAGACAACGATGTATCTGGTAAGTCTAATACCGTTTTTTTACTGGTGGAGCGGGTCCGGGGGTTGCATTGTTTGCTGCAGCCGCTGCTGCCACTGTAACTTTAATATTTATTTTGGGATTTGTAATTTCTCTACTGTACAAAATAAATATATCTCTAGCTGGTAGTAATAATAATAATAGTAGAGAGAAAATAGTAATCCAAGTTGCAATTTCCAAGGTTGCGATTGAGAATACAGAATATGAAGGTGGTTGCGGCGGTGTTGCGGATTGTTTCGTTCTATTTTTTGATTAAGTATTTTGGTGGTGTGGCTCTGGTATACGCACAAAGTCTCTCTGGACATTTTACCCCCGACTATTGTTCCCCTGGTCATTCCGGACTTTTTTCCTCCGATAAGTAACAGCGGACATTTTCCCCCCAGCCAGTAAATTCAACAACTGGTATGTAGTAGTTCAGTATCGTGTAAAGGTATGAACTAGGATAAAATAACGCAAATGTTGTAAGCTAGACGACTATGAGGTATAGATAGTGAGCAATTAGTCATGGTTTGCTTACTGATTACAACGAAAATTTTAATGTCCTTTTTATTGTTTACTTTTTCCATCTTATAACTAGGCATTGTTAGGTAATGATATGATAAGTATGTACAGATGTTTTAGCCATACTGAGAAGTAGTATAGTACATACATTTCCGGAGTGTGTAATTTTACTACTTTGTTGTATATAATTTTATTATGGTTTAAACTACTTACCTATATATCCTACACTTTTCAATTTAGTTTTTTTTGCAATTCCATTCACTCCAAGCTTGCGGTTAAATACAGTATATTTTGCATTGGATTCGTGAGATAATATACATTCAACGAAAATCAAATAAAAGCACATATTCTTATTAACCAGCATTTCATAAACCATCACCTAATCTTACAACGCCGTGAACTTCAGTAACCTAATTAAGAGTTTGGGGGGAAAACGTCCGTGCTTATCGGGGAAAAGTTTCCATGGAGACAATGACCGCACACATACTATTTATTAAAGGAACAAACAGATATAAAATGTATTAAATTTTTAATAACAAATGCAACTTACTTTCTGCTTTATACCGACTAATGAATTAAAAAAGATTTATAAGCAGAGTTTTTTTGACTGAATCAGAGGTTCACAACAGTCACTATAATAATTAGACCAATAAATCAATACTTACTAATTGATTCTTTTTATTTTTAAAAATACCTACACTTAGAATATTCCTGCTTCAGGGGTGACTTTGTCTGTTTAATAATCTGATGTTTCTTGCGATTCGGTTTTATTCCATTACTCTTCAGTTGTTTCAATTGAATTGGTGTCCTAAGAGTAGGACTTATTACAGATTGTATCTCCTGGTTAGTTAAGCGTGTCACTTAAACAAATAGGTCTTTGTCTAGAATCATTTCCCCGGTTAACCGTATCCATGTCGACTGGGACAACATCGGGAATAGTTGGCACTGAAATATTCTGTTGTATCTCACCTTGTTCACTAGTATTAATGCTGGAAAGACTTCCCCCGCCTCCGTCGCAAAGTATTTCCTAATACCTAAATGATTTATGTAAGTGGGCGGAGGAGCTGAAAATGAAGTTCAACCCAGCTAAATGTTATGTAATGGTGATAGACCTCTCCAAAAATAAAAAATATAGTAATTTAGACCTAAAAATAAATAATGTGTCGGTGCCAGTTGTCAATTGTGCTAAATTATTAGGTGTTCAAGTGAATAACATACTAAATTGGGAAGACCATGTAAACTTAATGATAAAAAAAGCCTCACAAAAAATTTTTATGCTTAGAAAACTTAAACATTTTGGATTTGAAAGTAAGCAACTTGTTGATGTTTACAAGTCTTACATCAGAAGTAATTTAGAATACGCATCAGTAGTATGGAGTCAAGCTATTCCAAAGAGATTAATGAATAAAATTAGTAAAATTGAGAAAAGATGTCTGTCGATTATGTCAAACAAATATGTTAGTAGTACTAATTACGACAATATTAGCTCTAATTTTCAACTCACTAAAATAGAAGTAAGGTACAAAAACCTGTTAGCAAAATTTGGTAAGAAGTTAGTAAAATCTGGTAGATATGAAAATTGGCTTAAGAAGTATGAAAGATCTAACTCTCGGTCGAACAGGCTGAATAATAAATATAGTCTGATTAGTTGTAGTACTGAAAGATACAAAAAGTCTACAATTCCAATGTTAGTAAAAATTCTTAATATGTCCTAATGATAGTTAAACACTAAATAGTTATAGTATTTTGTTTTTCTACTAGTAGTGCCAGACTTCAGTAAGTGATATTAGAAAATTCTTTTACACCGATGCGCTTGTTACATGTCGCCAGGCTTCTTCATTTTTCCTTTAAAAATTAATCTCTGGCGTTCACAGCAGTGTTGGTAGATAGGATAAAGCAAATTTTGTAAATTGGTGTCTCTATCAAAATTATTTATGCTGTTTTCGGTAATGTTATCATGTATTTGTGACTTTACTGTGTATGTGTAAATCTAGAGTGTTTTTGTATGACTAACAAGAATAAAACCCGAATAATAATAATATTTCAACTTCCGATACTGAAACAGTGTCAATAGCTGTAACGTTGAGATTTCTACTGTCACCTTCGCAGTCATTAGTAGCCACACTTGACAATTTTATTTGACCTTTACTCAAGTTAAGTTGAGACGTGACGTCTTCAGATGACGAAGAATCATTGGATAGAATTTTGTGTGGTAATTCATCCAATGATCCAAATGCAGGAGTATCAAGGCCTTCTGAGTAGAAGCTCACTTCTAATGATGAACTATTATTATCAGTATTATTACTTCAACTATCTTAAAATCGTTTTTCCTCACACGCATAGTCAATAAAATCATTATATATTAAAAAGATGGTTTAATCATCTGTTTGCTGTGTGACAGGAACGGCGGATCAAGAGCTTTCTTGATACTCAACTCGATTTACAGCTGGATTTTTACCAGTTTGTAATTTATTTTGAGGTTCTTATTAGATTTCGCTTTGAATATTTTGCAATTTATTTTGATGCTCGTCGTCTTGGATTTCGCTTGTTGGAAAAGTTTGCAATGTATTTTCATCAGTGTTATTGCATGAATTGCTCTGATTGTCTTCCGACTCACCCCCCCCCCCCTCTTACTACAATCACATGCAGTAATAGCATTCTTTGGATTGAGGTAGTTGTTACTATTTACTTGTTGTTGTTGCTGATGTTGCTCTACAGGAGCACTCAAACATCCAATAAAATCCAAAATTGACGTATATCCTACAAGCTGTGGCTGCTGTAGTTGTTTCTTCAGTCTAAGTTGCTCCACATTCATACCGTCATCGAAATCATCATAATCTTGAATAGAAGATGTAGATGAATGAAGATGAATTACTGCCACAAATGGGCAAATGGACATTTGCTACCCGGAAATCCCCCCCCCCCCCCACGCTCACCTTTTTTATCTGATTGCTTTGCAGGAAATTTTCTTTATGCACTGACAGTTTTAATGCAGATCGACACATCTACACAACATCATTTAAATAATACATCGCTCTGCATAATAACTACAATGCAAAGTAAATCGGATGTTTGGGGGGAGGAAGGAGGGAAAACAGGAGTATAAACGACATACCGTATTTCTTCCAATACAACCCCGGGGTTCTATTAACTCAACTCAGTCGTGATACCCGGGTTCTATTAGAGGCGGGGTTCTATTGGAGGCGGGGTTCTATTCTTTAATTGAGTAGATACTAAGTGCACAAAAGTTATACCGAATTAATAATAATAGAATTTTGCATTATCTTCTAATACAACCCCGGGGATATATTAGAACACGTGTTTTTCAGGCCTACAATTAGGAAATTTTGCATTATCTTCTAATAAAACCCCAAGGCTATATTAGAACACTTGTTTTTAAGGCGTACAATTAAAAAAATTTGCATTATCTTCTAATACAACACCGGGGCTATATTAGAACACACAACGTTGAAAACGCCAGCTTTAACTTCCAATACAACCCCGGGGTTCTATAGAAGGCGGGCTTTTATTGGAAGATATACGGTACTTCGGCGTAAAAAATTATTTAAATTACGGAAGTTGCGCTTAGACTCGGCAGGAGTTTTATTTACTTTATTACATTTAAGAATACGTTGTAATTTTATTGTTACCGTTTTTATCTTGTATTTATTGTTATTATTATTATTAATTTTGTTATTGTTTTCTTATTGTTAAAGAAATTTTGTTATTATTTTTATTGTTATCTCGTTAAGAGAAAAAAATTGTTATTAATTTTATTGTTGGAGCAGCTATGGAGCGGCTATGGATCTGACTGAAGACATCAAAAGGTATTTGATTATTATTTAGGGCGTTGTGTACGGACCTTCAGCAGGCCGCGGCTCCGTGACGCCGGCCTTCTGGCCCTAGGGACCTTTAAAATGCTATACAGGGCACTACTACTTGTTTATAGTTGCATTCGGAAGAATTATTTAATGAATGGAAATGAATGATTAATTAGTGGGAAGATGAGGAAGAAGATTAAGGGTACTGGGAATCTGTAGGCTGGAGATGGGAGGCTGGAGAGGCTGGACCCGGGTAATGGAGTGAAAGAGGGAAAGAGATGCATAGGGAGCAATGTAGATTAGTAGGTAGGTAGGGCGAGGAGATGAGTGAAAAAGCGAGATATATAATTCAATTAATTACAGTGTAATGGGACAGAGACAGAGACAGAGAGAGAGAGAGAGAGAGCGAGAGAGTGAGAGAGAGAGAGAGAGAGAGGGAAAGAGATACATAGGACGCAATGTAGATTAGTAGGTAGGTAGGGCGAGGAGATGAGTGAAGAGCGAGATATATAATTCAATTAATTACAGTGTAATGGGACAGAGAAGGAGACAGAGAGAGAGAGAGAGAGAGAGAGAGATACAGAGGGAGATATATATGGAGCATGTAGGTATATAGGTACGCAGGTACGCAACGCCTACATCAATTTAGTGCAATTCAATGCAATGGAAATGAGTGAGTGTGAGCGAGAGAGAGAGAGAGAGAGATGCAGATACATGTAATGGCTAATTCAAGTGAGTGGCATGAGGGAAAGCATGTAGGTACATAGAATGGTGCGTAATGGCTAATTCAATTAAATACAATCAATTCGGTTGAGAGAGAGCGAGAGAGAAGGAAAGAGAGACATGTACATAGGTAGGAGCGTAATCTAATTAGAATGCGCGACACGCGAGTGGAGTGAGTTGAGGAAATGAAAGGCTCTTGTGCGCACAGTTGCAATTGTCAATCGCATGTGCTTCTCTTGCCTCACATCATGAAATAGTTTATATTTTCAGTTCATATTTGGTCTGGTGCCAGTCCCATGGCCAGGATGGACGATACTGAATGTTCCAAATTCTCTCTCTGCTTTCACCACTACTACTAACTACCTGGATCCTTTTAGCTTTTTAATTTGACTGCATTTCATTCCTTCTTTTCATTTCCCAACTTTTACATTCTACCTTTGTGCTTTAGTTTTCTCGTTTGAATTCTGTCGTGTTGAAGTTTAGCTTTTGGTTCTACTTTATTCTTTCTCCACTTCTACAACCAACCTGGATTCTGTTTGCTCCCTCACCTTATATTCTGCTTTGTTTTGTTCCTTCTTTTTATTTCCCAACTTTAACATTCTACCTTTGTGTTTTATGTTTTGGTTTGAATTCTGTCGTGTTGAAGTTTAGCTTTTGGTTCTAATTTATTCTTTCTCCACTTTCTTTTACTTTCACCTTTACTTTATGCTTCTTTTGTAGTTTTACAAGTTCCGTTGTAATATTTCTTTTGTAAAAATAATATTTTGGTTCAAGTAAAGTTGGTATATAATTAAATATGTTGTGTATTAAAATATTTTGCTGTGAGTTACCCGACAGAAGATTTTATGCATTTGTAGCAACATGTATAGTGTAGACATGTTAACACTAGCGTAAATAGAGCTTTCTATGTATACGTATGTAAATGTCATGTCATGTTATGTAAAAGTTGTAAAAATAAAAACTCGAGCGTTTTGGCACTTTACCTACCAGGGGCAATGTGAATAGGGGTGCAAAACGTCCTCCCAAAAGTTTCAAAACTTTCTCTTTTCCATAACAAAATTTTATATTTGAACTTGATATTTTGATGTTAAAAAATATGGCGGATTTTATGGACGACACAGAATGTTTGTTTTCGCGCTAGAAAAATATTACTTTTTTGTTTGCGGGGCAATTTTAAAATAATTAAAGCCATTGTGTGCTCCTGATTTTTAAAACACATAATATCAAAAAACATTAGGCTTTTACGCGCAACTAAGCGAGCAGCATAACATCGTAGAAATGTCTTTGCCCATGTAGCAATATGTATTGGTTCAATGTGTGTCCTTTAAATTTCTAGTTGTAGAAACTTCTTGTTTACAGGGTATACTCGTTGTTGCTAGTGTATATGTTCACACATATAACCATCTCAGTGTACCCCTATACAACTCTTATTTTTAAAGAATGGCTACTGTTCTCACTGTTTCTTATATAAGTTGTATTACAAATGGTAAAATGTAAAGTTTTGAAATGGGCGGTCTCTGCAGTAGTTCTCCTTTGCATGTCTACTAAATAACATGATTGGAAATGCAATGTGGGTCCTCGCTTTTAACGTTGCAAATAAATAGAAACTTACAATTATGTTTCTCTGCTTTGTTTTGTGCCATCGAAATAAATATTTTTCAAGAAATAGAATTCGCTGTTGCAACTGAACTACAACTGCAGTATATTTATGCCACTATTATTAAATCTAATTTATAAACGTTCGAGTCTAGAACCCAAGGTTTATATTTTATACATTTTATTTTACTTTTTAAACTTTCACTCATACAAATTCAGAGTATAAAATATTTTACACGTTGTTTATAAACTATTGATAAAGTATTATTATATTTTACACACACGACTTGCTACTGCGTTTTAAAATTGAATACAAGACTAAACTTTAAATTTATAACAAGGACTTGGCAACATTTTCAAGAGACATGACTAGTACACACACATTATTATTGCCGTTGGACACACTACAAAATTCACATTACTACAAATGTTATATACTATTATTTCTATAAACTTGCGAGTTGAAGTTTACAAATTATATTCTTCATTGCTGTTTTCGTCTTCTGCATCGCATTTTTTATCAGAATTGTCAAAGTCGTCAATGTCTGAATTAGTGACGGCGGCAACATCAGAATAGTCAATTGGTTGTTCCGGTGACGGGTGAAACCCTGACACTGCAGTAGAAATAACTCGATCCCAATCGATTTCCACATGTTGTGGTGCCGGCTGAACTTTGACGGCTGGTTCTGGGCAATGTTCTTCCTGTGTGACTTCTTGGGCATTCAATTGACGAGACTGAGGTGTAAAATCGTGGGGTTCAGATGCAGCAAGCTTTGCGTTTTGTGTAGTCAGAAAGTCAACAAAAGCGTTGATTTCCATCAGACTGAATGAAACAGTGCTGCCACCATACGCAGGGTATTTCTGAGCGTAGTTGTCACGAAGGTCGGATTTGATAAACATTTTGATTGCTCCAGTCTTGGTGTTAAATGAAAAGCGGACTATCACAGACCACAAAGTGTAATGCGGGCTTTGCCAGTAAGTAAGCTTCTTGGCTGGATTTCGCGGTTCCTCTGCTAGGTTGGTATTACTCTTCTTTTCAAAATACGGCAGATTTCGCTTCAGCGTTTCAATTGCCCAGTCGAGAATATGTTTGCTTTCAAACACAGTGAACAAAACTTTGGAATGGCTGGAATTGCCATAACTTTTGCGTCCAAAGTAGTAGACGTGGGTCTGCAGATAAGGGTCGTAGACAAGCCGTGCTCGAATTTAGTCTTCAACTTTAAGAGTCTCGTAAATTATGGTAGTGTCAGACGTCTCGAAAAACTTCCAGTCCTGAGCAGTAATGCTACGCGCATTCAAGCCGGTCAAGTCTCTGCTGCTGTAGTTGTTGTTTTCAGTTGACAATGCATTGACTGATTTGCAGTCAGAGTTCCACTTGCCATGTCCATTGTTTCTTTCAAGTCCATTTGGTGCCACACGAGGACTGTTTTTAATTGTTTGCTTTGGCAACATTAAAAGTCTGTTTCTTCCTTGGGTTATTTTGGAATTGTAAGAGTGTTCTTGATGTTGTTGCGATTGCTTTATTTCTTTTTCTGGTTGCATGGTTGGGTATAGTTGACTGTAGTATTGAAAGAGACCAAAAAATGAGGAGAAAAGTTGACTTTGAAAGTTGAACACAGAATGGTTCTAAAAATGGCAAGCTTTGCCTATTAATATCATTGATTGTAGTGGCCATATGTTATTAATGTAGCGATGTTTTAGTTTAGTCCCTTAGAGTTTGCAGTTATGCTAATTTAATGAGACCGGTGATCAAGGCGGGGGTCATTATCGCGTCGTGTGATTGGTTGAGGTGAACCATAGTCCTACCCACCACCCCCTTTTACGAGTCCAAGAACAAGAAACTATAATAACAAAGTTCCAATACTTGTATATTTTAAATTTAGTTGTCCAGCACAATTCGATTGAGAAGTCCATCTCCAGGAGAGCTGCTATTGTATGAATGTTGTGGATCCGAGCAATTTGTACTGTAGCATGCTGACTTTTATTAGCTGCCAGTTTTGTGGCGCTTTGGTTTTTGCTAAGAGAAGTTTATGGGCTCGACCAACAGAACCCAAATACTTTAATCAAGACTTAAATGCCAGGTTTCATACTAACAATTTTAGTTCCATTCAACATCGATTCACTTGTGGACAGTGCCACGGAAGTATAATATATTTTTCTTTACAACTTCAGAGACTTCTTTGTCCAAACACTCGCAACGGCCAACTTTGGCTAGAGCCACCACTAGTAGTATTACAAAGCTTGCCATCACAAGAATGAGAATTACACAAGCCAGCGGGAAAAGTTTGTTGTAGACACATAAAATGCTGCTCATGTATACGAACTTCTTTTGAGTTTGCAGAGGTTGCCGAAAAAACGTTGAAAGAATATAGGGAGGCAATTCGTCGGGGCTTACCTAGACTATACTCAGAACTATTGCCACACAAACCACTGATGCCACAGTCGCGTTTCTATGCTTTCAATTTAAATCATTCGCTTTGCCCAAGTTGTTTTTACAAGCATCGACTCAGTGCCGGAGACAAAGAAGATTGTAAGTGTGAGTGTGATTTGGCTAGTTCTATTTCTGATAAAACATTAAAGTGGGAACCATTGTACTCATTTGATCGAACTCAGTTTGACGATTTGACACTAGCTGCAATATTACAAATGTCACAACCTCCAGAGGTGTCGTACACTTTTATGTCACCCGCTCAGAAACGAATTATTGATCTTGTGAGAAATCAAATTAAGTTGCCTGAAAAACAGTTTTACCAAAACCCGTTGAGAATGATTGTCACAGGTACTCCAGGAGCTGGAAAGTATCAGGCTCCAAAAACAATAAACCATATACTGTCACAAAAACAAAGTCACGATCGCAAGTTTGCATTTGGAACTGTTTGATTTATCGAGATCTGTGCTTCAAGTGTTAGAGAAACTACATTTACCTATTATTTGAAATTCGACTGCGTACAAGCGGAAATTTGTTAGACTAAGTAGGCAATGAAAAATCACATGTAGATAGACTAGCTTTTCAAAACGTCATGGTTTTATTATTAGACATTGTTTCAACTTAATTTCACATGCGTATTGTAGATAATGTAACTGACTGAGTCTTACCTGCCAAAATACTGTACAGTTCTATATAAAATATGATCCAAGTCTGTAGTAGTTTAAATTTTCAAATTAAAAAACTAACAAATACTATGTATTCCTTGTTAATAATATTTTGTCTATTAAAAAATAGTGTATAAATGTAAATGTGGCTGGGAGTGTATAAATAGCATTGATTTTAAGACTCCGTATGCATTTACCATCGACAGTTGTTCAATGATGGTCAGTAATTATTACAGCTCTAAATATGGCAGAAATTCGTAAATCATATTTAAACTCTAGATTCAAGGGTTCGTATTCGGCCCTCAGTGGTTTTCTCAAGAATAACAAAAACTTTCATGATAAAGCAGTAGTAAATAAGGAGCTGAGTCAGCTGCGTTCATTTTCAATGCACCGGCCTGTACGCAAGAACTTTAAACGACGACGAACTTTAGTTAATATGGAAGGGGAAATCTATTGTGCGGATCTGAAAATCTTGGGGAAAGAATTCGCTAAAGATAATTCCGGCTATGCTAATATTCTATTCGTTATTGATGCATTTTCAAAGAAATTGTACTGCCGTTTTATTAATAATAAGAAACCCGAGTCAGTCATCAAAGCTTTTAAAGATATTTTTAAAGAATCAAAGAAGACTCCAATATACCTATTTACAGACCAAGGTGTGTCAGCCTTCAATGTCTTACGTATATTATAATAATATTATAAATTAGTATAAGAGTTATATAAATCTATTTAATTTAAATTATTATAAATTGTAGCTTGACCCTATTATATTAATTTGTATACAGGCACAGAATTTCGCGCCGAGTCGTTTACACAGTTTTTAAAAACTCATGGAATCAAGTACTATAACACATATAGCGAGACAAAATCTAGTATAGTAGAGCGCGTAATAAGGTTAGTCAGTTAGCATGGTAATCTTGTATATATTTAGATACAATTTAATATGGTCACGTGTGCTTTTAATAATACCATGCTTTGTTTGGTATAGGACCATCTTTCAACGGACTGCTAGGTACATGACCGAGAGAAATACAACTAGGATTAAAGATATATTTCCCGCCTTTGTAAAGGTATACAACAACACATTCCACTCAAAAATACAGATGGCGCCCTCTCAAGTTAATCGATTGAACGAAAACCAAGTCTGGAGAACAATGTTTTGAGATATAATTAACAACACTGACAAAAGAAAGGCAAAGTATTCCCCCGGCAACCATGTTAGAATTAGCCGAACAAAACTCTTATTTGATAAAGGTACATGTAATAAATACACGTGGGTGAACAAACACAGTATATATAAGGAGATGCACTTTAGATTTTACATGCATTCATCGTTTGTATTTCAAACAGGATATAGCCAATCGTACTCTGAGGAATTGTTCCTTGTAAAGTCAGTAAACTTTGAGACTATACCTATAACCTACTACCTTGAAGATTTAAATAACACGCCTATAACAGGAGCATTCTATAGTGAAGAGCTGAGCCTAGCCTAATATCTGCTACAATGGAGCCTTCTAGATTCTTGCCCTTGTTTTCCAATGCTATACATCAGCAATTTTCGCAAAAACGAAGAAGACCAGACGGCCATTACTGCTCGCCGTTAGACCGAGATCCTATTGGTTCCGAGAATATATACGTGACAGTTACAAGTGACCTGCAAAATAGTGTATATACAGATAACACACCAGCAAGCTTTGTAGATGTGTTGCCATACCCTTTGGATCTGCAAAACTATGACGTTGGACTCGTAAGCCTGAGGTATACTTCAAGCCCACAACCTGCTATGATACAACCTGTTCAGAGACCACGAGCACGTAAAGTGCGAAACACAACTGCCGTTGAAGAAGATGCAATTGGCAAATTATTTCCAAACTACAAGCCAACTATCAAGACATTTGTCAACTTTCAAAACCAAGAAACGACCTTGAAAGAATTTATGAGTGGACTCACTACCAAGCTAAGGCTAAATAAAGACACTGTGCCATTTGACGTTGCACAGAAAGCATTGAGCTTGGACCCTGGCAATATACATATGTTACTCAAGAACCTGTCCCCATCGAATAGTGTCATTATTGAAATTCCCAAATCACTTTCATCATTTTTTAAGCAAAATAGATCCAGATTTATGTCAGGAAACCATTATCCGTATGCCAATGTACTTGAAACTGACATGGAAAGTATTCCTATTGGTGCAAACTTTAATTTTGGAGCTGAGAAAATTCAAAATATGGAAAACATTATACAGCTTTACCAAGGCTTTGAGAACTTTTTAATGTTTAAAAGAGAGAATAACCATGGAGACTCTGATTTTCGCAAATTCTTTGAACGATTCAACGTTGAAATGAATGACCTAGAATTTTATAATATAAATCTAAAGATTGAATTTCCGTTAGATAAAAGTAATACAAAGTGCAAGCTTACATTTGAATGCAGTGAGAACGAGTATGTGGTTTTGCCTGAACCCATCGCATTGTGCTTAGGACTGCAGCAGCACGACAAGTTTTATAATGGCGTCTACGAATCTGAATTTGATTTAGATGAAGGGTTATACAATAACATTGTGGACTATGAATATATGGACTTGCGATTATTCAAAAAATATGCAAACTTTATTCCAATGAACAAACCAGAAGAACTAGATTTAGATCACGTGGTGCATGAAATTAATCGTACTCTAATGGAAAATTTGTAGGCTGATACGCAAGTACAGTTTGAACATGCGGATGGACACCTTAGTATACCAGGCATGCGCGAAGATATCACAGTACAGCTGCCACTACTTGTGAATCGATTTTTCGGCTTTGATGACAATTTTATATTTAAAGCTGGCGAGTCTGCGCAACTGAGACAGGAATTAGCAAAAGAAGAAGAACGAGAAGTAGAAAAAGAACAATTTGAAGAGGACGTTGAGCCTGAACACACTGTACCAGCAAAGAGGCTTCTTGTATTATGCAGCCTAGTTGAAAACCAGTTATATGCCTCTCATTCATTGCCGTTACTGCGAGCAGTCGATATATCTAATGACTACACTAATGAGACTGTTTACAGCTTTGTCCCTATACTGTTTGTGCCATTACACAGACAACAACATCAAGTAATGAGATTCAGTTTGGTCAATGAGTACCGTTCCCTTGTGCAACTTGATGCCAATACTTAGACTATAATTGAATTGCAGTTTCGACCTCGCAATTTCTAAGCAAACAACATGCCGCCAACTATAAAAGGCGAAGACGTGCGAATTTAGCAGTTATTCTTATTTAACCTTTGAAGTGACAACATCAAATCTTTTAAAGAGCAAGTTCTCAAATCTTAATATTGCAAACCAGTCTAAATGCATTCAAACTAGTGCTTAAATAAACATTGTTGTTTATCAATAATGCGTAAGATACTGTGCAAAAACATTTACGACACAAATTCAAGTGTAGTGGACGAAGACATTGTAAAAGATAGCTTGCTTGGTGAATACTGTGTTCTTGAACCTATTTCTGCAAATCAAAATAAAGACAGCAACAAAAGCCAAATGGGGGCAGGCGATAATAGTGTATCAATTGAAACTGCAGAACCTGTCGAAAATTCATTAGGCGATTCAAGTGTTGAAGAAAATCAATATCTTGTGCCATTGAAACAACGTAGAATCACTAAACCAACTGCCACAGGCCGTAAATGCAGAGTATCTCATTGTCGCACTTCGTGCAATAAACAGAGAAGTACATCACGTAAACCACCAGCTCGAGCCACTCAGAGTGGGGGCGGAAGGATGGTGTACAGGCGCACTCAAGCTGGAGGATCACGGGGCAGGCGTGTTAAGAAGAGAACGCAAATTGGGGTTCGGCTGCGAAAAACCTCAGTCTCTCGTATAAGACGAACTGTATCAAGCAGGAGTTCTACCCAGACTGGGGCAGGACGTAGGCGCAACATCAGCCGACGACGATAAGTTATAAACTACTGTTTGCTGAAATTTTTGTCATTCAACATCCTGACTACCACGAAGCAGTATCAAAAGTCTATTAGCAGCTCCGCAAATCATGGAAACACAAGGCTTTTACGACGAACCGACAGTGTACGAGGGGTCCCAGAAGTCTATTCAAAGCAACCTAGTGCTTGATAAACTTCCCCCGACCAATATAAGTCTTGAAGATGCACCCGAATATTACCCATATTATCCAGTACTCAGTCCAAGAGATAATGAGAATCCCCTTATATTTGACATACTAAAATCCCCTGGAAAATACTACAACTTGAACGAATCCTACTTGGAACTAGCTTGCCGTGTAATGCTAGCAGATGGGAAAAAAATCGCAGCTACCGACGTGGTCGCTCCATGTTCCATGCTGTTCTATGGCCTATTCAGTAACATGGAATTCTTTCTTAATGGCCAACTCGTGAGTGACAACTCAAATCACTATGCCATTAGTTCCTATTTAAAAAGGGAACTTTCATCGAACCCAATCGAAAAGAACAATGGAATGTTGGATCAGCTGTACTACCCAAACATTACTCCCGATGAATTTAAGAAGACAGACACCGGATTTTTGGCAAGATACAATATTGCAGCACAGTCAAAACCGTTTACTATGGTAGGAAGACCCGAGTCACCATTCTTTGAACAAACGCGAATGCTGCCTGGAGAAACTGATATCCGAATTATCATGCGCAGATCTCATCCTGCCTTCTGCATTGACGCTGAAACTGAAACAAGGTCTGGGTATGCGGGCTGTCCATTGCGTGTAGACATTGTTAATGCTGTACTGTACTTGAAGCGGCAGACAGTATCTCCAATGGCAATTGAAAAGCATCGACTTAATCTCAACAATGGGACTTTGAAGTATCCTTGCCTTGAACCTGAGATCAAGAACTTTGTCATTCCATCTGGAGTCAGCTCGCACTCATTGGATAACTGTATTAACGGCAGGTTGCCGCAGTATATAGTTTTTGGACTTGTTGATTCTGCAGCGTACTTGGGGAAGCTGACCAAATCATTCTGCAACTTTTAACACTTTAATCTCAGCGAAATCACAGTTTCAATGAACCAAGAAGCAATAGAGTACAAGACATTGCCTATGAGTTTTAAAGATGCCTCTGGTAATGGTCAAGATAATTATCTACTTGCTTTAAACACCTTGAAGAAGACCGCAGCCAACCCAACCCTAGGAAATGGCATATCTCAGCAGAACTACAATAAAGGAAGAGTCCTGTTTGCATTTGAGCTGGTACCAACACAAGCTAATGCACTGAGTGTAAATAAATCTGGTCAAGTTCAAATCCAGTTGAAATTCAGAACCGCATTGACCACGTCTGTTACGGCTATACTGTTTAGCCAGTATCAAACCGTAGTTGAGATTGACCGAAATAAACAAGTCATCATCAACCGTTAAGATGTATGTAGCAAACCATTAAGCTTTCTGCCAAAACACCTTAGACCCAAAATACCTTAGACAATTGTGCATAAAATCACGTGTGCGAATTTAAGACATGTCTGTTTCTAAATAGAAGCTGACTGACCAACAACAACACGCGCGTGCAGAATGAATACAGCACAGTTGGAGCAATGTCTCGGAATCTTACTTGGCGGAACAAGCATCAAATACTACGTAATAGCTGCAGACGAAATGAAGATTACATTAGAAAACGCAAGAAAAGAAACCAGCAACGGGGAACTATCGTATCCAATTGCAATAATACAAAATACAGACAAGCTAGAGGGCACTGGGCGTCACTGGATATGTTACTGGATCGTTTCGAGAGAATCCTTTGAATATTTCGACTCCTATGGTTTCCCAATTCAGCAATACAAAAACCTCCAGGTGCCAGGCAGATACGTTATTGCAGAAAATTGTACAGCACTGCAGAGTGGACGATCTACAGTTTGCGGAATGTATTGTTTATATTTCTTATATTCGCGTGCAATTGGTATTACATACCAAGATTTTATAAATGTATTTACATGTTCTGTACTAGTTAATGATAGAAAAGTTAAAAAGTTTGTAAATATGATCCCTATGTTAAGCAAGTGTTCTACGCATAGATATAAGTTACAGTCTAATACCTGTAAAGTATGTTGTCCCGAGTTTTGTAAAAATATGTTATGGTATCCCTAGGCTTAAGATATAACAATAAGAAGTGTATATTGTAAATATATAGCAATTAGGCACCCGTTTTTGTAAACCTATTGTGTATTGTAATACATTTAAGAATAAAACATTGTCTATTTAATGTAAAAACCACAGTTTATTGTAAAACTATAGTAATAGTAATAGTATAGTAATAACATTGTATCAACTATGTATATATATATATGTTTTTGTATATAATATAAGTCATAAGGTAATGTTTAAGTAAAATTGTAAATAAATACACAGAGTACTATATACATATTTGTAAAATGTCTAAATAAACGTATGTTAATTGTATAAATAATAATAAAAATTTATAAAATGCAAATAGTTTAAGAATTAGTAGCAAATTGTATAAGAAATAGTTGTATATATAATTAGCTATTATGATATATTGTAAATATTCCTTAAATATACTTGTTCTTTGTGAGTTCTGATCAGTTGTTGTTTGCACTTGACGATGGCAACATCAGATACTGTTGACTTTAAATTAATACACCCTTTTACGGCTATGCTATGTGGCCCTAGTTTTTCTGGTAAAAGTACTCTGTGTTTAGAAATTGTTAAGCGCCATAGGCAAATAATTGGAAATAATATTAATAAAGTGTTGTATATAAGTGTACATACTGACCAACCAGAATTTTCAAGCACTGATTTCCTAGAAGATAAAGATATAACTTTAACATCTGATATAGATAATATTGAGTCACTGATTCAAGAAATAGACAGCCCATGTCTTGTTGTTTTGGACGATCATTTAAACTTTATGGAAGCAAATCATAAGGCTAGACAATTAGTTCAGAAAATATTCACAGAATTGTCTCATCATATGAATTTCAGTGTAATACTTATTCTGCAAAACGCCTTTTCTAAAGAACTGAGAACCACTAGTTTAAGTACGAAATATTTAGTTCTCTTTGACGTGCCTAGAGACCGTAGCATAATTAACCAAATTGCAAGACAAATTGCACCTAGCCGTAAGAAGTTTTTGCAAGAAGCATACGAAAAAGCATGCAGTCTACGCCAACATAGTTACTTGTTCTTGGACTTGCATCCACAGTGCCCGAACCCACACATGTTTGTACGTAATAACATTTTCCCTGTAAATGGTACTGACATATATGTATACAAATAAAACTCATCATGCCGGTGGAACGAAAGAGAAAAAGTCTGTTTGAAGAAAACTTTGAATATCTATCACTATTAGCAAACTCAAAACCAAGAGAATATTCAACTTACATTAAATGTGCAACTGTTGATTTGCTTTATGTTATAGCAGAGTGTATATTCAACGTAGATAAGTTTTGCAAACATATAGATCAGCGATATTCAAATCAAATAAATAGACTTGTAAAAACTTTGAAAAACACGAGTCTAGTTAACATGGAAAAACTATATATAAGAAACAAGAACCTTGTGCGTCGAATCCTAGCAACAATATTCCACAAAGTTTACAACAGTGAAATCTGCCGTGTTACACTACTGTCAGATATAATTTGTGCTCATAAAATATACAATTCAAACAATTAAAATAGCTATGGCTACTGTTATGAAAGCAATTGAACCCAAGCTCTACGCTGAGCTTATGAAAATCCGAGAAGAGCAAAAGGCTTTAAACGTTGCTAAGCAACACCGATGTTTGCCAGAGAATAAACTTAATTGTTACAAAGACGTTCCAATGCACGTTGGCGGAAATTACAAAGAACCAAGTGAAAGTTCCTCCATCAGTGCTCCATCTGGCGTCGATAGGTTAAAACAACTACCAGTTCAGGAGTGGCTCAGCTACGAGCAAGTAATGTCTCAAGCTAATATAAAGAAACCACAGCTAAAATCAGTTCGGGGCCGTCGATATGCATACGTGAGAAATCGCAGCAATACAAGTGCATCAAAGAAAGTTAAATCTCGATATATATAAATAGAGCTGCCATCAATTAGACAGTGTCAGTCTACCTTGTAATGCCAAAGTGTTCAATACAAAGCTATACAATGTTTCTGCAACGTGTAGTATTCCGTTTTTGCGCACTGGCGCTTCTCCTACTTGCAACATGTTGCAACACTGTAGTGCATGCCCAACATGAAATAAATAATCCAATAGTTGACACTAAAAGCACCGCTCCAAGCTTTGAAAGTACACCAAACATTAATGGTTTATTTACAAAGGAGACGATAGCCCTAGAAGCAATACAAAACACTCTCCAGCAAGACAAACTGTCATTTTTCAGCCCTGATAACACGCCATCTGCCGTGACCAAGCCTAGTTCATTCAACAAGTTGATTCTTCAAGCTTTAAAATATATGCTTGAAAATTTGAATACGCAAAACGGAATTATACTTGATGTAGTGGACAAGTACAACCAACACGAAGCAAAACTGGTAGTAAATACAACGTTTGACTTAATTAGTGAGTGCAAAATTCACCATTAGGTTTAATACAATTATATACATGTATATTAAATAAAACATTTGATGCGCATATACCACGTGTCCATTTTTAAACCATTGCTAAATGTGCATTTGTTATTGTTTCTCTTTCTGCGCATGTGCAGCCATCTACGTGTCGTTTATCCTGGTCCTACTTCTCTTTGTATTCAAAATGATCAAGATTTATCGCAATGGTAAACTATGGTCCCTAGTGAAATCAGAAGGGGTTTACCAGAAACAGGTGGCCACCACCCACCACAGATCAACTATAAGTACCGCGGCGGACTCATAGGGACCCTCACACCATCTCAAGCACTCCTCTGAGCATCAACGTTTCCATCCCACTCCACTCGCCTCAAAGAACAGCATTAGAACATACGAAAAGCATCGACTCTACAACACTATTTGTTCAACATGGATCAACCAGCCTTGGTACCAAACACGGCAGTTCAGTACCACGAACAGCCAAACTTCCCAACTGTTCGCAAAACTGGAACTACTGACTATGTACGTATATTTTGGTGTCAAGTACATGTGATATTACATTGTTTATTTCCTTCCGTAGTTATTTTATTGTATAATATAAGTTTTATTCTAATCATATTGTGTTTGTTGGTTTTCAGCGCTTTGAGTGTTCCATGCCTAGATGTCTGTTCGAATGCAGAACGTATGTGGCGTATCAAGCTCACGTTGAGGATGTTCATCACTGTGGAGATTGCAACCGATTCTGTTCTGACAAGACCCGTCATTCATGTCTGCAGCCTGGTGAGCGTCTTGCACACTATGACAACAGAAATCAAAATCTAACTGGCGGTGGAATTAGTCGTTTAGGAGCAACCTACGGACTTGATACTACTACCAGTTGTGAAGATAGTCCCGCTGGATCTTCTCGTCGCACTCGTCGTTCGTCGTTGATAGATCAAGATGTATTTCAAGAGTCCTCAAGAGCTCATAAGGGACTAATGGTGACCTACAAGCATCAACCAACTGAAGAGTTTCAAGACATTACATACATTTTGACTGAACTATACGAGTCAATTGTGAAATTGTTAACTCAGAACTTAGCTGTACATATTAGTATTAAGGCTCAACTTATATTAGATGTAGCATTAGAGTTAGAAACTATAGTAGAAAACGAACCAAAAAAAGAAGAACGTAGCATTGAGTTTGTGTCTAAGAATTACGATATAATGAATGAAGACGAAATTGAAAACTTTATATTTAATAGTGCAAGTGAAGTTATACAACACTTAAATGATTTAAATAAGTACGGTACTGGTTGGACAGTTCAGCAAGTAAATTCTATTCAATTTAAAGTAGGAGTTTTAAATTTATTTTTAAATGCTGAAGCAAAAGGATATATTAAATTTCCAAAGTTGAATTATAGAAAAAACGGTTACTTAAATATTAAAAACAAATGCGAAAACTGCTTTAAATTCTGTGTTGCTGCTCACAGAAACCGCGATGAAATCTTAGCTGGGTATAAAGTAAATAAGCAGCAGTCTAAATCTAATGCTATTCGGTGTGCAAAAGTTAAATTAGAAAGTCCTAAACAGTATATTCCCTATTTTTTGATATTTGATTTTACTGATAATAATTGTCCTTTGCGTATTGGCGAAGATTTAAATAATTTTGAAATTAAAAATAATCTCGGTATTAATATTTGGAGTCACCGCGATGACGACATTGTCCCTATAAGACGGTCGCGTAATTCTAAATTAACTGAACTGTGTAATTTATTTTTAATTTTTAACCAAGAAAAGGAAAACAAGACTAACTCTTACCATTTAGTACTTATTACTGATCTTGATAAATTTATGTGTAATGGACGACGAAAAAAAGCTTTTTATTGCGAATTGTGTTTAAGGAATTTTAACTCTGAAAAGAATTTACAACAGCACTCTGACAACTGTCAGGTTCGTGAAGAAAGAAAAATCATTTTTCCTGAACCATGGGAACAAGTCAAGTTTGCAAAACCGTGGCAAACACTTCCGTACCCCTTTGTCATTGTTTATAAGTTTTTCACGTTTGCAAATCCTATTCAAGATTCTAAACTTGCAAAAAATAACACTAAGTATACAACTGAAATCACACCTGCAGCTTATTCTTTTATTATTATTAGAAGAATGCAAGATAAAGACAACGTTGTTTCTATAGAGTATTTTGATAAGAAAGATGTTGTACAACATTTTTTCACACGTATATTTTACTGGGCAAACAGGTTACTTACACATATTAGAGAAACAAATAACAAAGTAAAACCAACAGAAAGTGTAAGAGTACAGTTTGAACAAGCAACGCACTGCCACCTGTGTGAGCGCGAATTCAGTAAAGAAACCAAGACGATCAGGACTTTCCACCATAACCACGACCATAGTAATTTTGAATTTGCTGCATGTAGTCGTTGTAACCTAAATATTAAATACAAGCACGAGATCCCACTTATTTCGCACTACGGAGGTTCTTTTGATTATCACCTTTTAATTAATGCAATGAAAATTAATATGTTTTCGTCCAAAAACGTAAAAGCGCTTGCAAAAGCCCCAAAAGAATTTATTTCAATAACGATAACTGCTAAGGATACATGGCTTCCTAAATTAAATTTAGAATATCCTTCTGAAGATTCAAAACAACCCAACTATACTGGCAAATCGTTTGCTTCAAAAGTTAAAATACGTTTTATGGATGCCAATTTATTTTTTGACTCTGATTTATTTGAGCTTGTAGAATCACTAAACGCAAAAACCTCCCAGTCACTTAAAATAGTACAGCAGTGTTTATATAAATTTTTACCTACACAAAGCCATAGTTCTTTTGCAAAGAAACTTAAAGTATCAAAACCGTGCCATGACGATCTTGTGGTATTACAAAAACCTGTTTATTTTCCTTTCTTGTCTCTTACGAATAATACATGTTTTGATATTCCCATCCCCACAAGATCGTGTTTTAGGAAATCTTTACTTGATGATATGCCAATACCAGACAGTGAATGGGAGCTTGTTCAAAACATCTGTGCAAAATTCAACCTTTTTACATTAGCTGATTACATGCGTTTTACTTGTTTGTTAGATACAGTATTACTTGCAGAAGTTTGGCAAAATTTTCGAAAATTTGGAATGGAAACATACGAAATGGATCCTACCTATTCTTTGACTTTGCCAAGCTTCTCATGGCAATGCTTTTTAAAGCACTCAAAAGCTGAAATAGATTACATAAGAGATTACAGGATATATGAAATTGCAAAAAACGGAATAAGGGGAGGTCAATGTATATTTGCAAAGAAACATGTGACTGCTAATCACGAACGTTGTCCGGGTGGGTTAGATACATCACAGCCACGTAGACACTTACTTTCACTAGATATCAATAGTTTATATCCACATAGTATGAAAGCACTGATGCCAGTGTCTGATTACGAGTACATGGAAACAAAAGATCTTATAAACATTGACTATACAGACCCTGAATTGGGTAGTACGGAAGGAAGCTATGGGTACGTACTAGTTTGTGACTTGCAATACCCAGAGCATTTGCATGATGGCGACGCAAATTTGCCTCTCGCAATGGAACAGAGAGTAATAAAGCTCGAAGAAATGCCGAGTCAGTTAAATTTAAAATACCGCAAAAACGCTTCAATTAAACATTTTATATCCCGACCAAGACTTATGTTGACACTTTATGACAAATTCAATTACACAGTTCATTTCAAGGAATTGCGCTACTATCTTTCAAAGGGAATGGTACTTTTAAAAATACACTGTGGTGTGAGATTTAAACAGCAACGTTACTTCAAATCATATATAGATGCCAATTTAGAAAGACGCAAGCAAGCAAAAACCCCTTTTGAAAATAAATTACCTAAATTCCAATCCAATGTTTTGTATGGCAAGACTTTAAAAAAAGTTAAAGATTATGTTGAAACCAGTATTTGCACCAGTACCGCCCATGCTGAAAAACTACTTGCATCACCACGATGTAAAGATTTTGATGGTTTGTCTGATTGTCTAAGTATAATTACGCAATACCTCAAGAGGTATCGTGCAGATGACTTGTCACTTACAGGACTGGCAATTTTAGCCAATGCAAAAGTTAACTTCTATGAAAAGTTTGATATGCTGTGTCGAATATTCCAGAATAGAGCTTACTTGGATTATTCAGATACCGACGGATATGAGCTAGATATATTAGATCCCTCAAATACTTTGTAGGATGATATAGTTAGTGCACGTGCAGAATTTGATTTCAGCAAAATTCCACGAAATCACGACTTTTTTAAGCGGTACGAAAATAAGTATCCAGAGTTGTATCTTCTAAATAAAGACGAGAGTGGCAAAATAAGAATACAGAGCTTAGATGTATCAGAATTAATTACACCTAAGCCTAAAATGTATAGCATGTTATATTTAAATAGAAGTGAACAACAAAAGTTCAGAGGTGTCCCGGCTATTGCGTTACGCCAATGCAGGCACGACAAGTATAAACAAATGCTTGAAACAGACAAGCCGTGTAATATTATTGTAAATTCTATACGATCTGTAGATCATAACATGTACGTAGTGAGTGTAAATAGATTAGCATTCAACACATTAGATATATTACGGGTATTTTCAGACCCCAATGATTGTAATTTTAGTTTGCCCTTTGGCCATAAAGATTTGTTAAATAAGTAAATATATTATTCTGTAATAGTTGTATATTTATAGTATTATAATAATGTAACCTAGATTTATAATGTATAAACTGTTAAGTATACCTTTGAATTATTAAATGTTCTGTATTTGTAAGACTTGTGTATTTCAATTGTTTAGTATATAAGCAACCCAGCTGTTTAATGTCAATGTTATTTGTGAACTACATATATTTATTAAATACTAAGCTCTAGCTTGTAAGAAGTGTATATAATTAGTATAGTGTAGATGTAACCTAGATTTATAATGTATATACTGTTAAGTGTACAGTTAAATAATTAAATGTCCTGTATTTGTAAGACTTGTGTATTTCAATTGTTTAGTATATAAGCAACCTAGCTGTTTAATGTCAATGTTATTTGTGAACTACATATATTTATTAAATACTAAGCTCTAGCTTGTAAGAAGTGTATATATATTTTTAGTGTAGTGTAGATGTAACCTAGATATATAATGTATATACTGTTACGTATACCTTTAAATAATTAAATGTCCTGTATTTGTAAGACTTGTGTATTTCAATTGTTTAGTATATAAGCAACCTAGCTGTTTAATGTCAATGTTATTTGTGAACTACATTTATTTATTAAATACTAAGCTCTAGCTTGTAAGAAGTGTATATATATATTTATAGTATAGTGTAGATGTAACCTAGATTTATAATGTATATACTGTTAAGTATACCGTTGAATAATTAAATGTCCTGTATTTCATGTATATAAATGTTGTTTAAACTGTAATAAATTTAAAAACATTGTAATTTTGTATATAAACCTGCCTGTGTACTGATACAGCCCATACACAATTTGATTGGCCTGGATGATGCATCTTATTATATGGCGCTGCACACATGCTTACATCGCTGTCTCAATTTGCATTAGATTTAGCACACCTTGGCAAAGACACAAATAATTCGCAACACTTACTATGCAGTAACTCTCCTTCTTCTTCTTCTCGGTCCCATTGAATTGCATATCATTACTTCAAATCGCATTATACATTACGCATTTATTACGCACCTACCTACCTACCTACCTTCCTTTCTCCATTGCCCGGGTCCCAGCCTCTCCAGCCTCCCATCTCCAGCCTACAGATTCCCAGTACCCTTAATCTTCTTCCTCATCTTCCCACCAATTAATCATTCATTTCCATTCATTAAATAATTCTTCGGAATGCAACTATAAACAAGTAGTGGCACTTGACTTTAGAAGATTGTCAAGGCGGACATCCCTGTATAGTGACGACCCATTAGGCACAACCCTCCCCCACATAGCTAATTATTAGAAAAACATAACTTCGAATAATTGTTTAATCATACAGAGACATCCGCCTATAAGGGATCCGGATAAAAGGGAAATCCTGCTTAAAGGGACAGATTTAAAATACTTGGTTGGCCAGCCTATGTTTCAACGTTAAAAATATCCGGATGTAAGGGAACCGATATAAGGGGAAAACCGGGTAAAAGGGACACATTTTAGACCATTTTTTTGGTTTTTTGTCCACTTATAAGGGAATTTTCAAGAAAAATGATAACAATAAGGATTTAACTCTAGGATTTAACCGGATGTTACCAAAACGCTTTCTACTGACCGTAGACACTTTCACTAGTATATAGACTTGAGTGCATTTTGCGCTGTTCGCGCATAAAAGGCGCGCGCTTTTTGAAAAAGTGGTCGACTTTCAAAATAGCAAAAAAATACCAAAACATCGAAATATTTTGGTATGTATGTTACTGAATTGCAGACAGATGACATGACAGTTTTTTTTGACTACTTTATATTCTTGTATATACCAATATACCTACATGCACTGCTTTCAAACAATTAGTCTTTAAACATCAACGGAGTAAAATAATAATAAATAAATCGACTTCTTACACGCTATTTGACACATTGACATGACACCAAATTAATAAATGTTATTTGCCAGATTTCAAATACATCAACAAGTTTCTTTTTAGAACCTTCAAAAATGATGTAGATATCATGTTTCACCTTTAATCATTGTAAAAATCTTGCATAAATCACAAATTGTAAGGAAACATGCATTCTGACATAAATAGTTTATACTGTTGTCGAAAAGTTAAAAACCGGCTTTTCTTACGATTAGATGGCAGAGATACGGATAAAAAAGCTTTATGGATATATTATTTATTATTATTATTATTTATATTACTGCTTATAGGCAGTACCAGCACTCAGCACATATCTAGCTATTAGGCCGCGCCAAATTTCCGGATTTTCGACTTAAAATTTCCGGATTTTGACTTCTCAAATTTCCGGGTATTACCTGATTGTGCCATACAAAAATCCGGGTTTTTTCCGGATTTGATCCGGATTTAATCTGGATTTTTAATAACACGTTTAAATAAAACGTTTATTTTAACAAAACAACTAGCCGTTGTAATGACGCGGTAAGAATTATGTAATTGATAATATAAAACAACAAAATTAAATTCTAAAAAAGTAAATACTAATTTTTCTCAATGTAGTAAATTAATATAAGTTGCTATTCTTCATCATCATCATCATTATTATTTGTAGGGATTACTTAATTTACGTTAAGCATCACTCGAAGATAAATAGAAATACTTTCTTTTGTAAAACTTATTAGTTGAGGACTTAAAAGTTTCTTTAGGTAGGATAAAGCTTCTCTCAACGTCAGCTGTACTTAGAAGCACGGATAAGGCCTTAATGGCGATTTTAGCTAAAACAAGCAATTTCATTTTGTAATTACTTCAAAATTCAAACGGGTCGCTTTTTGAAGATAAACTCAGAGTATCGCACCGAATTTTATATTTGTGTGATTCACTTATTGATACTTTGCTTAGAGAAAATGGAACTAGTGAGTGCGGAAGTTCCTCTGTGATGTCTTAAGGACATCGTTTTGGATCCAAAAATTTGAACATCTTGCCAAAATTAAAGAGCAGGATGTTTACTGGTTCTTTAGGTATTGCTTGACTTTGTCTGACGGTATTCCAAGAAACCCTAGGGAGCTTTGAATAAGTTGGAGTTCACTCCTAACCTCCGATGCGATTGTAAAATATTTTAAAAACAATATAATAAATTTTTTGTTTCCAAATTCCTGATTTTTTCCGGATTTTCCGGATTTTTTTTAAATTTCCGGAATTTCCGGGTTTTTCCGATTTTTTTTTCATTTTTCGGTTCAACTAACCTTATGAAAGTTATTTTAGTGGCAAGTCACTATGTCATACGCAATTCCGGATTTATCCGGAATTTCCGGAATGGCGCGCCCTATATATAAGTAACTTGTACAGAAGGCAGAATAGAATAATCGACTACCTACGTGCATAATGGGTAAAGTTATTGTAAATGTCATTATTACTGAGCAAACAGTTATGAAATTCTCAGTTTACTCCCTATATATATTGTCCGGGGTAGGGAGGGGGGGTTAATGTCCCGGGGGGAAATGTCTTACAACCGAATGACCCATATCTAATTTAGGCTAAAATCAAAATTAGCTATGTCACATATTTTAATTAAGATTTTTGGAAAGTGCAAGTAAAAGGCAATTTTTCAACCATACAACTACATCTGTAGCATCTTATATAAGTTTTTAATTCTTCGTCTTTTAAACTACTTTTGATCTAGAAGTATTGTGTAAGTACACAGTATGGCAATCAGCAGTCTGTGTGGTATGATGTCACTATATGTATATGTATGCTAAACCAGAGGCGTATTACTAAATGTGTTGCGTCAGTCCACAGGTTAAGGCAGGAAGGTACCTATGACGAAGGTTGCGGGTTCGAATCCAACTTTTGGTGTTATTGTTTAACCAATATTTTTTGGTCGATCCAAAAGAGGCCAGCAATGGTTATCGAGTTATTTTTTTTGTTAATTTTCTTGAAGTAGTAGATTATTACATCTCTAGATCTAGCGATTTAACTTTAAATGTTCTTGACTGATGCAAAATGTAATGCTGTTGTTGTTTAAATATTCCGATGCATTAATAACGTTTTAATTTTATTACAGAATCGTTTCCAATTTTAGTCAAGACACTGTTAGGGAATACTCATACAAATGCAGTTAATGAACTCACTTATATGAGCTCAGTTAAACTACAACTTTTTAGAGAAGGTAAAAATATACACAAACAGTTAACGATTTAAACGTGATTACAAGAAAGTTATTTTGACAAACATGCATTTTATTTATTGCAGGTAAAATTTCTGAAAGTTGTCGACTGATGTATAAGGGACAGGAAGTTTCAGGCACAAGTACCATGCTACAAAACAAAATTTTCCGGGACCAAGACTCAACATTGCACGTACTAGCGCGCCTTTGTGGTGGGATGGAAAACTTTCAACATGAGGGCACGTCACAAGTGGATGGATGCAGCAGTTTGAGAGACACAGTAGGCAGCTTATGCTCGAAAGTCATTTCCCGTAAATCAAAGAAGCTAGTAGTAAGTCCTGAGTTTATTTCTAGCAGTAGCAGTAATTCTAGTAGCAGCAGTTCTAGTAGCAGTTCTAGTTCTTGTAGCAGCAGCTCTAGCAGTAGTTCTAAAGATGTTGACGATGATCAAAGCGCACGAGAATGCTTAGATACGAGTGAAGTAAGCTCAGATTTGGACGATTTTAGACCAACCACCCCCAGAGTTGTTCCTAAAGTAATTCCACCCAAATTGGTAACTAAAAAGAAAGCAACACCGAGAAAGAAATCCCCAAATTTGAATTCAAAAAAAAAAAAAGTTTACAATTGCATGCACTGTTTGTACACGACCAATAAAAAAGCCAATTTGGAAAGACATATAAAAATACATGACAAACCCGTAGACCCAACCAGACCCTTTAATTCAATAAAGTGTCCTATGACACAATGCAACTGGTCGACATCACGGTATAGTAAACTAAGCATACATCTAACAAGTGCTCACAATATAGACATGAAAATTGACAAGCTGACATTCCCAAGCAAAATAGAATTTACAAAATTTAGAGAAGATTGACAGGCCAAAGATTTTACTGTTTACAATAGAAAATCGCACACGTTTTCAAGTGATAACCCAAAATCTGAGACATATAGCTGCAATCGAAGCGGAGTTTGTACATCTAGGGCGAAAGGTAACAGTCGAGAATTAAAGAAATTAGGTAGCATGAAGATTGGTAAAAAATGTCCTTCTAGGTTAGAAGTCAAGTATTCTCAAGACAAAATACACATTACACATCACAAAACTCATGCTGGTCACACTAACGAATTCGGTCGAGTAGGACTAACAAAATCACAAAAATATGTAATAGCTCGAAAACGTATTGATGGCATACCAATGTCTAGGATACTTGATGACATACGAGATAAAATAGGAGCACCATACAAAAGACTTTATTTAACTAACACTTAAGACATAATTAACATTGATAAAATGTATGGGATTGCTTGTGATAATAAATTACATTCAAATGACGCTGACAGTGTCAATATTACCGTAAATAAGTTGAGGAAGAAGGAAAACAGTATTCGTATTTATAAAAAACAAAGAGAATTAAGTATAGAATTTCCCCAGTTACCAAAGGAAGATTTTTTATTAGGCTACATGAATACAGGACAAGAAACAATGTTAAGAAATCACGGTAATAGGATAGTATGTATTGATTCCACGCATGGAACAAACTCTTATAATTTTGAAATGACCACGTTAGTAGTAGTAGACCCAAATTGTCAAGCATTTCCAGTTGCTTTCTTTTTTCACAGTCCAAAAACTGAGACTTACACTTTATTTTTTCAAAAAAATAAGGAACGGATGGAAATGGCATTTTGGCCTAAAGTATTCATGTCAGACGATGAAATTGCATTTTACAACGCTTTGAAAACAGTAATGGGGGAGGCTGAAAAAAAATGATTATGTGCGTGACACGTCTTACGAAAATGGCACAAAGCACTAGGAAAATTAGAATCGAAAAAGCGGGAAGAGTATTACAAAACATTACATAAAATTATGAAAGAACCTGACCCAATTACATTTAAAACTGCTTATGAAACTTTTTTAACGTCAATCGAACCTTCCGATTTTCACACCTACATACAAAAACATTACTCATATCAAAAAGATCACTAGGCTTACTGTTACAGAAAACACAGCGGACATAATACAAACATGCTACTTAAAAACATTCACAAACAAATAAAATATTATTACTTGCAAGGCAAAAGGACAAAACGGCTCGATATCGGCTTAGCCGCAGTTAGAAAGTATCTTCGAAATGTGCAGGTAAATAGACTTATGCTTATGGAAAGGTGCACGTTAGGAACTAAAGACAAGACATTAAAAAAAGGTCACAAAAAAAGTATTACAGTTTCAACTGATCTGGTTCAGTCTATCCAGGATTATTGGACCGTTAAATCATTTCAAAGCCATGATCAGTTTGTAATGCCTTACCAAGTTTATAGAATTAGCACCAAATGTCCTAACGAAGGAAAATGTCAAGTAAATTGTAAACATTGTGCAGCATGCATGCACCAATATATCTGTGATTGTCCTGAGAACGCATCGAGAAATAACATGTGCAAACATATTCATTTAGTTTGTAGGTACTTATCAGAACAAGAACAACAACATTTTGAACAAAGTGAAGATTTTGATGATGATAAAAGAGAACTGTGCATAGACACCTACTCCTTTCAAGAACAGCTGGCGCAGGAAAAAGAAGCGCATATGCTAGATTTGGCATCCCTAAGTATAGATGAGAGTTTAGATGTTTCTAGTATTAGACAAGAGTTTGAGTTATGTATTTCGCTTGTTAAAAATTCGGCTTGTAAAGATTATTTGAAAGATGGAATAAGTAGATTAGTTTTTGGGTTACAAGCATTAAGCGTAGAAAGCACACCAACATTTTCAGGGAATTCTACTTCCAAACATGTACCAGCCAACAGAAAACGTAGTCCTCAGCGTAAGTTTAAAGAAGTTCAAAAGCCTTCAGTTACAAAGAAAATTAGTCGGAGAGTAAATGTTACCGATATCCAGACACCACTTCCAGGAACACTCACGTTTCATTCCGATACACTCTTATTTAAGTACGACCATTTAGTTAATATTCATCATGCTTTTTACATTTGATATAATTGAAACTTGATGAGAAATATATAATTTTATGTATGTTTATATTAACATTTATAGTGATGCTATGAGGAGGCGCTTTGCAAACATGCACGACAAAAGAGATGGACGGCAGCGTCTCTCCGCGTCAAAATTGTCTATTATTCTGTTTTCTTGCCGTGCATGGTTGTATTTTAGACATAAATTTGCAGTTAATAACTATAATTGTTTTAGTTTTCCAGATTAACTAGCTGTGCTGGACGCCATTCTTCTTGGTCTTATATCTGGTGTATGTTTTATTATTATTATATTTTTAGTTTCCTAAGTGTACTGGGATTAGGTGAAGGGGGTTGCCTTTCTGACCAGATGCACAACAAAATGTTACTTATGCATCTCCAGGCCTAATCTATCACAATACACTTAGAGGGCATCAGTCAATTCCAGTGTCATAACCTGTCATGGACTCATGCCCAGCTGGTCAGAAAGGTATGATTCATTAATGGCTTTCCGAATCAGTTTGAAACCCTGGAAGTCATGTAGTAAGTATTTACAATGAACTTAACAATAATTGATAACTAGTCTCTAGGCTCAATGAAATAGCTTAAAAATTGCATGCTTCCAAGGGCTTGGTGGCAACTGCTTGGAGGCAACTGCTTGCTGGCCTCTGCCTGGTGGCAGCTGCTTAAAGGACAATCCTGGTGGCCACTGCCACACGGTAGCTGCCTGGTTGCAATCGCTAAGTTGAAACCAAATGGCGGTAACTACCTAATCATAACTGCCTTGCGACAACTGCATTTTTGTACTAGCCAGGTTTCGTGTGCTCCTTGGCAACTACATGGTAGCAACTGCAAGGCAGAAAATACAGCGTTGCTTGGTATTTACCGCTTGATAGCAAATGCCTTGTGGCCTCTGCTCCTTTGGAAGTGCCTCCAATCACCCAACTCAACTGACTAGTGTGAAGTGCCTGAATGAAATTGCCTTGTGGTAACTGCGCAGTGGCAATTTTCTTACTTACGCATGGCTCTTTAAGATTTTAAAAATAGACACCTATAACCCAGTGCATTTTGCTATTCTACAGAAGCATGGTGAGATTACTATACAGTAATTCACTCATACGACATTTTCGTTGGAAAAGCAACTGCGCTGCATGCTGTCATCTGACTGGTGGCAACTGCTTGTAGGCAACTGAATGGTGGCCCCCAGTGGCTGGTACAGAAATTTTCTAAGGGAGAAGGCTAATGATGATGAGTTGCGTTCTTGGAAAATTGCAGCTCTTTTCTCCACAATGTTAAAAAGTTGACTTGACCTTGACCACGTTTTGACTAAAAATAAAAATTCCAAATTAAAATTATGTGTTGTGTTCACTTATAAGGGAAATCCCTTAAACGGTTAAAAGGGAATCCGGCTATAAGGGACGGCGGCGTCCCTTATAGTTGGATTTCTCTGTATTTGTGTTCAGGTTACCTATTTAAGAAGAATTTCGGATTTTTTGAAGTGTTACTACTAGTCAGCCGACATGCCTTAGATTTAAATAGTTCTTTCGTAATTCAATTACGATAGCAAAGTTTCTTTTAATCTGAAAGATAAAGATTGAGTTACATAATAATTGTAGCAAGCTAAGTCCATCAATAATTTCTATGTTTTTTTTTGCTGATTTGATCTGATAGGAAATTCTTTTTAACGAGCACACCCCGCCAAACCATAAGCGAGATTTTCCAGGAGATATACTTTTTTAAAAACAAAACGTTAAAAAAAATTTGAATGGCTTAGTAACATGGTGCGTGTAATGATTTTCGGTCGATGAAATATTTTTTTGAAATTTTGTATGAAAAACTATTTCAAAATGTTCTAAATTCAAAACCAAATAAAATTTGAAATTTGTATTTTTTTAAAATTTTGAAACAACGATAGGTACCTATAAAAGAAAACAAAAGAAAAATTTCAAAATAATTTTAATTGTTTTTGAATTCAGAATATTTAAAAATGGTTTTTCATACAAAATTTAGTGATTGAAAAAAATAGTTATTGACATTAAAAAGATTTTACATGTTGATTAGTAAAAAAATATACTTTTACTATAGTTTCTATGCTAAAATACAGTATTATGATTATGCATGACCTAATGTATTGGGAGGGGGGAGGGCGTTCAGAATGCCCCATTGAGAAATGTACTGATTTGAGATCTTGAAAATCTGGCATTTGTCAGAACGACAGTACAGCGACAGACAGGTAAACGGACAGACAGAGGATTGGATGCATACATATGGAATATGAGTAGAACTAACAATAAGTGAAAAGTAGGGGATTACCAACCAAAGTGGTTGTGCTTATCAGCATCCATAAGACAGGAATTGACCTCTAAAAGAAAACTAAAACTATTATTTTAATCACAACGTCAATATCTGTAACTTTAAATTTCCTACTGTGACATTACAAATCTTTGTGTGAAAATAAATTGGGTAGATAACAATAAGAATTTTTACTGGAATATGGCTAATACATTAAATAGTTACATGGGGATTTCAATCCACTTATGTCTTACGTCTGAATGTCTTGAAATTCAGACAGAGAGAAAGTCAGAGTTCATAGAATCACGGCCAGATTCTGCGGAGCTCTCAGTCAGTCAGCCGAAGAATATCTCACTTACACGGTGGCATCTGCGTATTATCGAATTATAATTACTTTTATAGTACTTTTATGAAGCTTGTACCTTACAAAATCTTGCTTGGGATCTTTTAGGAAAATGTCCATCGGTTAAAAAAAATCGTATCGTGTCCTATAATAAATTGCTACAATTTTTCTGATACGATAAATTAGTAAATGTTGCTGTATATCTTTCCTCCAAAAATATAATCTATCAATAAATAGCCTTTATAAAGACAAAAAAATACTTTCATGAAACATTTTTAAATTTTTAACTTTTAGTTTTTCTTCGAAATAAATATCAGATGTAAGACTTTAAAATATGTACAACTATATATTAATAATAATTTAAATAATTAGTGTAAGGTTACATCTTGTTTCTTGTCGATATCTTGATAAGTGTTATTTTTATGTAATTTGGAATTTTTAGTTAATGCATAGCAAAAAAACATGTACATTGAGTATTTGAACTAAAAGAATTTGAAAATGTTTTAAGAGACAAAAAATTGTCAAAACTTTTCGTGCTCCCAAACCTATGAGAATGAAATACTATTAAATAATTTGATGTGGAATTTTAATGACAATTTTCACTGTTATTTAGTCTGTGTACTCACAACGTTAGATGGTAAGGAAGTCTTAAGTCTCAGTAAACATATTATTCATGCTAATAGCTATTACAAATGTACTTTCAACGTGCCGCTTTATAAGGAGCACACCATGGTTGGGAGCACAGCTTGAAAAAAATATCACTAGCTAAGGGAAATGGAAAACTTGAATTTCTAGAAGGAATTTAAAACCAGTTTTCTGAATAAATTATTAGAAGCTAAGTCTCTGGCTACGGCAAGAATAATAAAAAATAGAAACGTATAATTACAATTAAACTTCTAATTATGGTAGGCACAACGCACTTATTTTCTTCATTATTTACTAAAAACTATACAACTGCCTACAGCAGAAAGAACAAAACTACATAATATTATAGCTTCCATTTTCTAATTAGCGCGTACTATATGCCTGGAACATAACCAGAGCGAATTTTAGTCGTATTTACAAAACCATACGCTATGGAAAACCAATATGTTGTGATACCATAAAAATTTTCTGTTTTGTCTGGATTGAATTAAACAAGATTTTTATATTGTTATTATTTATCGCTAAATATAACTAATCAGAAACAGTTTGATCAAATTTCCAAGAGCTCTGATCTTACGACTTGTGTTGGAACATATAAAGACTTAAAAAATACTATTTTTATTTCTAAAATGTTTCAAAACGTAATACTTTTTCAGCGTAAGAATGTTTGAGGTGATAAAGACGTGCAAACATACATGCGAAAGGTAAATAAACGAATGAATTAAGACTGAATTAGACTGAAAACGAAAACTTATTGGCAATTATGAGGTTAATAGATGACAGTGCGAGAAAATTTTTAGTGCTAACAACTACAATTATAGATCCACTAAGATCTAGCAGCGTTGACAAAAAAGCGTGCAACAAAAGTTACATCACATACATCAAAATTTAAGTCTATGATTAACAACAGAGAAGATTCCTATTATCGTTTTTTGTTTCATAACGATTAGGTTATTATTATTAACAAATTTAATTTGGTGGTTACAACAGAGTTTATAGATACAATTAACAAAACATTTAATAACTTCTTTTATAGACCTTAAAATAAGAGTTAGAACGGAAATTGAAGACAAATATAGTGAATTTACAAAGCAATAGGAGCGTCACATTACCAACTTTATTGAGTTTCTTTTTCAGATTAACAAGGATTAAAAACAATAACGACAAAAATTTATGTCGATCCAAATATTCAAGCGAAAAAATAATTTCAAATCGAACGTAACCGGTGTTATTTCATCTGTTTCATACAGCATGAAATCAAAATTTTTTAAAAATGTGTCACCTATTTTTGACAACCAGATTTATGGCAATCAGGTGTTACTAATCGCAAGATATTATTATATTTTATAGGCATTTAAAACAAACGTCAATACCATTTAATCCAGTTGTGTTGTTACTGTTGAAAAGGTCGGTTATAGATCGAAGTACGATTTATTATTGAACGTTGGTGCGATAGTTAGTGAAACGGTTTTAAAGTTGTTTCATACCAAAATAATAACAATGCGTTAATTAAATTCTAAACTAACTAAAAACACTTATAGTTTCGAAAACTAAACTTAACTCAAATTTTGAAAAAAACTGGCACTAAAATGAGTTTTAAAAGTTTTAATAAAGTGTAACATCTGGCGTATTGTCAAAAAGGTCGTCTTTTTAGTCTACCTAATTTCTTCACATTACAAGACATGTATAAATACATTGGTTGGTAAAAGAAAAAAACAAAAACAATCAAACAAGTTCTGGTTAAAAGAGCAAAAAAAAAGCCAAAAGCTAAAGGAAGTAAAAAAAAAGTGCTACAATTCAAAGTGGTACTGTTAGAAGAGTAAAAAATCAAATTCATTAAAAGTTTAACAAGAGTGTGTTAAAACGTAATGAGCTAGTAGCCAGTTGAATTTAATAACAATAAACATAAATACAATATCAGTTTTGAGTCTACAGTCCCACGCGTGTCATTTTTGGTGGTGAAATAAACTAGCAAAAATTATACAAATAAATAAGGTTAACAATAAACAATACTGCGTAGCTTCTAAATTACATGAAAAGAAGAATATATAAGTTTAAGACTGCCCTATTACACTACAAGTTTTATATCGAATAATGAAAATTATTCCATATCCGTGATTTATTGAAAATTCCTAATTCTGAATACGTAAACCATGCAACACTGCATGGAGATTCTCTTTATGTATAAGTTTAACAATGAAATGCTAGTACTGATTAAAACGCCAAACGTGCAACACCTACTTTTACAGCACAGAAATAGAAACACAAGTTAAAAATATTATTAGTTACCCGTATTAGCCGTAAATAATACTATTAGACGTGAAATTTTCCAATAAAATTTTTGAAAAATTTAAAAACAAACAATCTAACGATATAATATCACGATATAATATATAATATCTTGTAAGAAATATTTATAGCCAGTAAAATTTTAAATTGCCTAAACTGTATTTTGCTATAATTCTTAAATTATTCATCAATAATTTCAACAAGTGCTTAAGTTATAATAAACTGTTTTTATACATGGCTAAGCATTGTAATTAAAATTAGCAAATGCTACACCACAAACATAGCGATTACAGTTAAGAAATACGACTGTAATTTTGACGAAACAAGCAAAACTGCAGAGAAGCACATATTTAACAGACTACACGATATGCCCTAAGATGTACAGGGTGTGCAAAAAGAAATAATCGATTTAAAAGAACAAGCAAGACTAATTGTGAATCTAGTATTGACAAGTATAACAAAAATGCAAAAAAGTTTGCAGAATTATTCAGCCTTCACTTGCTAAAGTAGTCAGCATCCAAATTAAAATTGAAAAAACCAAACGCCAACATTTACATTCTAAAATTAGAGCAAAACGAATAAAAGGGACAAAAATTTCGAATAAAAACACTGCAGCAGTCACACAGCCACGTACACGACACTCTCAACCATGTAAGTTAATTAAACCTGAAACATTCACGCAGTCTACTGAAAAAGAAGGAAAGTGCAACGAGTACTTACACCGCTCAAATACAACCACACCATATGACAATATCAGATCTGTTGTATTCTATTGGATTAAGGAAACACGTGATAAAAACCTGCAGAAAGAACTTCAATATGTTACAGCTAAACTTGGAATTTACAATCTTGACTACGATAAGGCAGCAAGAATTGAAAAACCACAAAAAGGTAAAATAAGACCCATATTCGTACAAATAACAACTGAAATGGACAAAATGCAAATCATGAAATCAAAAGCACAGCTTAAAAACCACGACACGACAAAGAACATTTATATTGACAAGCTACTAACTCAACTTGAAAATTTGATACACGTACACCTAGCAACAAAAGCAAGATTTCACAAAGACAGCGATGCCAGCATTAAAACTATTATTTTCTGGAATAAACTAATTATTAAGCAAAGCCACAAACAAGCCGTTTTCACATGTGACGACCAACTTTAACTAAGCCAAGTCGTAGTTAATTACCATGTATATTATACTGAACATGCATGTACTATTCAAATGTTATATACGAAAAAATGATTTAATTTAACTTAAAAATAATTTTATATAGTGGAAAGTACTAACTTTGCAACACCCTGTAATACTACCTATATAAGTTAAAAAATTATTGTGTTATAGGCAAATATTAAATTATAGTATTATGTAAATACAATGCAATTTTACAGCTCGGCTAGAATAATTATATTTTATATGTGTGGGCTAGAATGTAATTATTACAATGATTTACCTATTACTATTTTGCCCGCGCGCAGCAGAATGTGACTAAAGTAGCATTATGTATATTTAAGTAAATGATAAATGTAAGTGCTTGCAAATTTTAATATTGTAAATATGCTAATCAATCGGTACTCCAAATTCGATAATGTGATGATAAAGGATTAAAATGAAATAAAATTCAGAGAAATAGGATGCGTCCTGCAGTGCTCCTATTTGAAAACTAAACTAAAACTAAAAATGAAATGCAAAGATTTACATAGTCACATACGCGACAACAAAGAAAAATATAAACTGTAGCTATAAATAATCTTAAATTTATATTTTTAAACAGTGTTAGTTTAGCATCTATGACGCCAACATTTAAAATAAATACTAACAACGTTTTTAATAACAACTCTACTATCTATTAAAAATCAACTAAAGCCATTAAATCAAAATAAAACTTAGTATGGGTTCCTGCAACAGATGAAGTAAATCATTAAGAACAAAATTTGTACAGTGTGTTTGCCTTGTGAGCATTTAAGAGAATTACAATCCGATAGAATATCAATACTATACGGATAGTAAAATTTTATTAGCAGAAACTTTTTTGATATTAAATTTTTAAATAGTTGATAAGAACTAAACTGTATGCAAAACGCCTGACTTAGTAGCCTCATCTAACATGTTTTTTAGTTTATAATTTTTAAACATTTAATTGTACTTGAACCATAACCTAGTCTATAATTTAAATTCAGTGTACGCTTAAAATGCATATTTGCAGCGACTATTTAGGTCTAGTTTATTCAAAACAAGGATATTTTCAAGACGAATTTTACTATTCAAACCTAATTCCATAAAAATTCAATTTAATAAGTAATAAATGATACAAAAATAGATATAAGAAAACAAATTTGTCATTTTATTTCTTAATAATTAAAAAACCAATTTTAAAAATTGAAATCAGTATTTTATGCAGTCAAACTATCACCTAACGACGTTAATTTTTTCAATCTTTACCGTCAAAGACAAATTGTTGCAAACATCAAACTAAAAAAACTGCTTACAATAGCAACTGCCACATTGCTTTTCAGCAAATTCTCTTCTTTATTTTATGGTATTTTAAACAAGCACATCACTTATCAGGATTAAAAATGAATAAAACGTGGATAAATCACGCATTTTAAAAGCTGTTTAATGGCCTTAATATAAGTATACTGTAGTTGCTGACACATTATTTTAAAATTTAAAATTTGATCAGTTTCCTATCGCAATTGTACATAATACAGATTAAAGTACTAACACAGGTTTGCACTTATCAGTTACTTTATATTATTTGAAATTTAGTGCAAATATTTAAATAACTACAGAGTACGAATTAGCAAGCCTGCAAATGTCCAAAGACCTACTCAAACTATTGCATTCCAAAAAAGTACCCAATAACAAGATGAGAATACATTTGTTTGTGGAAATTGTTGTATTTACAATTTATATTCACGAGAAATAGGTATTTTTAATAGTGAAATACTCAATTCACTCACATTAAATACTATAAATAATGATACTTGTGTAAAACAATTTGTTAGAGCAATACTAAATTTTAAACTATATTTTATGAATAAATTGTATTAAAAATGCTTAACAAACAAATGCAAAAAACATGTACTGTAAATTGCTTTTCAAGTTAGCTAGAATTATATGGTAACAAAACCTTAATTGTAAATTGCCATTTTAAATTCGATAAATACAATTTTATTTTTAAGAACTACGTCTGTGGTTGATTGTTCTTCATTTATCATAAAAGCCATTGGTTTCAAGCTCATGTATCCGGATGCAAGAGATTAGGAAAAATAATAAGCGTCCGCGATTACGTACAACGAAAATATTAAAACATAAGCAAACAACCTAATAAAGTTATTAACGTGCACTGTGATTTGCAGCCAATAGTTTATTCAATGCAAGCCGAAGATTCAAATATCTTATTTAGACAGAATATCAAAGACTTTCGCAACCAATTCTTTGCTTGTAATATCAAACAAAAATATAGATTTAATAACAAAAAGAGAAAAATTTGAGCTCATAAATAGATTCTTCACTTTACACGCATACTACAAAAGTGTAAGAATTTGGTTATTCTACAGAACGCTCGAAGAAAAGAACTACGTGAAATTAATATAAACTCCTAGTACTAAATTTACTTGACAGCTCTTGTGAACGATCCACAGTGCGTAGCCAGGCTAGGCAGATTTGTCATAGGCAAGTAAAACGTCCAAAAAACGCAGTGTAATTTTTTATTTAAAGTAAGTAGAAGTGATAATAAATTAGGTAAATATATTAGAGGCGCAAGTGACAGTTTTATTTTAGCAATAAAAGATGGTTTAAAAACGACTTTGTTTTCTAATTTTCCTCATAAAAGCCTAATATTTTTATTTATTTGTATTACTTTTGAAATATTTTAACTGTCTAAATCTGTAAATATTGAATTTTTTGAAGTAATTTCAGCCTGTTTATTACGTTCTTTCATATCAATAATTCTATTACTTCTTCTTTTTTTTTTTACTTTCAAATATTACTGCATATATTTTGAAGTTAATATTACTATCTTCTTAAATAAGATTGTTTATGCAATAACGGTTTGTTTTTACTACTGTACTAATTATTTTACATGTTTTACTAACACAAATGTTTAATTACTAATTTTAATTATTTATTTCTTTAATCACTTCCGTCAGATTATCTATTCTACTCACTATATTAACAAAACTATAATTTGATTCATCTGTCTTAATAGTCAATGTTTTTTTATTAGCCGTTTTTCTAATACATTAAAATTTTGAAATCATTTATTACAAAACTATAATTGCATTAAATGATTAGGTCATACGCACGCATTTATGAAATCAACAGGCTTTACCTTCAAGCCCCTTAGAAGCGCATTATTATTAACACTATAAAACATTAACTGTAAACATAAAGAACCACATGCATTTCTACTAATGTCTTGTAGTTTAAACGTCGAATAAACTATATCCGATCTTAAATAATTTAATAATCCTGTAGGTTGTCCATGACGAAAATAATCAAAGTAATAGTGTTTCATGATGTTTTTATATCAAAAGTCCAGTGAATTTCTTGATTATTATTGTTGTCGGGATTTATTATTCTAATTTCAATATTCTTGGGTTTCAATGGTAAACTATCTTTCATGAATACGCCAGTTAAGCGGGCTCTAACCATGTAGTTAAAGACCCTCTGGGTGGGTGTATCCCTTGAAGGCCGTTGGCACGGCGCTTTAAACCCCTTTAGGCAAGTAAAACTCTTGATGGTCGTTAGCCTGTTGCCTCTAAAAATATGAGTTTTATTCTTTGTATTATTTATTATTTGTCTAGAATATTCATTTATTTTTATGTGTTATGCTTTTATCGATAAAGTTTGAAAAAACCAGATCCAGTTTTATTTTCAATTTCTTTATTATGTATTTTTAATTAAGGTAAATTTTTATTTCGTGATTTTTATTAGGAACTGCATTTACAATTTGGCTTACTTCTCCCGCGGCCGCCTTCTTTTCACTGATTATAGTAGCTGCTTCAGTAATTAATGAAATTAGAGCTAAAAAAGGTAAAGCATCTACTGATTCAATATGTTACGATAAATCTTTATATTTATATTATTAGTAGTGGCTTTATTAATAAGTTTAACTAGTGCTAAAGTAAGCCTAATAGAACAGCCATTTTGGGCATTGAATTGTTCTTCATTTAGATGTTATGTTACACCTTTTTTGTTTGTATAGGTATTTCTAATAGCTGTAAATTTATCTTTAGTTAGAGCAATATTATTAATCATATACATAAAAGAAAAAAATTAAGAGTATTTATATATTCAACTTGTTTTGAGGAAAACTAACTTTTACCGTCCAAAGAGACCTAGCCAAAATTGTATGACATTTTACATGTCAACGAAATATTTTATTTCTAACGCTCTATAATACTAGTAGTAAGAATCCTCGGTTTTAGTGGAATTCTTGCATATGGTATTCTGTAATACCTGGGGGAACCTGAAACCTTTTATAATTTTTAAACCGACGTTATGGTTAAAATATAAACATTTTTGCTATCGCAAACTTTTTTATGGGCTATTTGGCATACACCTAAAGTTTTTCAAATTAAAACTCTTCAAAAATCGTATGATGTTTTAATTACCCGGGTTTTAGCAATGCAATTGGGATGTAGCTTGTTTATTTTTTTCTCCGGACGCAACCTTAACTCCACTATTATTATTTTTGTTAAAAATATGCAAAAAATTATCTATATTGCTGTCTTGAAATTTTGGCAGAGCAAAGATGGCGTCAAAAATTACAACCCATTAAACTTCAATTGTTAATTAGGATTAAAGTTGTTGCTGTTGCCACGTTGCCCATTAGTTTTAACTTCCCGCATGTGAAAGTTTAAACTAAAGCAACGGAAAGACAACAACCACACCAGAACTACAGCAAACTACTGCCACAGTGGGCAAGGTGTTAAACATGCGGACAGTTTTCCCAATACTTAGAGTTCGAATCTCATTAGTGGAAAAACGTTTACGCACTTTTTATCATTTCTTATGTAACAAGACTACAAAATATCACGATATATAGAAAGTTCTATTTAAACTCTATTATTTAAGCTATAATTATATTTATTTTGACACAATTTTAGTGCGGCATCGCACTGTACAGTAAAGATAGATTCAGATTTTTAAAATAATAATTACATATGCAGTTGTATTTGCTAGTACATTTTTTCTAAATTTGAAATTTATTTTAATATTCATGGTGTTTCTACTAATACAATCTTTTGAAAAGAAATATCAAAAAAATACAGAGAGTAAGCTGTGTCAAATCCTAATAGGGCTATTTCAGGTTGTGAATTAGTAAACAGTCCTCTAAATTTTGCACATTCAACACAATTTTCAATAATACGTAATCCTTAAGTACCCCTATTTAAATTAATTCCAGGTTATCTTACACTGTTTAGAGATATTCACCCATCTAAAACATAACAGTGATCAAACACAGAAATATTTGTTTTTTGATTATCCATGCGATACACTCATAATCTAACAACAAATTCTAAGATCTTTTAAGTTCCTGAAATAGTCGTTAAATTACGATCTAAGGTTTTTGCGGGTAAAACTAGAAATTCTTCTACTTGTTTAATTTTGAAACAATAATAAATTCACTATTCTCTAATAGCATATAATTATCTACATTATCAACTCGAATTGTAATTTGAGTGGCTTTGTTTTAATAAAAAGTTTCCTGTAGAAAATGATCCTCAAATTTTCAGAATTGTATTTCATTATTGCTTTTAGTTGGTGTCTCAAGAACTACGTATTTTCTAACTACTTCTTGTGCATTTATTTAATAACAATTATATTTACTTTTTATGACAGTACATTATCACAGATGCTCCTAGATGACTGACCATTTATAGCACATCTATAAACTTAATCACAATGTACTAGTATTAGGTTAACAGGAATATATCAACAGTTGTATCTGAAAAATATCTTCCAGATGTTAGTTCTTGCGACGTAAATCCTAAAGTTCTTCCAATTAAACTACTTGTAATAAAATCCAAAACAAAACCTGCAAGAATTTTTATTACATGTTTTGCTATAAAAGTATTTAGTTTGATTTTGATAACATGGCCTAAAAACCTGTCTTTATCTTTTATTGTTATAACATTATTATTGAAATTTAAACGCATTTAACTTCAATTTAATTGGCAATACTATTAATTTCATAACTTTCTGTTTCTAACGTAATATCAAAGAAATAACCATCATCATTTTTATATCTAAATCATTATTTTTTTCATCTATTTTAAGTATGAGGTAGTAGGCAGATATTTTTTTAAAGCCATTCGAGCTCCATTCCTTATAGATATTAGGTTCCTAAAATAAAATGTAAAATTGTTTTTTTTCGTATGTAAAAGTATGTCTGTTTCACTTTTATTATTCAATATTTTAATTTCTTGTAAAATATTTCAGACCTTTATATTTTCATTATTCAATAACCATGTAATTTATTTATAAGTATGAAATATAAATTTGTGAGAGTTTCTCCTAGAAAATGTAATTTAAATTTATTAAGTATTTAGGTGGCTAATTCTAGATCATATATATATATTTTATAATTAAATGTATGACCTGCTTTTATATTAGCTAGAGTTGCTTCTAACTTTAATACAACAATATCTAAATCATTTTTAACAAATTTGATATAACTTTTCCTCAGTCCTTTTAGGCCTTGTCCTGCTGCTGTTTTAAAACTTGCTTCATCTAATTTATTATCGCTTTGTGATCTTTGTTTATTTATTACTTTTATTTAAGATTAGGGAGAATATTACCTAATTTTTCACTTTTAGAACTTTTTTATTTACCTTTAGATGTATAACAAGCCTTTGTTTTAACTATAGGCCACGCATATAAATCACGGTAATAAAAATCTTATTTTGTTTTATCAGGATGAATTTTAGTTAACAATTCTCATTAACCAATCGTCATTTCGTGTTGCTTTCAATGTCAATAAAATTATCACCCTAATCTTGTATTTTTCATTTTTAATATAATAACCATCTGTGTAAATATTATCAATAACTTAAAGTTTGATTAATTAAGCATCTTAAGATAAATAAACTAGGTATTTAAAAGCTGTAGAACATTTTTTATATTAAAAAAACGATTTGGTACATATTCCATGGGTTATTGATCCTTTCTTTTTTCTTCGCAAATTGATTTGCTAAAGCTAAATGTTTTACTAATTTATTGTTTTCATTCTTATATTTCTTTAGTTTCGTGTATTGATGATGGGCAATATTTTGTAAATGGTGATGTTCAGCACCAAAATCTTTTTGAAAAATAGCTTAATATTTTGAATCTATAGGAGCTTTGTGTTTTACTGTGTCAGTTATATTTTGTGCAAGTTTTATTATTGAGGCATACACTTTTTCTTGTCCTAATGTAAAAGCATCATAACCTGTTTTCTCAATAATAAATTAATTTCACAATATTTTATTATTTTCATTTAAGTTTTTCATTAGCTTTATTTGACGTTCAATCTCTTCTGTTAAACTCCGTCATATATGTTTATTTTATGAAATATTTTTAAAGCGGAGCCTGCTATATATTTTTTTAAAGGCTACGCCTGTTTTGTCAAATGTCTTTTAACACGTGGTTTTATTATATTTTGTTTTATATTAGGTTTTTGTTTTCTATATTCTAAGTTTTTATTTGTTTTAGTGTTAAATTAACCCAATTATTAAAATTATAAAAATATCCTTCCGATTTTACTTAAGGTCTTTTAAAATTTAGATCTTTAATATTTTTAAAATATCTTCAGATGTTGAGTTATTTACAAATTCATTTTGTTGTTTTTCTTGTTTCCAAATTTTGCACTTTCTTCTTTTACAGTCTATTGTATAAGTCTATTTTATAATAAAAATAAAACATATAAGTAAATATAGTGTAATTATTTTATGTGGATATTCTGGACTAACTTTCATTTTAGATAACAACAAGAAACATAAAAATTACATAAGTATTGATTTTTTTGCTTTTCACTTGCATTAAAAGTAAACTCAATAGTTATATGGGAATAATCCATTTTCAAACCTTTCTGACAAAACACTGTAAATTCATCTAAATTTATATCAATTGCTATTTTGTCTTTGTGTGAATTCTGAATATCACTGCTAGATAAACGAAATAAAATTAAAAAATTACAATTTATTCTTACTGATGTTCAGTCTTATTTAGAAAAATATTGAATGAATTAAAACACACAGATATTATTATGTAAAATTTCATCATATGCTAGTTTTTTAATTCATTACATTATTAACAATTGAAACATTTTTTTAAAATCAATTTTTTTCGGATCAGGAATTGCATCTTTAATGTTATAAGTCGATATATGTATTGTCTTATTATTATTATTTTCTAAAATTTGTAAATTTGTTCCTACTCTTTGTATTAGTTTTCATTCAGAAATACATTCTTTTTGTATTTGATTTTGTTTTTTAAATAATGTAACTTTATTTTCTTTTAATAGATTATTTTTAAATAATTTAAATAATTTTTAATATGTATCCTGTTGAAGACTATCACCTACTTGTATTACGTTATTATATTCTAAAATTCCCAATTGTTATCAAACTTTGATAAAAACACAGCTTTTTCTGAAGGAACTTTCAACAATTACTAACACGATCTATATATACGGCATATATATTAGGCAACAGATGATTATGTTTAAATTTTATAATTGTTATTCCGAACAGATACAGTATTATTATTCATTTATTAAGTTTCTTATTTTTAATTAAAATCGTATGTCAGACTTGTCCGTGGTATACGTAATTCAGGTCCTAAATGCTTCTGGTTCATCCTCAATGATTGATTTTTTAAAATTTTTAAATTTTAATTTTGTGACGAATTTACATTTTCAATATGTGTTAATTTAGTAATAATATCTTCTTAAACAATAGTAAATCTACTGTTTATGCATAAATTTATAATATATGCGGGCGTAGCCCTTCAACAACAAAGGTATGCACCCATTCATAATATGATTTAAATATGGAAAAACAGATTATTATCAAAATATTTAACGAAAGATTGCTCGACATTTTTTTGCAAACGTTTTCTATGAGGATATGATTTTCTATGGCTTACAATGTTATAATATCTAATTGTGCGTCTATATTTACATGTTAGAATTAGATCCTTTAGCTTTGAATTTAAATCTTATACCTGTTTTAGTATTACAGTTTTTTCTAAATTTTGTCGGTTGTTTTTATGACATATTTTACATTTTCTATCTTGGTTCTCCATTTATGTATAAAAGCATAAAGGAAAAAATTACTTCTGTTAATTATGCAAGTAAGTGATGTTACTTCCTAATTCTATAATTTCCTTAAGCTAACGTAGTTTCCTTATCATTTGAAATATAGCTTTTATCATCTAATGTAGCTAATCCAACTTTCGAATTATTTATTTATTTATTTATTGTGCAATTATAATCGGGCATTGCTCATCATACACAGAGTTAGGAAATATTTATACAGAACATTTAAGGTGTAGTAATTTTACGGAAAATTTAAAGATATCTTTTACAAAATTAATGGATTGGAGGCTGAGACGGGTTGCAAACTCTTCTCTGTCTAGTAAATGCAGATTATAAGATCCTTAAATAGTATTTCTATACTTAACAACACTTTGACAGTTTACAAAGGAGTGAAACAAATCAATAACATCTGAGTTACACAAATTACATAAATCTGAGTAACTAAATTTATAAGATAATTTATTTACAGATAATTTATTTGATCCAAGTCTTAATTGAGCGTAGACACGTAGGTCAGGGATGGGTTAATTATATAGCAGGTAGTTAGCAATGTTGAGGTCACTTTTAGTATGTTTGTAGAACTCATTATAGGAAGACTTATTCACTCGCAGCATGTAATTTTGGATGCAATTATCGTTTATCCTTTCCACAATAGCATCAATGTTTTGAAGCACTAATGAGGTGTCTTGTGCCAACCAAACAAAGTTAAATCCGGCTTCGGCTAGAATAATTTTGATTTTAGTCGCCCAATTAAATTTTGAATTTCTAGGTTGAAGAGAGTCAAGGCAGAGTAGACAGTTGTAGCATTGGCGGGTGATTCGGTCGTCCGGCAAGGAGAGAATACGGGCCCAAAATAGAAGTGCCAGCCTCACAAATTGACACTTAATGTGCTTGACCCCAGTTTCTATTCGAAGCATGTATGAGGGAGTATTTTGTGGTAGCCATAACATCCGCTTAAGGAACTGCATCTGAACGACTTTAATCACATCATAGTAATCCAGAGCCCAAATTGCTGACGCGTATAGTAGAGTACCTATGACAATTGACCTTAAGAGTTTCATGCGGCAGAACCAAGAATCCGTCCTAGACGCTGAGAGTGTATGCAAAACTGCTCCAGTAGCCTGTTGAGATTTTTTCTTCATTTCAAAAGCAGCACAAGAGAATAAACCTGATGATGAGAACTTGATGCCGAGATATGTGTACGAATTTTTAACAAGTAATTCACTGCCATTTTGAAACCATCGATAAGAAATGCACAGCGGACCTCCTACTCTAAACACGACTACATTTGTTTTTAAAATATTAATAGTTAAAAAGTTAATGCAACAGTAATCATATAAAATATGAATTTTGTGTTGTAATGATAATTTGGTCTCAGCTAGTATAGTAGTATCGTCGGCAAGTAGGAGATAATTAATAGAGCATGTACCACCCATAGACACCGGCTGAGCTCTATGCATAGTCATGTAATCGTCCAAATCACTCAAAAATATTGAAAACAACTTTCGAATTATTAAAAATAAATATATCTAAATTATTTGATCGAATTTAATAAAAATGTACTTCATCTTTATTTTTGCCATTAAATATTTTTCTAAACGTTTCAATCATATAGTTATTACCAATATCCTAAAGTATTCCTTCACCTTGTTTTTTAGTGAATAATTCATCGTTGCATACAAAAACATTTCAAGTATAAATCTTACAAACTCAGTAACAAAGTTTTTATTAGTTTTTATTTTTAAAAAAAAACCATTTGGTTGTCTCATAATATGTAATCTAAACATATAATAATCTAAAACTAACTAGTATCATACTATAACTCAATATCATTTACTATGTCTTCCTAAATATCATTACCTTTTATATATAGAATAAGTCTATCAGTTTGAATTATTTCTACGCTATCACCATATTTAGGTTTTAACTGTTCATACACATATTTATACATCTTATATTTTAACATTTTTAAAACACTGAATGCTACAAACATGGGTTTAATAAATAAAATACTCATTTTATTTATATTTATAGGTACAGAATCTTTACTAAATACTGTTTTACGATTGAAATTAATTATACTAACATATTTTAAAGCTTTTTCTTTACAAGTAAAAAAATTAAATATATTCTCTTGTTTAGATATTTTTTATTGTTGTACTAGATACAGAATTATGCATGAGGTTCAAGAAATTCCTTTCAAAATCTGATGTTGCTTTTTGCCAAAATTTTGTATTTTCATCAATATATGGTTCTAACCAGGCACTTTGATTATATATAATTGCACTTAGAATTTTTTTAGTACTAATTAATGTCAGTAAGCTTGCTGTAAAAATCTTTAATAAAAAATTAATCCTTTTTTATCCTTCTAACTAGTTATTGATTTTTTTGATCCTTTATACTTTGTATTGTCTTAAAACTATTGTTAATAGTAAGATAAAGCAAAATATATCACTGTTTCATGCATAAGGAAAAATAAGTAATCAATATGTGAATTATGTTTCTTTTATTCAATTTTGAATCAACTTTAGGTTTATATTTAATATCACTATCAATATTTAATTTTCTTGTATTTTTATATAAATTATTAATTTATTTTCCGTACACCATTTAAACTCATAAATAGGTAACGTAAATGACAAAACTTCAGCATATGAATTATAAGCATCAATAAGGGCTAGATATGATGATTCTATAGTCAAATTAAAATTACTTATATATTTATTATTAGCTTCAACATCTCTAGACAAGAAACATATCTAGATCTGTTCAAAGTTCTATTTTGACGCTAGTCATTTTTAACAAAGCACATTAAGAAATCCAAGAGTTGTAATATAATGTGCAATATCTAATTCATAATTATGTAAAGATGAATCGCTGAATGATTTAAAGCAATCAGTTATTATTTTAACATTACATCTTCATATAATCTTCAAATATATATTCATTAAAAGCTAATTTATTTAAATTATTCCAGAGCTTTTTACCTCTTATATTGTCCTCTTTCGGAATATTTTTATCATTTGAGTCATCATGAAAATCTTTAAACCTAGGATATCTATTATATGCAAGTTAACTAAAAGAGTTTAAAAATGAGTATAGTTTACACTTCTCTTGGTTTTTAAAATTCTTGAATTTCAACTAGTTTATTTTTGAAATATTCTTGCAAATTTTTAAAATTCCTAATATCTCTCTTTTTTGAATAGGATGCTAACCCATCCAATAATGCAAGTTTAAATTTCAATGAATCTTTAAATGCAAGTTTTGTATCAGGTATACAAACAGTTGTATAATAATATTTTGCATCTGTTTTCTAATTTATCACATACTTTATCATTTTTATTTATGGTATTTGCTAATACTATTTTAAAAAGCTCCCTTACAAACAATTAAAATTTTAATTTCCCCCAGTATAAAAGAAAACTGAAATGTTTAAAGAGGTTTTTACATTTAAATTACAGGAATTGTGAACTGCGCCTCTAAATTTTCAGTAATTTGACAATAGTCTCTAACTTTAAAGTTTAATTCATTGATAATAAAAGCTTTATTACAAAAAAACCACACCGTACTATCACAAAATATTTGTTTTTTATCATAAGACAGTTTAGGTTATTTAAATTTTTCTAACCTTTCCTTTAATATTTCATCTAATTTATAACCTTTTATGCAGGAAGCTTTGATGAATTTATCAATTGTATTGTTCCTACTACATCTCGTATACTTTTATATATGTATTTTAAATAATATTTTGACTAACAATAGTAACTTAATAAGCATAAGTTCCATTTTTGATGTTTTTATCACATTTAGTACTGTTTTTAGTAATTACATCTAATCGTTTTAATACTGATTTCATATAAGAATAATAAACTATTAGTACTTTTATCATATTCGCCAAATGCTTGAATTTTAAAACATTAGCTCCTCCATCATTTTTAAGCATTAGGAGCATTGCTCTTAAACATTTAAAAACATTATCACATGCTCAATAATGTGATTTTAATGCTTTTGTATTGTAAGTATAGTAAAAACATATATTGCAAATACAAACTTGTCTTCTTAGGTAATTTTTGACTAATTTTGATAAATCTCTAGTATGAACATAATAATTGTTAGTTTTTTCATCATCTTTATTGATTATGAAAATTAAATTCACATAGTTTTATTTTCTATTTTTATGTGAGCACGTATAAATAATAAAACTTTCACCATCTATAATATAAATATAATTAATAAATTATTTTGTATTTTAAACCCTTGCATTCCATCTAGGGTTACGGAAAACTCTATTCCAGAAAAATTATTATCCTATTCAGAATTACTATATTTAAAAACTTTTTCTGGATGATCGCGTATTTTGTTTTGATGTTAATAATATAACAAACAGTATTTAAAGCATTTCTGGTTTTTATTTATAATATGTATACATGCTTTTTTGTTAGATATCTATTTTGGTGATTCTATATGAGATGACCTTTCCAAAGGTTTAAATTCTTTCAGTTTAAAATCAATTTTATTTATCTTATCAAGGTGATAATAAGCTTCATTATTGTCTTTCTCCTTAATATTATTTTGAAATTTAATAAAACATTCAGCAATACCTGAATTAATGTCTTTGTTTTCAATATTGTCTGATTTTTCAAACAATAAGGGTTATCTTGATAAAAATATTCTCCTGCTAAAGGTTTAGATTTTCTAAAAGTTCCATTTAAAACTAATTGCAATTTTATTTGTTTTTATCTTACATTTGCTGTAATAATATTTTAAATTCGAAAAACTTCATCTGTATCATCTATTTCTACCATTTGTGTTACATTTTAAAAATCTCAACTTTATGTTAAAAACATACCTTTTAAAGTTTTTTCAGGTTTATACAGTAAACATTATAAAATTTCAAATAGAATATCATACTTTAATATTTTATTCGACATTTTGTCTTTACTTAATAATTTTAGATGTACAATGATTATTGTTATATTTTTTAGAATAATAATTAGAACAATCTATACAATATTTCGTTTCTTTTTCAATAGGTATCTCAGTTTTTTATTCTAAATGAGTTTTGCTCAACAAATGTTTAAAACGACTACTTTAACATTACATATTTTACATTCAAGTTTGGTCACACCTTTTGTAATATATTTAAATGTGCTTTAGATTTAAGATTGTGACTTCAGTTTTTTTTTTAATATTTGGTTTTCACAAGTTTACCATTTTATATGTTCACTTTTTTTTAAAGAAAAATGTTTAAGCAATAAATCTAACCAACCTATTTATTTAATGCGAGGTTGAGCCCATTGAGGACCAGGATCCATTAGTTGTTAAATTCAGGTAGAACCCTGTAAGGTTTTAGCTTTAACATTTGCGTCCTATCTGTTTTTAAAATATCACTATGTGAACTTTATTTTTACACTGATTTTGAAACAGTGTAAATAAAGTAATATTTACTAGTATTAGAGGCTATTTAAAAAGTCTTAGTTGTTGTTGTTGTTGTGTCCGTAGAATTGGCCATGCTAAAACTCATAGGAAAACCTAAAAATGATGAAAAAGTGAAAAAATTGTGTTAAAACTACTGATTTTTTAATTAAAATATCTTAGAAGTGTTCAAATGTGCTGCTTTTCAGAAATTGAGGTCGTAGTGTCATAGGTGTCCCAAAACCATTATTACTCACCTACTAACGCACTGCCGAGAGAATATCCTGAAATCCTAAAACAAGGACTCTGTTCTTAAAGAATTTTTATTTTTGGATGATACCCGAAGAGGAAGTAGATATTTATCGCGACATTCCTGATTTTTAAGAAAAAAAACTATCAGATTCAATTTATTTTCTCACAAGCAGGAAAATGTCATGCACATACGTAACAACAAATACAAATCAATTCAAGTGATTAACATATTACGTATATACTAAAAAGCGATGAAAAATCAAATCATCATTATGATCACACTGGTCATCAAGTGTTTGCATGACTTCAAACTTGTTACGGCATAGTTTTGTCAAAACAGTGTTTCAGTTTTAGATGTTGAGCAAGCATCTAATGAAATGGTCATTTCCGTGTGTCCGTCTGTCCGTCTGTCTGTTGGCCAAACGCTACAGGTCAAACCGCTTACACTATTGTCTTAGAACTTTTTTAAAACAATCACAAAAGCGCGCCAGCAGGTCTGTATTGTTTTTTCACTGTAATCGAACTGACCATTGCTTAGCAATTAAATGTTGAACTGACAAAGGTCAAGAAATTTACAAGCAAGCACCATAAAAACGGGAGTAGCGATAAACATAGCTGAGCGCAAGACATATGCCTAGCTATGTATGAAACGAAATACATAGCACCATTTCCAGCCAGGTTCACGTGAAAATTTCTTTTAAACATCCCCACCCAGCTGCTATTGCATTCTTATTTAGTAAGCAGCCCAGGGGTGACGCGTAAATGACGTCACGAAAAATTTTTCTAGACACCCCTACCCAGCTGTTATCGCATAAAAATTAGGTAAGCAGGCTAGGGGTGACGCGCAAATGACGTCACGTGAAAACTTTTTCTAGACACCCCCACCCAGCTGTTATCGCATTAACATTAGGTAAGCAGGCTAGAGGTGACGCGCAAATGACGTCACGTGAAAATTTCTTCTAGACACCCCCACCCAGCTGTTATCGTATTAACATTAGGTAAGCAGGCTGGGGATGACGCGCAAATGACGTCACGTAAAAATTTTTTCTAGACACTCCCACCCAGCTGCTTTCGCATTTGCATTAGGTAAGCAGGTTAGGGGTGCCGCGCAAATGACGTCAGGCAAAAATTTCTTTTAAACACCCCAACCAAGCTGCTATTACATTGAAAAAATTAGGAAGCAGGCTAGGGGTGACGCGCAAATGACGTCACATAAAAATTTCTTGTAGACACCCCTACCCAGATGTTATCGCATCAACATTAGGTAAGCTGGCTAGAGGTGACGCGCAAATGACGTCACGTGAAAATTTATGTTAGACAGCTCCACCTAGCTGCTTTTGCATTCACATTAGGTAAGCAGGTTAAGGGTGACGCGCAAATGACCTCAGATAATTATCTCTTTCAGACACTCCCACTCAGCTGCTATTGCATTCACATTAAGTAAGCAGGCTAGGGGTGACGCACAAATGACTTAATGTGAAAATTTCTTCTAGACAATTCCACCCAGCTGTTATCGCATTTACATTAGGTAAGCAGGTTAGGGGTGACGCGCAAAGGACGTCACGTGAAAATTTCTTTGAGACAGCCCCACCTAGCTGCTACCGCATTAACATTAGGTGAGCAGGCTAGAGGTGACGCACAAATGACGTCACGTGAAAAGTTATGTTAGACAGCCCCACAAAGCTGCTATTGCATAAACATTAGGTAAGCAGGCTAGGGGTGACGCGCAAAGGACGTCACGTGAAAATTTCTTTGAGACATCCCCACTCAGCTGCTATTGCATTTACATAAGGTAATCAGGTTAGAGGTGACGCGCAACTGACGTCAGGCAAAAATTTCTTCTAGACACCCCGACCCGGATAGAATCGCATTCCTATTAGGTAAGCAGGTTAAGGGTGACGCGCAAATAATGTCACGTGAAAATTTCTTCTACATGTCACGGACTGACCTATATGTGTTATACATGCCAAAGATCGTCCCTAATAACGTCCTTTAAATACTATAGTTTCTAGTATCCTAAGTCCCAACGTTAAATTTGTTTTCAAATTATTTTAACTACATGTCACGTACTTACCTATAAGCGTAACTGATATTCAGGGATTGTCTATAATGACGTTATTTGTGATTGGTGCAATTTATAAAAAAAATTCAGCTATATTAAATTACATGCTACGAACATTGGTATATGTCTTATTGATTGTAGAGGAGCTTCCATAAATCTTATATCATCTTTAAGCGTAATATAAATTACAAGCATTTAGGCCCGCCGATTTCGGCGGAATTGCGCCTCATCTGGACACTGGCCCCGGTTACCCACCGTCACTCTACTTTAACGTGTCTAGGGTTGGTCGTCGTGTGCACACTCACAAAATTGACACGGATTAGTCTTGAATTAAATCCACACCCCATTACGACACCACAGCCGCATTCACGACCAACCCTAGACACGTTAAAGTAGAGTGACGGTGGGTAACCGGGGCCAGTGTCCAGATGAGGCGCAATTCCGCCGAAATCGGCGGGCCTAAATGCTTGTTATTATATAATTATATTATTATTTTGTCATAGAAAACATCTACTTCGAGAATCAACGTGATGGCATTAAAACTCCCACTCACACTCACACTGCCATTTGTGCGAACTGGAGTTTCGATATAAATGTCGCCGTTGCCATAGTTTACTTTGGGATTGTGTGTTGGATTCAACTTTGTTGTTGATAATAATTTGTAGATTATCAGCAACAAAATTTTATTACTTTTTTTATTTCTCAACTTCTTACTTTTGAATATTTTTTTATTATTTTGTCACATAAACATAATAACTTATTATGTATTAGCTTATTTTGTTCCCCGACATTAGACATTAGTCACCTTAACATGCCGTACAAAAACGGTAACACTTCAGTGAGGCATCGTTAAAAAAAGTGACTGCTAATGTGACACAGTCTTACGACGGTTCCCCAAATTACATTAGTCACCTTACTGAAATAGTAGTATAGATTGTAGATAGTTGTCATAGACACAGCTTACATAAATCAACAATGACCAGGATTCACGGTTAGTTGAATTATATAGTAAGATCTTGTGCCTTTGTTGTAGCTCAGCATCTACTTAAGGCCCGCCCCCGGTCGACAAATCCGGCGCGAAGCGCCGGATTTTTTAAACATTAACTTTACAATATTAACGCATTCAAGGAAATTTGTCAAGTTTTAGATTCTTTCAATAAAAATTTAAAAGAGAGGTTTTAAAGTTCTAAAATGACCATACTTTACCCTAAATTACTTTACTTTGATTTTAAAAGGTTCTCAACACTTAATTAAGACAGAGAGTGCAAAGCAATATTTAACTATCTATAATTCTATGTTTATACTAGCAAATTTTAGTATAGTGATTGCATGCAATGTGAAAGACAATGATGTCGCTTTCGAGCTTATAGATGCCTTGTGCTATAGAGATGATGGGGATGAGAATTATGAAAAGTGATTTATGATTTTAGGGTGTGCGGGCAATATCGATGAAATAGAAAGGCGATTACACTAGAAAAGTTAAAAATTGTTAGCCTTAAGGTTCTCGGTTTCAGCTTTCAAAATCCGGCAATTCGCGCCGGATTTGCGTGACGGGGGCTCCTAGTAGATGTTTCAAGTGATCTTCATTTAGATTTCACCTCGGAAAAATTGTACAAGAATTTCCGAGGATTTCGAAATCAATAGCTTAGGCTTAGTGCCTAGTCTTGTTAAAAGCAGGCAGTTACTCGTCAGAGTTTTTAGGTCAAAGATCAAATTAGCCATCATAAACATCGAGCATAATTGACCTCATTCGTTTAATAGTGGAATCGCGAGTTCAAAATTCCATCCGGGGACAACCCAGATTCCCAAATTTCGACCTACCAAGAGCTGCTGTCTGGCAAAAGGTAAATACATCTTCCTTTTTATTCTTGCATTTCCTAAAAAAACGACAGTGCCAAAATCACTTCAAATAAAACAGGGGTAGAACACCCCGGGTGATTTGCACGTATGTGGGGAAGGTTGGGAATCCATATGCCGGCATTAGCACGCCGGATGGGTTCACTGACCTCAGGCCATGCTTTCCTGATCCATAGTAGCGCATGTTGAAAAGGAACATGGATGCAAGGGCATGGGCATTGCATTGGTATGGTTGGTTGTTGGGAATATTTTATTGATTATGATTTAATCTGTGTGCTTACCGAAATTTTCAGTCTACGATTAAAAAGTAATCAATACCAGGGATTCTCCCAAAGGACTCCATTTCAGTCAAAAGGAACCAGATAGACGATAAGGCATCGCCGGATTCCGTGGTGATTTCTTCGGTGCTGTCGTGAAGGACTTCAGCACATTAATCCGAAACACAAGGAGAAGGAAGAAATCACGAAGAAGCGAGCAACTTCACATCAATTCCGGACTGAAGAACCTCAATACCGGATAAATTGTAAGTTGGCTTGTTAAAAATAAATAGAGCATTATTAATATTAAGCTCATATTGCCCACATAAGATTTTTCATTTCCTATTAAATATTTTCGAAGAGAAAGTTGGAGTTGTAAGGTCCAAGACCTTCCTTTAAACCCATTCTCAGTTTTCAGATTCCCAGTATTTTGTTTTATTTCCTTACAGAAGGAAATTTATTCAGTTTACGAAATCTCAGAGATTTCTGAACAGGTTTCCAATTCTACAAACTTTAAAAGTTGAACCAGTGTATGTCTGACTACGGCCAGGCTATTATAGTGAACAACGTCGATCGCTCTATTAGATATTGGTATCAAGTCACTGGACATAAGTACCTATCCGAATTACAAGTAGCCGTCTTGATTTCTTTTGTAAGCGACGGTTAAGGTTTAACTCCGGTTACCGAATTCCCTATAAACTTACCAGAAATTAAAATCATTCTTCCCCATTCCGAAGAAAGAATTAATTGCATCGCCATCAATTGGCATACAGAGATTGGATATCTCTATCTGTCCGCCGCTCAATTATAGGCTTTCGTGGGGACGATTATCAGTTTTTATCCGGCTTTAGAGATTCAATAAACATCAGTGAAATTCATTTCCCATTTCTTTACATAAATCCTTAGAATTATCCTCAAGAAATTTTATGTCTAATACTGAACCTCATAATTTTGTTAATAAAATTAATCAAGCCCTCAGGCTGTGGCACAGGGCCGAAGGCAGGGCACATCTTGATAAAACTCAATTAGTTGCATTTATTAATTTTGTGATCAACGACGTCAGTCTAACCATTGATACCACCCCTGATCTTCTTCAGCATCAACCCATAACCGCTGAACTTTTAAGAAATTTTGTTAATGGTATAATTAGTTGGCATAACGACGTTGGAAAAGCTTACATCAGCAAACCTCAAGTCTTCGGCATAATCCGCATCACTTTGAAATTTTTCAAAGAGCAGAATTATCCCAAATTTGCTCATTTTTGGTAAATCAACATTAGTATTTTCCTTAATTATCCTCTTTTATAGTCGTATTAAATTCATTATTGTAAGTTGATGTCTGATATCGAAAGAAATAATATCATTCAAAAAGTTACACAGGCGATTCATCGTTGGTACCGTGTGGAAGGTCATCAACTCATAAACGAAAGCCAAGTCATCAACCTTATCGCTTATTTAGTAAAGGCATTGGGCCTTGACCAAGCTACATCAACTTCCAATACTGATATCTTACGCCCAGGAACACCCGCATTTCTGGACAAGCTTATGTCAGGGTTTCTTGGATGGTATTCAGAATTTGGTTATTTATTAGAAATTCATCTTCACCAATTGATGCATGAAACCTTGATGTTTGTGAATGATTCAACAGAATATTCAGGTGCAAAATATAAGGGTAAATAAACATCTCATAAAATCATAATTTGTTGTAAAATTCATGAGTCAATTTATTTCAACTTCAGCCCTCATATTTCGCATTAAGTTAGAGATTGGTGGTTGGTACGATACCATCGGACTGCAATACATAACTCTCCCACAAGCCAGGGTACTTCAAAATCATATTTTGCAAATTTTAGATCTTGTAGACGTTCCTCAAGCTATACCTATACATTTTCCAACCCCCCATACCTTCAAAAATTTTGCTCAAAGATTTAAGGACGCGGTGTGGGGCTGGCACGACGAGATAGGGTTTCAATATTTAACCCCATCTCAAGTTCACGAGTTGTTTGCAACCGTTTTTGCAAGAGACGATTACGAATCGTCCAAACATAACGTTCAAAGAGCTTTTTGCCACGACTTAGACCGTTAATTAATTCTAACATTGAATGTCATCATTTCTTCCTAGTGTTTTCATTCATAGGATTGAAGATACAATTTCCTTTTGGCATTCAGTCTGCGGTCATTACTCGTTGAGCGAATCTCAAAAAGACTTTCTAATCGAATACGTACTCCAAATTCTGAAATTAAGGAAAAATCCTCAATCACCAATAGCCACTTAAATCCTGCATTGGAATTCGAGTAATTTTACCCGAAAATTCAAACGCGCGGTTTGGGCTTGGTATTTCGACTTCAGACACGAATACCTGACATACGAGCAAGCAAGAATTATTACCCTGGTCATTCCTAATTAATATATAAAGATTTTGTGAATGTCATTTGTCCCCATAATCGAATTGAACTTTAGAATAAAAGCTGCAATAACCAACTGGGAGAGTACATACGGTCATCAATATTTAAACTAACAACAGGTAGACGACCTAATTAATTATCTCGTTATTAAGTTAGGCATCACTGGATTACCAAATCCACCAATTAGTGACTTTTCAACTCCCCATACTTACCTTAATTTTACAGGTCGTTTTCGCATCGCTGTAACGAATTGGTACTAAGAGATTGGACATAATCATTTGTCCACTGATCGATTGGAACAATTTTTTGTAGAAGTGCTCGAGTTCGACGAACTCAATTCAATTATTTATAACGCTACGAAAGTTTTTAATACAGATTCAGATTAACTTAATTCCGTATGTCCTTTCTTTTACCTACTATTTTGGTTCACCGTATGGTCACGTCAGTTCGTTATTGGTTTGCGCTCACAGGATATCAATATTTATCCCAAGACCAAACTAATCACCTAATTGAATTTGTGACTGATTATTTAGGCCTTTGGTCCCCAGTCACCAATTAAATAGCAGCATTTATTCCCCATTTAACTCTTTCAAACTTCCTTGAAAAATTAAGGTATTCGATTCTGAGTTGGTACTACGTATTCGGTTTCCAATATCTAACTGATCACGAGGTCAGTCAACTTCTTGCCATTATCGCTATTTACGATTAAGGTAGTGTTGATTACGCTGCGGCTACTTCTTATCATTCATATTGAATTATAATAATATATGTCTTTGGTTATACCGGTGATTCTAATAGCTCGAAGTGAACAAGCCTTGAAGCATTGGCATCGTTTCGTTAATTACCAAGTCATCACTTCTGAACAACTCGGTACTCTCATAGCTTTTATCCATCATCATTTAGGCTTAAAAGAGACTTCCACCTTCCCTATTGTTAGTCCAACCACATATCAACCTTCTTCTGACTTTGTTGTTGTGTTTAATCAGGGTATTCAGTGTTGGTATACTACATTGGGTCGACATCTTATTACTCCACATCAGCTGAAAATATTACTAGCTGTCACCAATCAATATCTCAACACAACCCCATTTTTAGGGTAATTTTGTAAGAAGTTTTTATATGTCAAACCTTAGCCCATATAGGGCAATTAAACGTGTAGACAAGAGTATTCGTCGTTGGTATACTATTCTTGGCCAGTTTCAAAGTTCGAAGGCACAACTCAAGGATCTTATTGTATTTGTGATTAATAAATTAGATATCCCACAAGGGATAAATTCGTTGTACAACGAGGAAATTCCTCACTTAAATTTACTTAACTTTAACAATAAGATAAAACTTGCCCTTGTGGATTGGTACTTTGTCATCGGTCATAATCATCTATCGGTAGACCAGACCAAGGTTCTCATCAGTGTTGTTCTTTCTCACGACGAGTTAAACTCAATCGATTTAGAGAATTCTACCAATTCTTCATAATTTAATTTACCTTCCCTCAATTGTATGAATCCCATGAATCATATCTCACATCCCGATTTACAAACCTTACTTATCCATTCAATTCTCCTTTGGCACGAAGAGAAAGGTTTCCTTTTTCTAGAAGATCAACAACTCAGAGGTTTCGTTACTTTCTTAAGTTGTTATATTGATTTCCTTTTCCCACAATAAAATATCCTTAAATGCCCTTCCTTGACCCCATTGTCCTAGTCCAACGTATAACAGATTCTATCAGATATTGGCATTTAATTATTGCCCATCAATATCTCCCTGAGTCTGAATTAGAATTATTTATCACATTCATCCTTAATCAATTAAACCTTCTAGCATCTCCCACCGATCCGATCGAAGGAAACTCGCTCCTTCATCACACGAATTTCTTTCAAGAATTCTTGAAGGCGGTATTCCTTTGGTATTTTGGTGGAAGTTATAATTACCTATCAAAATTTCACTTAAACGATTTTATTAGCATCTTCACTGCGTATGATAAATACGGAGGCATTAATTTATGAGATCTTGTAATTAATAGATGAAAATTGAATAAATTACATTGATCCTATTCTTCTAGCAAAGCGAATTACAGATTCGGTGAAATACTGGCACACCACTATTGGATACCAATTTCTTCCCGAATCTGAACTCAGCTTTTTAATTATATTAGTATTGAACATATTAAGGATTCAATATCATCCCTCTTGCCCGATCGAAACTGATATCTCCCACCTCACCGCCGCAACTTTTCCGGCGAAATTCAGAGACGCCGTATTCATTTGGTATTCTCACATTGGTCGTCATCATTTAACTTACGATCAATTACAAAAATTTCATACAACCGTCAATTTCTTTGACGAACACGGTGGATCTCTAAATAACCTTCTTGCTCCCTACATAAATAATTAAATAAATGTACTTCGGCACACCTACTGAGTTTAAGACCTAAATCGTAGCACACATTAATTACTGGTATACCCACGTAGGTTTCCAAACCCATACCCTGTTTTCGAAGAATATATTCCTCGAATTCGTCCTTGCCCGACTGGAAATCCAAGAAGACAGAGATTCTCCAGTAGCAACTACCCATACACGGTTAACCTAGCAAAACTACATACGTTTTTACGCCGAATCTGTGTATACTTGGTTCTGTACCCGTTGCGAACACCCCGAAGCAACCAAACGTTCATATCAATATCTTTTCATAGTCGCTGCTCACGATCAAACATTATGATTTTATAAGATCAGTAAAAGCGTAAAAAGATATTGTATGTTCGTTAATGAATTTAAATGATTCCCATAAAATAATTCAAAGAATAGAGTCTGAAATTATATACTGGCATATTATCGAAGGCCATAAACATTTTTCAGCAATTCGAACTGAGAATCTTCGTGATTTTGTCTTGAATTATTTGGGACTGCGATAAAATAAGAACTCTCCCATTACTCTCCCTTACCTTGATTCCCAATCTTATAGCAGGAAATACCAAGCTGCAGTATTTCATTGGTTTCTTAATCTAGATCCCATTCCCATTGTTTGTTGTCAACAACAACTCTTCTTTTCAATAATAGAAAAAGTTAATATAACTGAATGAGTGATATCTCTCCTGTGGAATTGGTCACTCGCACCGAAAACGCCATAAGATTCTGGTTTTCACAGGAAGGAAAACACATCATTTTTGAAGCCCAGTTAACTTCTTTTATTAATTTTGTTTTCCACAAATTAAAACTACGAACAGGTTTGACTGGCCCCATAGCCACGTCAATTCCACATCTTACGCCAGAAAATTGGTTTCCTCAGTTAAAAGAGTCAGTATTTATATATTTTATAGCGATTAATCGTCTAAGCTTGACTTACGAACAAGCTTCAAAATTTTTCCAATTGTGTACGGCATATGATAACTACGGTTCTAGTGACCCAAGAGTGAATGCAGCGAATCAACTTGATTAGAGAATCGAATTTTCTTTGAAAATTCATGGCATCTGTAGTTGTTTGGCATGGACGTATAGGTCATAGGCATTTAACAAAAATCCAACTTCTTGGCTTCATAATAATTGTACTTAATCATATAAGGGAATTCTGCATTGGCAGGGCACAATCTAATCTTTTTATTAGAACTCATTGGAAAGTAATTTGGAATCGTATTAAGCACAAATCCCTAGGTCTTAGACCATTACGCCGTCAACTTCGTTGAAAAAGGTGTCTCTTCCATATTATTGATTTCATTACTAATTAATTGTGAATCTTGTAGTTGCAGACTTATTGGATTGGGAGACGAACAGCTTCTCAATCTACAACTACAAACAATCTTCGTAGAGATTATTTAGCTCAAATTCAGGACGCAAACCGTGACTTGAATTCCTTAAAAACATACTAGTGGTCATATAAGGAAAATAAAATAAAACCTACCTACAAAAATAAAATAAAAATCGTTAAATTAAGGTCTAATATCAAAATTTATTTCTGAGTCACAATCATCTAGAAACACGTGCCAATCGTTCCGCAACAACATTTTTACGCCTTCGCTAAAGACGCATTAACTTGGTTCTTCTCTGGAGGTCACTCTACAATCGATTTTGATCAACTGTGTTCCCTTATCATATTTGCCCTCTACGCATTTGAAACCATCAATTTATACTTCCCGGAATTGGAACAGCAGGAACTGAACAAATTTTTGGCTTACCTCGGACTGTGGTATTAATTTAAGGAGAGCTTCGCGCCCCATTTACTTGCCACCGAGACACCAAAGATTTGCACAGGTATTGCTGCATCCCTACGGGAGAACATAAATAAAGTTATACATATTTATAATAAAATATAAAGAATTCCCATATTTTGTAAATTGAATTTTCGCTAATCTCACCCTTACAACCTTGAGAACAGGTGGTGGTCCGTGTAAAGCTGAAAAGCCGTCTCCGACCTCTACACAAGCCAGCGAGTACTCTCACAAGTTTCACCCACCTATAATTTGAAACCGTTCTCGAGATTAAAAGTGAAATTGGAGAAAGTTTACTTCACAAGAACACCCCGGAGAAAACAGCCCAAAGCGCACGGATATACTCTCCTGAAATCCGACACTAACGGACTGATTCTCTTATACTTCAATCCCTAATAAAGAATTAAAGTCTCCGAGGTCTCTGACCAAAATTAAAGTTAGTTAGATAAAATTAGAACTAATTATAGATATTTTCCTTTTCAATAGTTTTTCATTATTTGGTATGATTTAGAGTATTTACCATTATTTAAGGATAAGAACCGCGGGGAAAAATCGAAAAGCGGAGAAAGCTTGCTTTCACCAATTTTCGCCACTAGTTAAGTATAATAATAATACATAGATAGGTTTAAAGTTTCTCAAAAACTCCAAGGAGTTTAATAAGGTAGTGCAGACATTCTAATTTTTCATTCTTAGAATTATTAAAGTTTTCTCTTATATTTCTCTCAATCAAATCTCGAAAATGAGCCAACAAGGTGACGAGAATATCCTTCTAGTGAATATAGAAGATACCGACGCCTGTGGTACCTCCAGCGGTGCATCCGATATGGATAATACCGTGGTACCAAAAACACCTGGCCCAGTAACAGTAAACCTCCTATCAATGCAAATAAGAAGAAGGGAACTTCCAATAAATCTCCTTCTAAACATAGCAGTAAAACCCACAAAGTTGGAAGTTCTTCACATTCTAAGTCACATTCGACTTCTAAATCGAGATTGACAAAGAAAAAGAAGATTCTAGGGGTTGACCAACATTACCTTCCAGGGACGATCTAGGTTCGGTTCAAACTGATCAGAATCCACGAGATTTCGACTTCGATGATCCCAACCAGTCTGAATTAGATGCTCACATCGATCAACATAGTAATAATATCACTCACTACGCCTTAAAGGCATACGGTCCACATGAAAATTATTTGATTTTCAATAGCAAACGTATCTCTATTCCCATAAATCCTAAGCGGATTCTTTTGCGTGATGGTGTAACCGCAGGTTACATATTGGAAGTAAATAGATCTCATTCTATAATTGATCCAACTATTCGAGTTCTCCTCGATCACGAGGATATTTCTGAACTTGACCCATTCTTTTATAGGAGATCCATTGAGGAGGGTCCTCCACCAAAAGCCAGTGACCGAAATCACTTGCAAATGGAGCTTCCCTAAACCTCATCTTCGAACACACGTCCATTACTCATCTTGAAATATGCCGACGATCCGGAGCGAGATTCAATACTCCCCACCGTGGTCAAATTTCGCATTAGACTACAAATAAACTTACATATGCAACGATGGTACGATGACCGTCAAATCCCATTGACTCATAGTGAGCACATAATTCGTGCATTAGATGAAGACTTCTACAAGGGAATAATGGATCTTGCTAGAGAAAATAATACCACATTAGAGATCGCTCTACTGTCCTTTATGAGTTTTCCACATGGTGAAACTCCTTTGGTGGAAACCCCATCAACTGGGGAACCTTATGTTTTTCAACCCAAAGAAAGATCACGGAGTAATCCAACAACGTCAAATCGGTCACGTTCTCCATTTACAACATGGCTTATTGATGTCCAAACATTAAATCAACAGTTAACCCAAGGAGGGGGTAATCGGCGCCTCATTCCGGCTCCTTCTCCCACTCCTCCTGTCACGCAACAGCAGCTTCGAGCCGCACTCGCGTCTGTTCATTTAGATGAGAAACAAATTCCTAAGTCGAAAAATAATAGGCCATCTCACTTCCACCATCCTCCATATCGTAGCTTGGAGCAGCTTCATCAGATTAATCCTACGGGCAATCCTCTTGTGCCACCTCCTGTCACCGCATTGGTACAGAGCCGTGATGTCAACCTGACTCGCTACACAGTCCAAACTCCATCCACTGGTCTTGGTTCTTTACCACCAGTTCCTCCGGGAGCTGATATGAAGGTGCATCTGGCACATGCTCCAATACGGGAAGCTCTTCCATCTGGAAGACCCCAACAACGTACCGTTGCGGGCGTTCATGTTGAACCCCTTACATACGAAGAAAGATTTGATCGATCAAAGGAACCTACCCCATGGGTAGACCCTTTCCCTAACATTCCTCAACGTACAACACACGTAAACTTCGATAATGTATATCCACAAATTGATTTGCGTAGACATCATGAGACTGAAGCATTTCCACGTCAGTATGTATCAAGGGATCCGTTTCCCTCTTCAGCACAACGCCCACATAGGGAAACTTCTCATCCAGCTCAACACAGGTCAGGTCCTGTTCCATCTCATAATTCTAAACAATCGAGACAAACAACACCACCTAGAAAATCTCAGTCAAAGAGACCGGACAGTCCACCAAATCGCTACCGCAGCGAGAGACCAGACCCTCCACCAAGATCTTCTCGATTTCATCGAGCTGAGAAATCACCTGTTCATCATCGCGATGATAGGAGGTCCACTCCACCTCGAACTTCTTGTTCCAGACAACCAGATAGTCCACCTCGTCGTCATCACGATGATAGAACCCCAACTTCGCCACTGGCATCGCGTCCCAGAGAGGACAGGAGTCATTTACGTAGGAGTCAACATCGTGATGAGGATTGACATTCTCATTCAACATCGCGACATAACTCTACCCGTAGGGAACAAGAATCAACAAGAGATCAGGAAGATCATAAATCTCATAGGGATCATTCACGATCGCAACGACACTCAAGTCGTAGCAGCCGATCCCATAGGGATTATTCGCCGTCTCCTCGACGCTCCAGCAGAGATAGCAGATCTCGTGAAGATGATTCTCCGCCGCCACGACGATCAAGTCGTAGCAGTCGTAGTCATAGATCAAATCAATCCCCTCATAGTGGTGATGAGTCTCATCGTTCCGACGAGGAGCTCCCATCTTCCCCGTGGGGACGACCAGGTCGTAGACGCATGCCTTCACCACCTGCTATACCTCCCCCAAGGGGAAGAAGCGCAGACAGACACCTGAACCCTGCTGGATACGACCATTATAAACTGACCAAATATGTCGACCTATTACCAAAATTTAATGGTGAAATGTTAGCTCGCAAATGGGTAGGCGATACTAATTCTTTGATATGTCTGTATAGCCTTCCACCATCCGCCATAATCACTCGACTTGACCAGGTCTTTACCCATCAAGCAGCTCAATGGTGGCGCAACAACAAAAATCGATTTACATCCCGTATGGATTATGATAAATTCGAGCACTGCGCTGATAAATGGGATGACATTACGAAATCTCTTGTTCGTTATTTTGACCGAAATTATGTTGCAGACCGTGCTGAATCTAATCTTCCTAGTACTGTCTATAAAACAGATCAAAGTGCTCGTGATTACTTGGCCGTTCGCGGTGCATGCCTCGATCTCAAAGATCCTCATATGGATCCTGAGAAAAGGATGCGCGAATTAATCAAAGGTTTACCGGTTGAAGTCAGAGAAAAGGCTAAACAGTGCACGACTGAAAAGAGCCTCCGCATTGTATTGCAACGTCATATTGCTGATGAACAGGAAACTAAACTAAATCAACCCAGTACACAGAATAACTCGGCGTCGGCATCCATCCCCAAAGCTTATATTAGAGGACTCGAAGTCTAAGTCCAACACCCTTACCAAAAGAAACCCACCGATGTCCTTCACCGAGATTATTACGTGGCCTGGGATGGTCTTGAATATCAAACCGCTGATACTTCCAAGTTTACATCTGCACAACGCGAAGCCGCTAAAAATTCCAAGGGTCGAATGAACTGCATGGAATGTGGTAAGGAGAATCATGGAGCTCGGAAATGCCTAATCCTCTTGAAGGAACAAGGCCGCATTGCTCCTCCTCCGAAACCCAGGGCACCTCCTAACAAAGCGACGAATGAAAATTCGTCTTCAAGAGGAAATAAATCTAACAATAATAATCCTCCTTCAGTTCCGGCCACGACAGATCCTACCATAGTACAGATCTTGCAAGGCTTAGCTCAATCTGTTCAACAATTACAACAACATCAGGTACAACCATTACCATATGCACCGGCTCCACTACAATATTTCGCACCTCAACAACAACCCATTTATCAAGAAACCTATCCTACTCACCCACCTTTTAGGGAGTATAATCGAAATCCTCCAGCTGATGAGTATCATCCATCGAGTGGAGCACCACTCAGAGGTTTGAACACTCGTGGAGCTCCATCAGGGACTCCCGGTGATCAACCTCCACCTGAACGACAGGGCACTTCGGCATCTTTTGGTTACACCTCAAATCAGAATTCTTTAAACTCGAAAGGGGGGGCGTAGATTTTTTTGAACCCCCCCAATCGCCTCTTACCGACATTGCCTTAGAACCTAAACCTCTGAGCTATATCCTTAACAAATCAGTGAAACTAGTGCCTTTCCTCAACATTCCTTTACTTCCTTATCTATTACCTGAAGTAACTGAGTCTATTCAAGTCTCACCATATAATTCAGCACCCACATCTCCCATCAATGACGGCTCCGATACTGAGTCCGCCTTTGATTTCAATTTAGACAACTCCGACGATGTCATCACTAACGATGACATCTTCAAAATTCCCGATGCGGGATCTCTTCAGCATGTTAGAAAATTCTCACGCGTCGAAATGGAAATTCGACGTTCCTTTCCTGTTAAAAACAAATATGGCGGAGAAATCACAGTCAAAGCCCTCATTGATACTGGAGCCACTATTAGCACCATTAGTTTGCGTACATTAATTAGATTGGAACTCCAGAAAAGAGTTTAACCATGCGCTCCCATTAGGGCCATCTTATCCATTAATGATGGCAAGGAGCACATTATAAAGAAATTTGTATTCCTCATTCTTTATATCGAGGAATTTCGTAAGTGGATAAAATGGGGATTTTTTGTCATGGACAAAGCAAATGACCACTTGGTATTTGGCATGGACCTCCTTCGGGAAAATCATGCGTATGTCTTGTGTCACGAAGGCCTTTTGACTTTTCTGCCCCCTGAACATAATGAAAATGAGCCGCCTCCGCGAAAAAGTTTAAAACGCGCAGCCGGCACCTGCCTTTATCTCCGAAAAACTAATGTTAAGAAATTAAAAGTGACGGATGAAATAACTCGAACAGATAGTATAGATAGAGATAGATAGCATTGATTGATATAGATAGATCCTGAGTCCAATGTGAATGCTGATCTTTAATTTGCTTTTAATCCTTTAATTGATGACCCCTTTTACAATTTAATCATTAAAACAGAAATTACCCCTATGAACGGGGATGGTTCGGATACGGAATCCGTGATCCACACCATCCGCCCTTCATACGGTTCAGATAGCTCTTCTGATGACGATGTACAAACAATATCAACTACACGTATGTCATCTCGTGCAGAGCGTCTGTTACCACAGTTCAAATTAAGATTATGTACCGTAACCCCACTTTCCATTGAGGCTTACCGTCCTAATCCCATCAATGTGTATGTGGAAGATAGGCAGTTTATTGGGAATATCCTCTTAGAACCTAATAATCTTTTATTCCAAAAATACGGGCTTCAAGTTGTTGAACCCGCCTTACGAATAGAAAACGGTCATGGCATATGCCACCTCATCAATTCCGATCCCGAAGATATCATTCTCCCAATTCAGCCTTTACTGACTACCTATCGAGTTATTCCACCCGATCACTATAAATTACGAATGCTTCATTTAAATACTGATCAACAGCAGTTCCCAAGCACTCCGAAAATAATCCCAGTGCCATTCTCTGCCGAAGGGAGCAAAACGCTCACCGACGAAGAATTCCAACAATTCAAAATTTATGAGAAATTAAAACCAGGAGAGAAAGACCAACTTAGGGATCTCCTCAGCAAATTTCATAAGGTCTTCGGGTGGCAACCTGAAGATTTTCATAAAACCGTAAAGGATCCCTTAACAGGTCAAATCTTAGAGGCCAGTATTGAAATGTTAGACGTATCTCCTATGATTCATAATCCAACAGTCATGTCTCCAAAATTCATGGAGGTAGTCGAACGCGAAACTTTGGCAGGGATCGCACGCAAGAGCATTGAGCCTTGTCAAAGCTCTACAGTATCTAGGATGTTAGTGGTAAAGAAAGGTGTAAAGGATTGGCGCCCAGTAATCGATTATCAGGACATCAATAAAAGAGTAAAACCCATTGCAGCTCCCATACCTAACTTAATGAGTTTATTTGCAAAATTTTTCGGTTGTACTCACTTCTGTAACGTTGATATGGCCAATTCAAATCAACAGATTGGGCTTGATAAAGCTTCTTAAAATCTTCTTGCCTATATAAACCATATGGGAGTATTTAGACCCCTTAGTCTTCCATTTGGATTTTTAAATTCTGGAACCTTGTTCCAGCAAATTATAAATAAAATTTGGTTCCCACTCCTTTGTGACTTTTTAGCCTCGTATGTCGATGACACAAGCTTCGGCGGCTCCAGCTTTAGCCAGATGCTTGAGAGGTTAGAACAGGTTCTCTTTACTTGCTTAAGAGCCAATATTAAGTTAAAGCCGACCAAATGCTTCTTTGGCTTCCCCTCCATTATTTTCCTTGGTCGTCAGGTTAGTGCAGACGCCATAGGGATTGACAGTGAGAGAGTTAAGGCTATTGTTGAGTATCTGTATCCCAGGAACACTACCGAGATTAGGAGGTTAATAGGGATCTCTAACTTTTTCCGCCGTATAATCAATGGATATTCTCATGTAGATCGTCCGCTTTTCAAACTGCTTATGAAAAATGCTCCGTTCAATTTTGATGATTCTTGTCGCAACGCCATTGACACGCTCAAACAGCTTATAATTGGAGCTCCGCTATTAGCTTTTCCAGTCCCCCATGTTCAACTTGAACTATGGTCGGACGCTAGCAAATTTTGCATTGGCTCTTGTCTTGTACAAAATATCGACGGTTTTCGAAGGCCACTCGCTTTCCATTCACATCTACTCACCGGTCCGCAGCTAAAATGGTCCACTCCGGAGAAGGAGTGCTACGCGATCATACATGGTCTTGCCAAACAACATTCACTAGTGTTGGGCAGAACAATCCATGTCTACACTGACCATTCTGCGTTGACATCCATCCTAAAGACATCAGAAGTTAACTCAAGACTCATTCGTTGGAGTCTCAAATTGAGCTCCTACGACATCAAGATTTACCACATCAAAGGCAAGAATAATGAAATGGCTGATGGTTTAAGCAGACCACCAAGAGATATCCCAACTCAGGAATGAAAAAATACGGAAGAACCCGAAACCACCGTTCACCTCCGTAGTCTTCGGGATGCTGAGATTGTTTATCCAAACCTCGCTACCCTAGACTTAGATCACGAGATCGTCGCTAACCAGAAGCTCGATCCCCGATGTCTTAAGATCATAATTTCATTAGATAAAGATAAGGCCAATAATTACAAAGGCGATAATAAATTTAGGAAGGATTATCAGCTCACAAAAGAAGGGCTTCTACAACATATCAACTACGACCCCTTAGGTCCGATGTGGCTAACCGTACTTCCATATCCTTTGTCGGAGGAAGCAGCCTAGGATTTCCATAAGCAATCTCACCTAGGTAACGACAAGATCCTACAAATCATAAAAAACAAGTTTTGGTTCTTCAATATGCATCAAATTATAATCAATGTCTGCCGTGCCTGCGAAACTTGCCAAAGGTTTGCAAAGACCAACCGAAAGAATAAGGGACCATTGCATGTGATGATAACACCTCAAGTTCCATTTCATAGAATATCAGTAGACCATATGGGTCCTCTTGACAAAATTTTTAGACAACATAAATATATTTTAGCCATCATCGATCAATGCACTCGTTTTCTTTGGCTCTTTCCTTGTTCCACTAGTTGGGAAGACTTTGCCAAGCATCTCATATCCTTCGTTCAACAACATCACCCGAAGAGCATTGTTTCTGATAATGGAGGTGCCTTCATAGCCAAAGAATACCTAAAACTTTGCTTAGAAAATAACATAACCCGTATCACCATTGCCCGTTATCATGCATCATCCAACGCGTTCTGTGAACGAGTCAATTCCACTTTTGGAAGTATCCTTAAGAAGTTACAATTTGAAGATAAGCGTTACTGGGATGAAAAACTTCCAGCAGTACAAGATGCTTATAATAGTGCGCCTCATTCTAGTACTAAGTTTACTCCTTATTTTGTTTTACACGTCATCAGCCTTCCAAATCGTAATGTAAATTTATTCACAGATCATCTAAATCCCGAGTGGGATTTATAACAACAGCAGGTACGCATAGGCGAAATGTTTCGCGTCCGTATGCAGGCCTTTCAAAACTCTTGCGAGAGTCAATTAAAGAGAAAATAAGCGTTTGATAAAATGCATCCCGCTGTAAGATTTGAGATTGGTGACTTGGTCTGGAAGCGCAACTACACGCGTCCTGCCGGTACCAAATCAAAATTTATCATGAAATACACAGGGCCTTATAAAGTTTATAGTGTGAATGAAAATATTCATTTATACTTTCTTTGTCCACATACAGTCGACATAAATGTTTTCCTGCCGGAACGTCAGCTCCGTCTGACCCATGGCCATAATTTACGTAAATATGTTACAGGTGAACCTCTGCCCGCTCCAGAGGAATCCGCCGTTGACTCCGACTGGTTGAACGACTTAAGGCCTGTCCCAGCGGAGGAGGTCTTCTTCGCGGAGCCCCGTCTTGATCCAACTGAGGATCCACCTCAAATTAATGGAACTCCTATTGTGGACGTTCTACCCCGTGGGGATTTCAATTATTTGGCAGATCCTCGTGTCGAAGCCCCAGTAAAACATCTTCCACCTTTAGAACAACTTTCGGGAAATGACCACACAGATGCGTCACACCCACATCCACAGAGCATGCGAAGTACGGATGGTTCTCATTCCTCTTGGAATGTCCGTGCTCCTTCACCTACAACACTCAATCCTGACATCCACCCTCCTCAACATGGACCCTCGCGTCTATTCTTTGTCAATACGTCGGCGTTTGGTAAAACGCCTGGGGGTGATGTCGGGGATGGTCTGAATAATAATTCTCAAAAACCAGATGAATGTACACATCGGGTCCAAACTTCAGACAAATCTTCAACATCTTCTTTAGAAACTCCTACAGATCTGGAGAAAATTGTACAACCAGAGAGAGTTCCAAGAAGCGATGCTTCGAGCTCACCTGGTCCAGTTAGACTTCCCGGCGCCGTTAGTGGCTTGAGCAGTTCCGAGAGCTCAAGTAGCAAAAGCGCACCTGTCAATCATAAAAATAGTACGAGCGGCCACAATATTCTTGCAAGCTCAACTCAAAATGATAGACAGGAAACTCAATTCCTTGATGGTGAGATGAGCAGCTACAATATTCTTGCAGGCTCCAACCATCAGGACATTCCTACACAAAGGATCTACGAAGGCGACTTCAAACCTCCTTTCCCCGCTGAAATTCCTTACCCTACCCGCATGGTGGGCACATGCTCCTCCGCCGGTAGAAAAAGAAATGTCAGCCCCCAAAATTTTTCGAGGAACAAACTACTTGGAACGCCTCACAGCTCAATAATACAACCTACGAAATTAAAATTAAACTATCCTTTTAATAAAAATACAGTTCAAAATATTAGAGAAAGATTTGAACGTATGCAAAATAACATAGAAATAGAAAATCAATTAATCCTATGAAGTACATAGAGTAGTCAAAATTCGAACACACGCTCAAATCAAGGGAAAGTTTCCCATCCCACACAAGGGAAAGAACCAAGAGCAATAACCTCGCCCGCCAATAGAAACAACCCCTCATCTCAAAATTCTATTAATCTAAACCAAAATTATACTCCGCAAAATCTTAGCCTTGCTGAAGAAATTTTGAGCCCCACGGCTCAGAATCAAGCTAGTTTTAGGGAAGATCAAAACCAGTTTCCCAGGTGTCCCGAATATTTTTGGACTGGGGAAACTCAAAATATTCCACTTCCGCCTCAGAGCGCCGAAGATTCTTGCAATCACGGAAGTGAAAATATAAATTCGCCTTCTCATGTTGACCCCTTACATTCGCAGGTCAGGGAAAGTAGAATTCAGACTCATTCAAGTAGTCAATTTCCCAGAGCTAGATTCAAGGAAAATCAAATTTCCACTCAACCTTCCCCAAGACAAGATATTAATTTGAATATAAATTTATCTCATAGGGATTACTCTCGTAGTGATCCAAACCGGAGAAGGGACAGGACTTCTTCATCTAAAAATTCCCCACCTACTAAAATTAGCGGAGAAAGAACCCATCCCCTCCTAACAATCCCGTTTCGCAATTCGGTGAAGCGCGAAATTACACTTGACCAAGGAGTACTTTTTGCAGAAAAGACAATACCAATCCTGCCCCAAGTAGGGGACCTCAGTCAAGTTTCGGTCCAAGCAAATCTCCTAAAAAGAAAAGACACAGCGAAAGTTTTTGGGTTAATACAACCCCCACTCAGAGAAAATCCCGAACTAAATCTCCAAAAAGGGATGAAGCTCAACAGGTATCCGAGAGTGAAACAGTTGAATCTCAGGTAGAAACGACCGAGGACCCCAGTTCATGCACAGATGAAGAATCTGTGCATCGTAAGAAAAATAAGATTCGGCGAAGAAATCGCGAGGTTACCGCTCGCACCCTAACCGATAGTGATCGTCGACCTGGAGTGGCTACTCGATCAAGAAGAGCATTGTCAAAGGCCCCAGAACAAGGTACCAGCTCCGCCGCTCAAGGAAGAGATCCCCCTCCAAAACCCCGTAAAAAGAGGGATAAGGAACCAAATTCCTCCCCTACCACCCGGAAGGAAAATACGAAATCAATTCGGTTAATCAACAGTATGATTGAGTGTATGGGAAGGATGCACGACAATATTTCTCATTTCCTCCCATCACCATCAAATTTAGAATAAATATTAAAATCCTAAAAATTTTAAAATAAAAATGTCCTTCCAAACAATTCGAACCCTTAGTAAAGAATTACGAGGGGATTCAGAATTGCGATCCCCATATGAACATTGGATCCCTGATTATTTCCAACGCAAGGCGTATTGAAGAAAGTATTTCACTAGGAAACTAATGTTCACATGTGTGATCCCACTCTCGAACCTCCATATTTAATCATTATAAAGAAACTACAAAAATAAAATAAACAAAAATTAAATTATATCTCTAAAATTAGGTAGGATGTAAGATTAATAGAATGAAAATCCTATATCGCAGTAAATGAATGGAGATATAACTCAGCGACAGTGACGAAGGAAATGTTCCCTCCGATCAAGAAGATTTCTGGTTAGGACCAGATACTCAGGAGCTCAGACACTCACCACAAAGTCCCACCAACACCGTGAACTGGGACCCTGATCCGGAATTCCCTTTGAAACCGAACGCAGACTCGGAAGCTCCTTCAGCCTCCGCCTCCGCACAAAAAGAAAATAATTTAATCGCCGAAGGCCAAGCCCACGAGCGACCAAATAATCTTGATAATGTGGTCATTTCAATTAAAAATAAATTTAGTGCAAAACTGAGGGAATGTCCGAATTGTAGGGAACAATCTGTAAAAGGGGATATTCGGCACATCTTTAGAGATTGCCCCCTTTTCAAACCAGCTAAGAAAAAGAGAGTTAGACGTTGTGGTCATTGTGGTGGTGGCCACCGCTACAAATTTTGCCGGTTCAAGAGTAAACCTCCAAAACAGAGATCATAAAAATTAAAAGAGATCGCTACAAATAATATAAGCTTTTCCCCTCTGATCCCTTCAGGATCAGAAAATCAATTTAAATATAAGTAAGTTAAAATTGAAGAATAATAAGATTAAAAACACAAACACCGGTGGAAACACCGACGTTTGAACTTGTTTTAACGCCAAAATCAGTGCTATATGTTAGAGAGAAAAACATTTGTTTTCAAAGAGTTAACAATTTAATCATTTTCAGTTTCTCTCCCCTTTACTTTCTTTAATTAATTAATGTCTTCGTCATCTTCACGTTCGTCTTCGTCCTCCTAGTCATCTTCAGACTCCGAAGAAGAAAGAAAACGATTAAAGCTGGAAATAAAGCAATCATACAACCCCAATCTACAGCGGAAATTGACTCCATCCTCGTCATCATCCGCCTCCTCCAGATCACCCTCTGACACTGAAGAAGAGATCGAACGAATTGAGGAAGTGATAAAGAAGGCGTATGACCCTACGAAACAGAACGCGCAGCGGAGATCATTGAGAGTGTCAATAGGTCCAAGGGTACCATTGCCCTCGACCTCATCTAAAGCTCCGCCACCGCGCCTTCTTCCTTCGAAAACTCCACCAAAACGCATTTGACGGGAGCGCTGGCGATCGAATCCACACTGTTCTGTCAGCAATGACCCTAATATGAAGTGGGTCCCAGTGCGACCAAGAAAGAAAAATTCGAAAGAAAAACGCTTACTCCAGAACAAACATGCCCGTATAAGACAAAAACAACCGAGCTATCGAGCAAAGAACCAAGGGCGGCCGGGATATTAATGGAAATTAGTACCAAAGTCTCCTAATAATACTGTCATAATAATGGGAGGCCCTTCCAGCATACGCAGATCCGTTGTTCCTCCGCCACCCCACTCAACGATCAGTGCTCCAAAGATCACAGCAGAGACAGCCAGAGCCGCAATAGCAGCAGCAAAATCCGCTCTTCCTTCAAGCTCTGGCTCTCATCTTTTAAAGTCCGGCTCAAAAGCTCCACAGCCGCTCCCTCCATTCGCGCCAAAACCATCCACGTCTCGAGGAAAGCCTAAGGTTATCGGCCGAAAATACGATTTGTCTTTGACGGGAGGTCATATTCCGACATCAAGAAAAACGCCGGACGCCTCCATCGAAGCAAACCGACAACCCCGAGGTATTGCAGCATTGGGCGGACGGCCACCTCGAAATTATTCTGAGCAAAGTAAATACTCGCCCTATGCCCAACGAAAACGGACCATGTCCTGGGCAGACCGACGCAGGAGGAACATAGACGAAGTTCGTCAACGTTATGAAAGAGCAGGAATTTCTTTCAGGCCAACCGGAAATCTTATTCGCCACCCTGCAGCCATGCCATCCTCCTCTAGAAGTGATCAATCAACACAGCGTTTGACCGTTTCTCAGCCTGGACCTGGGAGAAATACACCTGTCTCTACCAGCTACAAGCTACCAACCGCGGCAGATGTGGCAGTCTTACGGGTGAATATGAATCGCCAAGATAAATCTACGCAGATAGGACAAGGGGGATTGGTAATTAATAATCCAAACCCCACCACAATTACGGTCCCCGCATTTGCTGACAACCCAAGACATGTCATGCCCCACGTCCAAATGACAGCAGAATCAGTTAGGACCCTGGCTCTTGCGATGGTACAACAGGTGTATTTGCAGGATCGTTTCCAAACACTGGTACGGGATCCCAGATCTCATTTTCCCTACCGCATAGAATTTGAAATCATACCGGATTTCATCTTTGGTTGGGACCCGGCCGAACAAACGAGATCAGGATACCCAATAACCCATACGGCCTCAGAGACTTATTAGCCATGCACGTGAATAATCTAAATGTGCGCTTGGAATACGAATTTCAAACTGGGCCAGGGAGCTTTCCAGTCACGCTTCCCCAGGAAACCTTAATAATTTATGTTCCAGCAATCATCCCTCCCATTCGATTACTACAAAACGAACAAGCGGGATGGTATGCACCTTTACAACTAGCAGCAATAGAAGGAAACCTTCACCTGCCCATGCCACAGGCATCTCCGGAAGCACCAATTCAACATGTCCTCCCGCGAATCCACACCGAAGATCCGGCAGCAGCAGAACCAATTCCCAATCCACAGAGCCCTCAAAGTCCAGAAGACTCCAAAGAAGATATGTACCTCTAATAAGAGCCTTAAAAACGAACTAATTTTTCCTTTTAAAGAAAATAACTTCGGAAAAATAATGAATTAAATAAAATACCCGGTGAAAGTATTTACTCTCAAGACCCGTGGTATTTACTTTAAAATTAAAAATCTACCTCCGTTAATAAAAATATAGAATTATTAATATAATCTTTACGATAAAAATCTCTACAATATTATGATCTCAACAAAATTTATAAATCTTTGTTTTAGACGGCATATTCGTATGAACTCATGATCTCTACATGAATTATTTAGAGAACTAGAGTAGTTATTTTTCTATTTGTTTTCCCATTATCTCTTTCGATTTTCGATAACTTAAAAATTGATGCCCAGAATAGTAGTATCGCTACGCATTAGAAAGTTAGCCGTAGGATATTTCTTAGGCATAAGTAGAATAGTTTATGAAACACGAATTCACTGACTAACTTAGCGTTTTCAAATGATTTATGAATTTACCAGTAGAAAACAAGATTGCTTTGCATAAATAATTAAGTCATAGGATCTTAAGGAAGATTTGCCAAGTTCGTGTTTAATTATTAAAATCATTAAATTTTGTTAGAGAATACTTCGCTATGCATTCCAGTTAAGTCATAGGAAGCCTATCAGCTTTTGCATTATTTCCAATTCCAATCAATGCAATTTGATATATGAATTTATGACATGAATAAATATGACAATGACTAAATAAAGGCTAAAAATGAATTACACAATTTCACAGGTCCAAGGTTCAAAATTTTTATTCTTGCAGAAATAATCAGATCCAAATTCTAAGGTTCATTAAAAATAATAAGGTTTACATAATTGTGTGTTGTGCCCTCTATTCCAATCTTTTCAGGAAGCCCCCTCCGTGAGGACACGGAGCCCTACGAGGGGATGATGAGAAAGGAATCGAGTTCACAACCTTTCCTTCTACAGATTCTCTTCAAATTCTCCAGACAGCATCGGCCATCTGACAGAGAGTGAGAAAGATTCATGGAAGGAGATAACAAAATAAAATACAACTCGCAGCCCTTCAGCACACAGCGTCTATGAGCCACAAAAGGAATTAAATGATGCTTCCCGAGGCGACAGGAGACAAAGCGAGGAAGAAGCACAGGCGAGCTAGCCAAGGCAGAAACAATCACGCTTCGAAGAAGAGAGGTTCTCCACCGTGAATTCGTCCAAAAATCCTTCAGAATCTTTATTTTCAATTTTCTTTTTTTTCATTTTCCCTTCTGGAAAATTGACTGAAAAATGAATAGAAAGAAATCAGAGAACATGGAGACGCCTAAACGAATAAGGCGATTAGATGGAAAATGTCTACATGGCTCCTGTTGGTGCCATTAGAAACCTGAAGTTAAAAAGAAGAAAAATTGTTGTGAAAACTTTTATATTTTTATGTTCTTATTCCTGGTGTTCACTGTGTTCGCGATTCCTCTCTACGAGTTCTTCCTAAGTCTATTGTAAACTTAATTACCGAGGTCAATTGGACCAAATAATATGAATTATAAAATATCAATCATATATTGTAAATTACCTTTAATCAACCCGGATCTGGAATTGGAAATCTCAGATGCTACACCCGTGGCATCCGTAAGCGTATCAGTTATAAAATTATCATTTGTAAATTCATTATGTTGTGAATCATTTGGACGAAACATGAAAAGAAAACAAAAATATAAATTAATCATTTTATATTCAGTTGTGGCCCTCGACCTTAAGTTGTTTGGGAAATATTAAATTTGAAATTGAATTTATCTTTTCCTTTGCTTTTTGAATAATCAATATAAACTTATAACTTTAAACTTACCTTCTCATCTTCGTTCGTTGAGTTTTCTCATTTATATTGGCAAACCGTCCGTTGATTCTCATATTTTTCATGTACGAATCTAGAATTAAGTAATTAAAAATATATTATACATTACGGCGTAAAACATTGGCTCATTCATTTAGTCGTCAGCTGTGGTTCCTATAAACTCGCTGTACGTAATTTAAAGACTCCGGTTCATACATAAAAGTTGATAAAAATAATTAAAAATAACTTCAAAATTGAGGGAAGACTGGAAGGAACGAACCCGCAGCTCAGGCTGTCTTTTGCGGGTTCGTCCTCCAAGTTGGAGTGGACGGTGGAGCTGATACGCGATCGGCGTGTCTTTGCAACACGACTTCGCCATCGTCTGCCCAACCTCCCCGACTAACCTAATTGGTAAAAATAACTAAACTAAAAATAAAAGCTAACATAATTAAAATAAAATGTAAAAATTAAATGATTTTCCTGATTGGCATCCAAAATTCAGGGTCGTTGGTCGGCCTGGACTGGTGGTAATGGTGCGGTGTTTCTGTCGCATGCCTTCTCCAGTTTCCCAGACACTCTCCACCGCACATCTCCGTCCTTTCTGGGCTGGATGTGGTTGCTGGGCACGAAGCCAACACCACATCCCTTACGACCCTCCTGCAAAATAAACAAAATAAAATTAACCTAAATAAAAATAAAACTTACCTTCATTGATTCTAAAATTCAGGACAAGTCGTTGCTGCTGAACTGGAATGGCAGGGACGGTGGACGTTTGTCAATTGGAACGCTCAGCTATGCAAACGTCCATCTCCGTCCCTTGTCCCTCCCGTCCAGTGGCGTTGGAGCTGAGGGCCATGGGAGGATGTCAAGCGTTTCCCAGGACCACGACCTTCACGCCGGCTTGTCCTCCTGCAATGAGAAGCAAAATTAGTGAGTCTTCTCTCTCCATCCTCATATTCATTGGCGACAAAACAAAATGTAATTGACAAAAATTTCCCGAGCAGACCGAATTTCCTCGGTGGGACCTGGCACCATTCGACCGTGAACATGCTCCTTTTGCCGTGTACGGTCGATATGGTTCCGTAATCCCTCAGGAAGTCGTGAGCTCGTGGTGGCGAAGCCAGGGAAATGGAAGATTCCCATAAAGCCTTGACTTTAGCCACCGAGCTACTTGCTCTTGGAATTCTTACGCCTAAAAACAAAGCATAAATCCTAGCTAAAATAAATTATGCATTTGAAATTAAAATAAATAAAATTAGCATTCTTACCATCTGTAACTATGTTGGAGAGCCTCGGCTGGAGTTTCAGTTGAGCCACCCTCCCTCTTTTTCATAGGTCTCCGGCATCCTCCGGAGTGGTAGAACACCCCCGTAATTAGTTAAAATACTACCATCCGACATCTTCTATCTTTCACACCCTCATATTCCTTATTTATTCGTTATCATTAGAATATAAAAATAAAATTAATTCCATATTTTTCGGTGAATTTTCATGGATGTATGTGTGAAATGGGGGTAAACTCAGATGTGGCCTCCCACCCCCACTCATATATGGGGAGGAGAATACCATACTCGTTTTAGTATGTACGCACGTATGTATGTATGTACGTAGGTATGTACTTATGCATGCATGTATGTACGTTTGCATGTATGTATGTACGGTTGTATTTATGTATTTGTTTTAGTATCTATATATGTGTTTGCGTGTGTGTATACGTAAGCATGCTATATGAACAGGGGGACAGGCAGACAGACAGACGGACTGACAAAACTATTTTATTAGATGCTGCTAAAGCTCAGCATCTAAAAACTGCGATCTATGCAGCATGCTTAACAGACGGACAGATAGACGGACTGACTAACATGACCATTTCAATAGGTGCTTAAGCTCAACATTTAAAATGAAGCACAATCATATCAGTGGATGTTGACTGCTACGAAATGCTAACTATATTTAAAGTCACAATTCAGAAATTCAAACTTTCCTTGAAAAAAAATCACGGAAGTATTGTTTTGTAGGAAGTGATCGTTCATGTGTAATGCCATCTGTGGGTTATGTTGTTTTAGTTTGAATTGTGGTGGGGGGGGGAGGGGGGGTACTAAATGGGTTGTGATTTGAGTGACATCATTTACATACTATCCCTTAGTTCGTATATAGATGCGTTTGTGGGTTTTTAATGCTATATCCTTGTTGAATTTGTTTTGTTTAAATTAATTAAACTTTACAAGCAGGGGTTAGGTACCAATGGCGCCATCAAAATTTACCAAAATTTTGTACCCACTCTCCCACCTTGCTATTTTCTTAAGGATTGCATAAATGGCTATCGATAACGTGGGGTGTCTTGTTTTTTCAAAGTGCTTCACCCTCAACTTTAGTGACGCCATTTGTGTTTCACCCCTATAAGCCAACCATACTTACCCGTAGGACCTGTAGTATGTGTTGATGCCCATAGATTTATCCGGGAAAGTTTGAACACAAATGTACCTATACCTACAATTCAAAACTCATAGTACCTACGTTTGTATTTACATAGCAATTAATGTGACGAGCACTCAGGGCCGACACAAACTCGCTTTTTGTACGTGTATGTTTTCGAATGAAAAAAAATTTGATTCTTGGTCCGTTTGACTTCTAATTGCAAAACAACTACTAAGTAAAACATCCCCAAAAACTATACAGCACATCTAAATCGCATTTGGAAGCGTTTACTAGTTGTTAGAATATAGTAAATTCAAAACTGCGACCTGTAGCGTGAACCAACGAAAAAGGGGACAGACAGACAGACACACAGACGGACGGACAACCATTTCATTAGATGCTGCTAAAGCTCAGCATCTAAAAATGATTAAATCTGAAAGTGAGATCCGTATGACCAACAATTGTTTACATTTCTAGTGAAATCAAGGCCTAACAAAGGTTACGTATCAAATTAATCACGGGATTTCTTTGATAAGTGATGGCCAGGCCGGTACGTGATGTCCAACTTCGGTAAGTGATGGCCAACTTCGGTAAGTGATGTCCAAAATTTTTTTTTTATTTGAAGCTTAATGAATACAGATTGACAAGAAATTTTCCCCACCCGCCTTCGGCGGGGCCGCCTCCGGCGGCCGAGGGGAAAATATAACCTAACTGTTTCCAGTCAGTTCTTCCTACCCCCCCCCCCACCCCCCACCCGTCAAACCTAACCTAACCATAAATATAACAAACCTCGAGAGGTAGCCAGAAGCGAATATGTAGTCACAGTATTATTATTATTATTCTGGGTTTTATTTCTTATTTTGTTCAAATTGTTTCATAATATACATACATGAAAAAGATACAAGAAAATTGTACAGTAAAAAACAGTAATGCTGAAATAACTAAAAGGCATGAGATTTAAAGAGACAAAATAAGTAAACAGTTCAGTGCTTTATTTAATTATGTAATATCTAATAGGCAACAATAATATTGTGAATCAAGCTCAGTACAGAATGAAAACTGTGCCTTTCTAATAATCTTCCTCGTGGTCTTCAAATAAAATTATCAAGTCTCAACATCCTAATTCTGCTTACATATGTACATTGATCACGATTGGTCTTACATACTATATTCTGTTGGATTATGGAATGCAGCATGAAGCCATTGTACGTATGGGTGAAAGAATTTTATCTTATCGCTTAATCGCTTTCCAAGAATTTGAAAACTCTTGCTCTGCTCAAGTTTCCTTTTACTCTATATTAGTCGATTTATTCATTTGTTGTCGATCTGTATTCATTAAGCTTCAAATAAAAAAAAAATTTTTGGACATCACTTACCGAAGTTGGCCATCACTTACCGGCCTGGCCATCACTTACCGGCCTGGCCATCACTTATCAAAGAACAGCCTTAATCACATACTCAACAAACGACAAATTTTATAAAAATCTTGAGAATTAACTATTTTCGTTTATTTTTATTTCGCCCTTATCTGGTCCGGTTGGCTCCATGAAGTTGGGCCTGACCTGACTTTAAATTCCGGTTGCCGACACTACTCGACAAACTTAAACCAAAAATGTTCCCATTTCCTAATCTTCCTTTATAGTGCATGTATCTTGTTTTCTTATCATGCTGCATTAATAAGCCGTGTAGTATTTAAAATTCTGTGTTATTACTGCAAACCTGATGAATAAGTCCGTCAGAACCAGCTCCGCAGGTAACACAAGAACCGATTCTTATTTTTCTGCTGTTTAAATTTGCTCGCTCGTTGTCCAAATAGCTTGATAGGTTTGATCCATGAGGTAGATCAACACGGTAAAGGAGCAGCTGGTACTCGTCAATACAAAATGGAAAGTTCCGTGACTCTTGTGGATTCTTTAAAAAAAATACACACTATAAATACAGCAGCATGATTTTTAGCGCAAAAGGAACCGTTGTTAATCATTCATTCAATTTTGTCTATGCAGCCATATAGACAAAATTGATCAGCTTAGTCCTTTAGAACTAGAACACGCCTTACTAGGGAGGCCCACCGCATAGTACACCTAGATTTTGAAACCACTAGGTGTAATCAATTTGTTCACCTTAGTTTACTACAACGCTCAATCAACTAGCTCGAATTTTCAGCCCTTCGCTCACAGTTTCCCTTTAAAGTTTTAAAAAATCAATTAGTCGCTTTTTGTCACCCCGTAAGGACCTTGCGACATTTGAGAGTCGTGAGATACAGTCCAACAAGGTAAGTAGTACGACATTTCCGAAAATCACACTTGGTTTAATGACAACTGGAAAACCAAAATGCGTCAAAATAATTTCCGTCTTCCGTCCACGTCAGACGTTCCTGGACATTTCAACGTGGGACAATCAGTCCAAGACAATTAGGTCTAATACGAGTATGGCAAAAGGATGTAATACAGTTGTTAATTTGGTTGGCTAAAATCTTCGTTTGACCTACATTCATGCCCTAGTGCCCTAAAGGTCATTACTTAATGAACCATCATCGTTTGTGTATCGTGTAGTAATCGCTAGAAGTTAACGTTAAACAGTCTATACAACATTACGCAGTTTCGTAACGTAACGCTTTAATGGCCGTTTTGGCAGTTATTGCCGTGTAAATAGACAATATTAAAAATGTTCGAAGAATGTGATTTAGGATTAAGTCCGGCACTAAATCACCACACTAAATTGTATGCAAAACCACTGACGATTATACTTAGCTTGAAAAAATATCTAACGTTTAAAGTGGCCTGTGTTATGCTGAATGCATATGTTATAACTGTTATTGATTACTGCTCGCCCATATGGGCAGTTTATAGTGATGTTGACTTGAATAAAGTACAGAGTAGAATTAATAAGTTTATTATTTCTGTAAGTGAGATTCCGTTATGGACGAAGAATCCAGGAAAACGAAAAGTAAAAATACTTGAATCTAGTGTTCTTGAAAGAGCGAATATCTTATCAGTAAGAGAAAGAATTCAACATACTATGTTAATTTTTACTTTTAAATTTTTACGATGGGGTTCGGATGTAGAGTTTATGTCAAATATTTTTATTGAAAAAGAATGTTTAAGGGATACGCGATCTTCTGACGGTGTAGTACTAACTACAAGTATAACCAGACCAACGGTGACCTATAAGCGATCATTTCAGTATAGAATGGTTGAGGCATGGAATGAACTCCCGGCTGAGCTACGTGATAAGGAACTGTCTGTCAAATCATTTAATGTAAAAATAAGTAATTACTTTGTTAGAAATAGAAGCCCAATTCCCTTTTTGTATAATCCCCCATAGAAATAATATGTAAGCGCCTAACTCTTGAAAATGATTGTTTCCCAAATACTGACTGTACATGGATGTTGGAAAAATGTTAAATTGTCGTACTAATGTCGATCACTGGAAAACAATACCTGTATTTTATTGTGTGTTGAATGATTGGACATTTGAATAAAGCTTACAAACAAACAAACAAACAAACGATGGCGATGCACAATTAAATACCTCGGCTGACAACCGAGGGAGTTGCGGAAACACACAAAAATGGATTAATTTTAATACTTAATGCTAACTTTATTCACTCCTTTCTTTCTTTCAACTTGACACTAATTATTACGACCACGAAAGGTCAATCAGACTAATTTAAGTATCTCTTAGCAATTAATTTAATCCAAATATCGGGAGTAGTCAATACTTGCTTCTGGCTCTGGTACTTCCTGACTCGCAACTCATTATAACAAAGAAAAATTCCCTACTTCTCAACACACAGAAAACCAGAAGCCAAAATACGTATTATCTTCGTAAAACTACACTCCCATACTACATAAATGGCAAATCCTTCTACGACTTCAATACTCATTGAACGTTTCCATATAATCAAATACAACTTAAATACATACCAAAAATCACCTACCACATACAGACTCAAGCCATTTAAAATAGGTAGGCACACACACACAAATACAAAAATCATAATTCATGGCAAAAATAATAATATATGGGCTGCTGCAGATGGCACTACAACAGTCACTTAAAATATGAAATAAAAATAATATTTAATTCTTCTTCTGCTCAGCAACAGCAGTGGTTCAGTTTCGCTATGAAATAACGATACTACAACCGTAATCCCACACGCAAGCGAGCACAGCGTTATGGAGAACCGTAGGTGACTGTTAATTAGATGCGACGAAGAAATGATAATTTTATGGCAAACATTGCTGATATTTTCAGTCTACAAATAATTTATTTAACTATATAAATAACTAGTAACCCGGCCCGTCCTGCGGACGGAAGTTTTCTCTGCCTAACGAAGTAATCGCAGGGGAATAAAATATTCTTTAGTTATTATATGCTTTTTAGAACAAAGTAACATTTTTCCTGAATTAAGTTAGTTGAGACATAATTGAATGACCAACTTTTGAGTTTACAATATAAATATGTTTTACGTATTAAAATAAATATTAGTTCACGATGCATTAAATAATTAAAAAAGCAATTGCAAGAGATGACCTATTTATTTTATTCAGTTTTATTAGGGGGTTAGCAAGTTCTTTTACGTCATTTGGGGTAATATGAGGCAACCGTCTAAAGTTAGCGGCTAGGGCTGCAGACTGGAACATCATTTCCAGTCTCAGACCTGGCTCCAAACCCAGCCTACTGCTAATCGTTTACGGCTCCGTGCTGTACGGTAAACGTCTTTGGATAGTTGATTGAAACCCAATCTTTGGTTCTCCCTAGTGGCCACTACTTACTGTAGGAACCTGAGGAATGGGAACCTTTATTGTGGACTAAGGGTATGGGATAGGTGTAAGGGTAATATAACCAAGAAAAATCGATTTATTGCGTGCCGGGGGCCCGAAGTAGATGCTGAGCTTACACTGAATATTGGCTTTAATAAAAAAGAACCCTATTGCATCGACAGTCAAAATAGGACAGCGCCTTACTTTCTATTTACCTCTATCTCTTATATTGCCTATTTTATTTAAAACTATGGTCGCACACAAAATCCTATTAGTATTGCGGGGAAAATGGGAGACAGTAGAAGTGTCGCTGTTACAGTAGTCTGCATATAATTAGCAAGGGTAAGTAGTGTTTCGTTTGGGACAGGACAGGATTTCCGTTTCCCGTCCCGTCTCGAAAAGTTTGGACGAGAATTTCGGGATTCGGTACGGGACGAACCTCATCCCGTCCCGTCCCGAAGAAGTTTTGTCCCGTCCCGTAAAAACGGGATTCGCTTCGGATTATTCTGAGGATAAAGCAAGAAACCGGGCAAAAAAATGAGAATGGTAAAAATTATTAGTCATTTGAACACGCACAAACCTTTAGCAAGCTCCCAAAAGGAAGATAATATTGTTGACATGGGTATGCAAATTTTTGCTATTAGTAAATTATTTAAAAATAAAACTGCTTAACAATTGGAAGAAATAAAATGGCATTAATTGAATTGACACTTAAAATAGATTGATAGGCGGTTTAGCGTGTGTTTAATAATTAGCAGTGCACATGTTGCACAAGGTTGCAGTAGGTTTAATGAGCACTGGTGTATTTTGTTCAATACTAAATTGTGCAAAACAAAGCGAAATTATTTTTTGCTTGCTTGCAATTTGATTTTAGAAATTTATGTAACCATAATATACAAAACTATTCACAGAAAATATTATTATTACTGACTATTTTGCAAAATACAAGATTTTAGATATATTTTTTTCGCCCTAATGCCAATTTCTAATTAAACGCTAAACTGTTAATCGTTTGCTCGAAACTGCCAACCATGCTGAATCAAGACTAAATTCTGTACAATGTTAATCTAGACAAAAATGAAGGTACAAAGGCTCAAGATAAATTCCGAAACGGTAAAATGCAACTTAAAGATAAGCGCAACGTTCAATTTAAGAATACTGACAACCCAGCATCTAAACCAATTAATGAATCTGAACAAAATGATCAAAAAAATCCGGCGCTTCGCGCCGGATTTGGCGACCGTGGGCCCGAAGTAGATGCTGAGCTTACACCTTATTGGCTTAGTTACTAGTGAGCAATTCTTTTCAGATTCTAACTAAAAACTATACAGCACTTTTCCCTCGCACGTGCGGACGATAGAAACTTGCTTAAATTTAATCGGTTCAAAATTGTGACATGTAGCTAGTGACCTGCAGCGATATAGACAGACAGACAAACAAACAGACAGCCAACACCTTTAAAATAGATTGTACCCTGACCAGTCGTACCCTGGTCCCAGTCTTATCACGGCCATTCGTACCCCAGAATCGTCCGTACATTCGTACGCAATAATGTTTATTGGCAGTGGAGGTAAAATGTTGGTGCCGGTTGTTGGCAGTGCAGATAAAATATTAGTGCCGTTTGTTGGCAGCCCAAGTAAATTATAAATTATAGGTATGCACACTAGTGATATAGTTTTAAAGTAAGTTTAAAGACATCCTGCTTATGCTTAAACAAGAAAACTGAGTAAGGTACAGAAATAAGAAGACTTGATAAGGTTGTTGATAAGGAAATATAATATAACATTGTAAACATTATGTCGTGGTTTTCTTTCCGGGGTACGAATGGTCAGGATACGAATGACCAGGGTACGACTATTCAGAGTACGACTGCGTAGGTTACGAATTGTTAAGGTACAACTGGCAAAGATACTGAAAAAGGGGTACCTTAAATTTTGATATTTAAAGTACGTCATGCTGTACGATCCCAGAATATCTATAACCAATATAAGTAGGCTCATTTCTTGTATGTTACAATAGGCTGGAAAGGATTTTAATGCTAGAAATGAGGAGTACTTAAAACTATGATATTTAAATGACGTCATTATGTACGATCCCTGAATATCTATCATTTGTATATTTATGTTCATGACATGAAGTTAAAATATTTTGTAAAATAATTTAAAGTAGTAAATGGGGGTATTTAAAACTATGATATTTTAAGTGCGTCATTTATGGACGATCCCTAAATATCTATCACCTGTATATTTATGTTCATGACATGTTGTCAGAATATTTTTTTAAAAAATTTAAAGTTGTAAAGGGGCCACTAAAACTATGTTATTTGGAGGACGTCATTATGGACGATTCCTCAATATCTGTAACTAATAAAGGTAAGTTCAATACATGTATGTTAAAATAGGCTGGAAAAATTTTTAATGGTGGAAATGGAAGTACTTGAAACTATGATATTTGGAGGACGTCATTATGTACGATCCCCCAATATCCATAACTAATATAGGTAGGTAAGTTCATTACATGTAGTTCAAACAGGTTAAAAAAAAATTAAACTTGGAAATATGAGTAGTCTCCAGCAGTCTAAAGGACTTCGTTTTAGGCCCTTAGGGGTCAATTAGCTTCCCCTGATTAGCATATCCCCCCTCCCCACCCAAAGTCAAAACTCAAAAATGGGAGCCGAGACCAAGCGCGAGTGGTAAATCGTGGTTTCACGGTAAGCCTTGTCGACTACGCTCAGCCAAGTTTCCATGGGCTCTGGATTCGACTCGATGTTAACAGCAGACAGGCTGGATTCCGAGAAAAAAAACATCGCAATAAAAAATAAAAGTTGCATCCAGCCGTTTGTCTGCGGTTATGATTTTTTATGTGCTCACTCCATCCCACTAATTTTTTCTAGTCTATCAAACCAAAACCAACACCAGCCATGGAAGGTGAGGTTTTTAAATTTCTTACGAATATTTCCATTTTAACAACTTTACCTATGGTAGGTATTGCATATACAATGTATGTTGTAGGTTGCATTTATTTAACTTGTGCAGAGTGTATACGGAGCGGGTGCCTGTGGGACAGGATAATGGAGGAGAGCAAAGCATGTTTCTCGCTTGAGTCTGAGCTCCGTCGAGTGTCCTGGTATGCAGGCGGAGTGGAGGATTGTAAAATTGAAACTTCAAGTGCAGATATGCATTTTTATGTACTAAATATACATGTATTCATTTCATATAGATAATAATGACATGTTGCTGTTATGTGTACATGTATTATTATTATTATTATTTACCAGGGGTTCAGCCTCTTACGAGACTGACGCCGCCGAGGCCTTATTTATAATGGCCTATCGCAGACTCCCTCTTAAAAAAAGCACTTTATTCCGAATCAGTGTGTGAGCCTGCCCGTGACAAGTGCAAACGCCACGAGCTGACCCACAGATGCCTGACCCAACATTTCTAACGAGATAACGCAACCACCAAGATAGAGGTTTCTCACTAATACAAAGGCTGGGCATGTTGTCATGAAGTGAATCGGGGTATCATCCTCCTCCCCACAGTGCAAGCACAGCGGAGAGTCCAATACTCCTATCCTCCAGCAATGACTGTCCCAAGCCCCATGCCCGGTAACAAGCCCAATCAACCACCTTAATTGATCTCTAGGATATCGTACCAGTGACGTATTACCGTACAACGGTGCCGATATCCAGAGCTTGGCCATCCTACAACTGCTCAAGCCAGTCCAGTGTCTCTCATGCTCACGCCTTGCCCATCCCGCAATAGCGCAATGGACAGCGGAGATTGGGACTGGTAGTATTGTTCTTGGGCCAAACTGCTTGACGCAACTACCATCATGCGAAGCCTTCGCCAGCCTATCCGCCTCTTCATTACCCCTGAACCCCGAGTGAGCAGGGACCCAAACCAATTTAACCTCGCCACCCCTATCAGCGAGTCTATTAAGGTACGAGTGGCAGTCCCCTACAACACTCGAGGCAGTGTAAGGCCTAGATAGGGAACGCAAATAGCTCTGACTATCACTAAAAACCCTAACCGGGAGATCCCGGCGTTCATTCTCCAGCAGCCAATGAGCTGCCAGAGAAATGCCAAAGATCTCACAAAGGAAAACAGAGGCATCAGCTCCTAAATACACGGACATAGCCAGAAGGGTAGTGATTACCCCCTGACTCCTGTCCTCAATAAAGACCCCACAGCCAGCATTGTCACCTTCACGTAAGCCGTCTGTGTAACACACAACACCCCCTCCACCAAGGGATAAATCCCTCACCCAATCAGCCCGTGACATAAGTTCCACAGTGAACCTGCGATATTCTAGGTTATTATATGTCCAGTCGACTGGCATCCTGAGAATTAAGTCACATAAGCCCCATCTTTCGCAGATCACAGTGTGACTACCAGAACCCCTAAACATGAGATTGACTGTTTACAATCCCCTGGTTTTCAGACTATGAAATGATCTAACGGCAACCGCTCTAAGACAGATGTCCAGAGGTATTAACCCAATAATACACTCCATGGCCGCTCTTAGCGTTGAGCAAAGGCCACTAGTGATCATAAGACACGCCTGGTGCTGAACCCTGCTCAACAAACTTACATACGAGCTTTTCTCTAGTGCTGGTGACCAAACAACAATCCCATATTCCATCACAGGTCGAACAAGAGATGTGTATGTCCATTTCGCAACACTCGGTGAAAGCCCCCATTTTCTACCCACCATGCGTTTACACCTGGCCAAAGTAACTTGCGTTCTGCTCACAACTGAATTACAGTGTGGCTTCCACGTAAGATGCTTGTCCAGGACAACACTAAGGTAGGTAACCCTTTGCTGGATTTCCAGACACACGCTTCTATACCGAATGGCAAAGGGACATAGTCTGGTGTTCCTCGTGAACAACACCAGCACCGTTTTCTCAGCACTCAGCCTCAGTCCAACTTCCACGCACCATTCACTGATGATATTAAGACCATCAGTGATACGGTACGTGAGTGTACTAAGCGCCTTGCCGCACTGAAGCACCCCGGTATCATCCGCATACCCTTGCGACAGAGTAGACGACGCTCTCTGACGTAGTCTCAGCAATAGACCATCCATCACAAGATTCCACAAGAGGGGCGATATAACCCCACCCTGTGGACATCCTCTCTCCACTTCCCGATGTCTAGAACAACCATTGACCTCAGACACAACTCGTCTGTTCCTAAGGCCAAAGTCAATCCACCTCTTCAGCAATGAGCAAACACCAAACCTATCCAGTGCATCCGTAATTGCACTGAATAAAACATTGTTGAAGGCCCCCTCAATGTCGGCAAAGGCACCCAAGACCATCTGTCCGGACTCCAAGGCCCTTTTCACGTAGGCAACTACCCTGTGAATAGCAGCATCCGTGAAAAGTCCCTGCAAGTACGCGAACTGATGATTTACCTTGAGCTTTCTCTCTAGCTCAGGTGTCCTTAGGTGCCTATTAACCAGTCTTTCAAGGACCTTTAACAAAACAGGAGCTAACTGTATAGGCTTCCATGCAGAGGCCTTACAGTAGTCCCTCTTCCCTGGCTTAGGTAAAAACACTACCTTAGCCACTCTCCAACAAGACGGAACAGTGCCCAGTGCCAAGCAAGCTTGATAAAGAGCAACTAACCGTCCAATAATGACCGGCAAACACCTCTGCAAAAGCACAGGCTGAATACTATCTGATCGCGCAGACGTGTATGGCTTAAAACTCCAAACAGCGGTCCGCACTTTACTCTCAGTAACAATCCGCGAGCACCCATGGGCACCCAAGGATTGCAACCCGCGTTCAGGAATATGTTGCTGCTCACCAACATACCCAGGGAAGTAATGACGTAAAAGGACATCAAGGGTCTCATCCATTGACACCGTTAGACGACCGGTCTCTGTGTCAAGGATAGACCCAGGAGTCTTCGTCACACTACCCTCCAAACTGCAAAAACACTTCACAGCATCCCCAAACTTACCAACCCTACTACAAAAATCAGTCCATGACTTCCTTTTTGCACAACGAACAGCAGACATATAGGCATTGCGGGCTGTCTTATACTCAGCTCAGAGATCAGGGTCACGGCGGTGACGACCAAGTCTCTTGTACAAAGTACCGGCCCCGTCACGGAGAGCTGTGAGCTCGTTCGTCCACCAAGCCGCAACCCTGTCCCTACCCTTAAGTACCCGCATTGGGCACACTACATCCAGGGAGTCCATCAGAGCATTACTGATAGCCAAAGCCTCAGCATCAACGCTTTCGACACTGCACAGCTGACCATCAGGTAATGGATGAACTTGCTCCTGAACACATGTAGTGTACCTGTTCCAGTCTACCTTTCTAATACTTCTGCAACGAATTACTACAGGCAGACCAACCGAGATACGAAACCGAATGTACTTATGATCGGACGCCGATTCTTTATCCGATACAGTCCATTCCTGAATCCATTGCTCAGCTAGCCTGTTTGCCAGAGTGATGTCAATAACCTCACTTCTATTAGCTACCACAAACGTAGGAGTACATCCATGATTTACAACCGACAAGTCGGTAGACATGATGTACTCGAACAACTCAACACCTCTGCGATTTGTGTCTGTACTGCCCCATACCATGTGATGAGCATTAGCATCAGCGCCAATAATAAGGGGCAGCTTGTTGACTTCACAGTGTTCAACCAGCTTGCGCACCAGATCTCCAGAGGGATCAGAGGCTTCGCCAGGCATATGCACAGAGGCAAAGACTACCGGACCCGCGGTCCACCATGTAACTACGAGGACAACATCCCTGTCAGTAAACTGCGGCAGCAGCTGAGCCTTAACATTCCTTGCAACTAGGACACATGAGCGTGGTGTCTCATGCGACCCAGCTACAAAAAGTTGGTCAGCTTTGCCCAACTCTCTTACCCCACCTCGGTAACAGTATGGTTCCTGAATGAGACACACATGCGAGCAGACTGGACGACTACGAGCGACACCGTTTTGGCGATTTCCCTGTCGCACTACTCTATCACGGAGACTACATAAACTAATGGCCGCCGCTTTACAGTGGTGCATATTAATTTGGGTCAGGTCAACACTGAAGATGTTCACTGAGTGAACACCCCCATGTAGTTGACCTAACTTGGTGTTAAAATTTGTCACCGCACTTGCTGCCGCCAGCATCGTCCCATCCGCTCACATTGCCCACAAACCTCACCATACCTAAACCATACAACACTATGCAGTGTGGAACACATGTGCATATACCAATTTAAGCAAGCCTTAATAGACCCGTAACATGAACGGGCCTTGATAGACCGGCAAAACCAACATTCCCAAAGCGATTTAGTAGACCAGCTATGTGAACCAGCCTTAACAGACCACGCTTTTAAACCAGCCTTAATAGACGTGCTATATAAACATACCTTAATCGACCAGCAATCCCAAATGACTAAAGTGGGCCACCTATGTGAACTTGCCACAATAGACCACCTATCTGATCTAGCCTTAATAGACCTGCTATATAAACAGGCCTTAATAGACCAGAAATCTAAAACATTCCTAATTATTCTATTGACATTAAACGACACGTCGTAGTCGGAAGAGCTACGCCATCCATCGGCCAACACATGAACTAGAATGAGAGAAAAAGGCGCGAGAAATCGTGTACATGTATGTACATGATATGTATTTATATGCAGCAGTGGTTATGTTCACTGGTGATGGACTGAGTGTATCGGTCAGGCTGACTTTTCTGGCCTTTTTTTTGTACCAAAAGTGGAAAGGAAGAGAAATTCATGAGGAGGTGCAAAAGGAGAATCTTGAGATGAGCGAGTTAGGCCCACCAGAGGTAAACAATGAGCATGATAATATTATTGTTGCCCAGCCAGAGTTACAAATTATCAGAAAAGTAAGAGCTAACCCTTGACTTTCATCTTTTCTAAAAAAACAAAATACCCGATCATCCCCCCGTACCTATTTAATTTAATTTGTCCGCTTTAATAAAACATAATTTGTTTTCAAATATTTACAATATTTATACAAATCTGTATTTTCATCATGTATTTTTTCACGTTTAGCCATGTCAAAGAACTGTCTGCATAATAATCGGTTAACTGTCATCATTTTAGTTTCACGGTCTACATAAATGAAAAGATCTAATAATATAAAAATCACATTCATAGTATATAATAATAACTTACCTGCTGATAGCTCTGAGATGCTTTCAGAGTAAAGCAACGTGTGCCCAGTTGTAAACTGTAAAACAATAGCAGGCAAAGTACTAAGTATCAGAATTGACATTGATCTCGTGCTCTCATATACAGCTTCGGTGTGTAAAGTGGTAGGTGTAGGACTTGATACAGGTAATAGTGTTGTTTGTTCAGTAGTATGTAACCTGTGATGGCGTACGTGTATGGTATAGCTGTCAGTATGAGGAGTTTAAATATATTATTAGAAAATAAATACAAGCATTGAAAATTTAGTACGCGTACTGTACACACTCGTTAATAATATTAAATAATTAACAGTAGAGACTACGGCTGGTGTTGTACTTGATGTTCTATGACTGGACATGATAGCAGTACATACTGAGGTCAGAATAGTAGATGCAATGGTGTTCTTGGGTGCATACGTAAAAAAATCTGCAGTTGTATTTTTAATATAATGAAGTGTACTAGTGTGAGCTTGTTTAACCGCATCTGATAATTTAAAATATGATGACTAAATATGACTTCAGCGAGTAGGTCTAACCAATAAATTAACAAAATTAAAAAATACAATTATTCACCTATTACAGACGATAGTTTTGCACATTTGCTAATAACTCCAGCTCAAAACAAAATTTTAAAGTCTCCAGAATCCTTTTTTTTCACGCAATGTCTATGTCAAGCGTTTGTGTGAATATATACTCTTGATTTAAAAGAAACGCACTGCTCACATGTTAACAAAAGAGCACTCGCAAGAGAGACGAGTAAGACGAGTAAATGCATGACGAAAAGTAATCGATAAATGAAATGTAATGAAAGGAAAAGCACTCGCAAGCTTGTAAATACCGAATGGAATTACTGCTTACTAGACTATAACGTAAACATTTCTGAGAACATTTATTTTTAAGGATCGCTTACTAATAGATAGCTGATCAAAATTAACTTATCGCAAAACAACCCATTTAATACAAAAAATTATGATTTAAATCTTTTGTTTCAAATAACGTTAATTAAATACCTTAACCGAGTTAATAAATGAGTTTTAGATGTGTACAATCCAATCTTTGAAGACAAACATTAGATTTTTACACATTATACGTTGCGCATGCGCTAAACGTGCTACTCATAACAGGTTACGTTGTTAAAATATGTGTTCAGTCTTGAACTAGCATTCCATACGCAAACATGGACTTGTCTAAGAAAAGAAAATTTAGGGGTATTTAAAATCGGTCTGAGCAGAAAATCTTGACAAACGTTACTCCTAAAGATTTAAAATGTGAAAATTGTGATAACTGCTGGATAAGCTTAGAACCTCCTCGAATTTGTTTTTTCATTTTTAAAGATAAACAATACTGTTATTTGTGCAAGTCTCTAGAGAGGTCTCCTACAAAAACTAACTGCTTCTATTGTACTGGAAATTTTGATTCTAGTAAAGAAACTGCATGGGACCGTATAAGTTTGTACGACGGTTGGCACTACGGTATTACATCGTACGTTTACACACCATATTTAAATGTTAAGTTATGCGAATCGTGCTACTTGTATCAAGACAGTGTTTTTGAAACAATTTCTAAGCATTTATTATGAGAAAAATTGATATTCAGTGCTTTGACTGTGGATTTGCGTGGCTTCAAACTTCAATTTGTAACAAAATGGAATTGTTTAAATACGAGCATCGTTGTTATTGTTTGAGATGTCTCAGGTTGCAAAAGCTCCGTTTAGTTCTAACGAGACAACTTGCGTCTGTGGATAAGACCAGCATAAAAAGTTTTATACAAGATGAAAACTTTTTAAATCATTACCTGTCATATAATACATTTTACTGTGAATACTGTGATTATAAACATAACAATGTTCGTACGACCTAACAAACAAAAATGGATGAAGTTAAACGATTTTCAAATAACATAGAAGGTTTATTGTCGTTTAATTATGTATCATTACCTTGGGTTTGGCTTTGCGAGTAATGCTTTAGAAATAACGAGTTCAGACTTGCTTGTGGTAAAAACGTTCTTGCAGTGTACACTCAAAATTTAAACCCTGACGGGTCAGAGAAAGAAAATGTGTTATACAGTACAAGAACTTGTTGCTATTAGCGATATGCTATTTCAAAATGCTAGCAATTATTGAATTTAAATTTAAAGACAAGCATATTTAGCAGTTAACATTTAAAACTAAAAAGGGTGTTAAATACTACAAATGTACTTGTTCATATTCAAGATGGCCTATTTTAAAATTTGCCTGTTGCGCATACTACTCCAATTTCACGAGAAAGTACCTTAAACCATTTTTACTATAACAGAAGAATGTGCTAGCGTACTTCAGTCTGTATGGACATGCAAGAATATTGTTTCAATGCAAAAAGTATCAAATAAATTTTCGGATTTTCTGTTAAGCTATGGAGCTGTAAATGCTATTACTGTCAGTACAGTTGGATTACAGATAACGTTGTAACAAACATGTACGTAAACCAAGATGCACAAACATGCTGCTACTCTTGCTACACAGAAGCAAAACTAAAATTGGAAATAATGAAGTCGGACCTCGACAAGTCATGGCATAATGAAAACCAATGGTTTAAGGAAGGAGTATTGCTTGAAAATTTTAATTGCTGCGAGTGTCATATGCTGTCTATAACACATATTGATTTAAATAAATTTACTGGAAAAATATATATTTATACTTTTTTATTAGTGCCCTCACATCAATTCTGTATACCATGTAAATCCTCTAAAACTTTAAATCCTAAACAATGTATGTACATTGAATGCAAATCTAAGTATACTGAATGCAAACCTTTAAAACCTTATGACGAAGTTGACAATAAATAAAAACAAAATCTGTTAAATTTTATTTTGTATATTTTATTTCATTATTAATTGCCCGAGAATCAATAATTTTTAATAAGTATTATTAGTTTTTAATAAGCATCAATAATTTCTAATGAACCATTTTAATAGGGATTATAACATACATTATTGTGTTTGTCTATTGCTAGAACGCTTTCAAATATTCCATAAAGTAAACAGGTGTACGTTTCAGCGACAGCATCTGTAAATGTAGCTCCAAATTTAACTTGTCCAAAACGCAATGGGTTAAAAGAATCCGCCTGCCCGTGCCCCTGCAGTTGTAAGGCAAATAGCGATAATCCATTTTTGAAACTGTTACAATTTACAATTCCATCCGATGGTAGACCTGTGATTTTCAAAAACTGTGAGAATGCTTTCATATGTTGATTCTCCTTAAAGTTGCAATTATTAGTTCCATAGAACAACTCATTTTGATCAGTAGAAATTTTTATTCTGTTTATGTTTAAATGATCAAAAACAAAAGAAGATAGGCTGTATTTCCCATGAATCCTGGCTGTTTTTACAAATGCAAAAAGAATCGTAGCAGACAAAGCTCCAGTAAATACACTTTCGTTTGTAACTCTAAAACTGTTTGCTGGTACAGAAATTTATTTAATGTCTGTACGAAAACCTAGAAGCTCTGCAAGTTTTTTTTGATTTAGCACGTGCCTGTATTCTTGTAAAACAGAATCTGAAGGAGATATTTGAGTAATTTTCAAATATATATCTTCAATAAGTATTTTATTTTCCGTAGTTTCAACACTAGCGTTTATAACAAATGCAGGGTTTGACCTCTCGCGTTGTATAGTAACGTCAAGCTCAGGTGGCAGGTAGCGATGTAAATAGGACTTGCTAAAATTCAAAGGACGTTTAAGCTCCAGTAATTTTGACAAAGATGTATATTTGAACATTTTTAGAAAGTTAAGTTAGCGGTAAATGTATTATCACTGGGGTCAGCGTTGTTGAGAAATAGAACAGGTCTGCATTTCTCGTGAGTTGTAGCAAGCTTTTGCAACATAGACTTGTAAGGAAGCAAGTTGTCGTCGTTCGAAACTAACTTACTACAAATGTACAACGACAAGTTGCTAAAAAGCTCTCCAAGTAAATTATTTGAAGGCGCTACTTTTTCATTTTGGGTTAAAGCAGTTCCAGCTTTCCTTTTAATTTTTATTGCAGCGTAAATACGAGCACTTTTTAAATCATAATATTTAAACTTATTTGATTTTAATCTAAATTCAATCGGTACACGATGATCTGAAAACGCGGTAATTAATCTATGAATTTTTTCTAGAGAAGACGTTGATCTCAAATCAGTTGGCTTAGCTGTTAAATGATCAAATTCTGACCGTTATACAGCAGGAGATGAGCCTATAGTTTCCTTTTTAACGTCTTTTCTTCTTGGCTGCTTTCTTAACACTGACCTTTCGAACTGTCTTTTTAACGTTTTTAGATTTACGCTTGCCCGTGTTTAAACGATTTTTAAACGTTTTTTTCTTATCCCCCATCGGAACGTTGTACGATTCGCTAGCAGGTATTACACCTTTCCCGGTTCTACTCATTTCTTTTAAACCACACCCTTTTTAGAACAGACAACCTCTTGCATCTCCGTATGACGTGGATGAAGAACTAACTTAACGCTCCCGTTTCCAAATGCGTACTGCTTACCGTGAACGTTTCCTAAACGTATATATACGTTTTCTAGAAACTTCGAAAAAAGTCTTGTATAGTAAACGGGGTTAACTGTTTTGGTTCGAAAAACGTTATTAGGTTCCGGCTGGTTGAAATTACGTAATGCGTTTTGCAAGGAGGACCCGTAGTTTTGACCTTGAACAATGTTGCTTATTACAAACACCTCATTTGTCTTCGAAGGTTTAAAAATAGAACAAGGTACAGTCTCTGTATGAGTTAGAGTAAAGTCCTCTGAAAGTCCTAGCAGATGTTTAATTCTGGATGATAGTTTAACAGTTATACTTGCAATTATATTACGGTTTTTAAATTTCCGGTTTGTAAAAAAGTGACTCACACCTCCTAAAGAACCGCTGAAGGTGTAATTATTATATTGTTTTTTTATATTCACATTAAGCACAATGAACGACAAAGGCGTTTTTGATTTTCGTTTGGAGAAGGATTTTACTATGCTCTTGACAGGACCAAGCAGAGCGGGAAAAACAACATATACAATTGAGATAATTAAACGCAGACTCCACGTTGTAAAAGGGGCTGTTAAGAAAGTTGTTTATGTTTACACCTACCTGCCAAAAAAGCTACTGGAAATTTGTAATACAGACACTGAAAAATACCATACTGACTCATTAGAAGATGGTGTTTTCCAGTTGGAACTTGGTACTATGATAATAATTGATGACAAGCTTAAACAATTAGGTAACGCCGAAAACGCACGTAAAGTTACTGCGTTATTCACAAGAACAAGTTATCATGTTAAAGTGTGCGTGCTTTTACTAGTTCAAAATCTATACAACAAAGCGCTTGTAGAACTTGCTCGTTCAGCCACCTATTTAGTTTATTACAAAAACCCGAAAGACAATTTTAATATTGATTTTGTTGGAAGACAGAGTTTTCCAGAGCATGAGGGTTTTGTTTGCGAAGCTTCTAATATTTCAACTAAGGATATACCTCACGGTATGGATTTGACTGGAGCCAGACAACACCTGATAGGTTCAGAGTTAGAAACACCATTATAATAAAACCTGAAACCATTTTGTTTACACCGTCATTGTAATGGAGCACGTGCACGAATCAACACCGTTTTTAGAACGCGTGATCACTTGTAATTTTTTTTTTAAAAAAAGTTTAATAAAAAACGCAACCAGTGAAGAGTTTGAAATTTTGGCAGAGTCATTTCTAAACATAGAAAGTTAAAATAAAAAAGAAGATAAATGCTTGCTTAAAATAAAACCTTAAATAATATTTTTTAAAAAACATCCAAATTTGGAATCTATCAAAGAGTTTTTATTAAAAAATCATAAAATACTAAAAATTGTATCAGCTGCAGTGTTGTCCAAGTTAATTAAAGGCTCTCTAAACTATCTGTTTACATGTAATGTCTAATTCAAAAGCTAAACTTTGGAAAGTTATAAGGCTCGGGGAATATGATTCTCTTATAAATCGAAGCAATAAATCAGAAGAAACAAAAGTCACAGATCTTAGTTCTATTACAGACTTGCTAATGGAATATCAAAAGCTAAAAGCAAGAACAATTTTGCAGATTATATCTTCAAGCAAAAGTTTCACATGAGCTTTTAACAGTGAAATTATAAATAATGGAGTGAAAATACTATATTCTTACATTGCGGATTTAATTTTATTTGCTACACAAAAATTAAAGGTAAAGCAAAATAATATGCCAGGTCTTAATGAATTTGTGAATGCTTTAAGGGACTGTTATATCCCTCAAGATCTTCTAAGTGTTCAAATGCAACAAATAATCAGCAATAAAATAACCGTAGTTGAAGATCCTGTGTACGAATGGAAGCGATACTTAAATAAATATACAATAAATTAAATTTTGTTAAACATTTGAACATTGAATAAATTTGTTTTTTATTTACATTTTGTTGTTAATTTACATACAACATTTCATAATATACATACGCATTTTACGCGCATTACAAAATTTTAGTTTTGATTTTACATTAACCCTTGGTTTAGGGTGTACAATAAATTTGCAAAACGGGGAATGCAACGAGTGTTCTAATAGCAGTAAATCATCTTCCAATTATAAAGTTTTACTTTGCAAAACAAACAAATAACCTGCAAATTATAGAATACAATAATATACATGCATAACTTTTTAATTAATTATAACTGTTGAACATGAAAATAATCTAATACGGTATAAATGAAAAATTTACTATGTCGTTTTTGCCTGTGTATATAAACCCTGCTTCAGCCATGCTTGCCTTGCTAATATAAGCTACAGGCCAGGTTTTAAATGTGGCAAGTCGTAAATCAGAATCACTAAACATTGCGTAATTCATTTATATCACGTTTGTTAAGTAGCACAGACCACAAGAAAATGAGCGCAAAGTATAACACAATAAAACAAGCTAGTCCAACGAGCACAAACACATCACTAATTGAGTTTTCATTAAACTCACGCGTTTGGTCCAAAATTTATTAAATATTTCTACAAGCATTCATATTTGAACAGAACTAATGACTGTATACCTAATGGATTTTTTATTACGTAAAATACATATATAAATATATATGAGAAATTTAAAATACACAATTATACATAAGTGTGTTCTAACACAATTTTTACAAAAATAAAAAAAAAATGTTTGCTATAATTAGTTTTGAAAATGAGTAAATTAATTAGTTTTGAAAATGAGTACATTAATTAAACAAATAATAACATTAAAATATGTTTTTAAATACAATATTTCTAATCTCTTTATTCCCAAAGGCAAGCGAGTGTATACCTAAAGGTTGAAGTAAATACCTTTTAGAGGTAAAATTATGAAACCCTACTCTAGAAAAACGCAAACTAAGTATCTTTTGATTTTTTATTCTTAAAACGTTCATTGAAATTGATTCAGGTTTACAGTTAAACAGTTCTTTTTCATAGGTTTTAAAATTTACTGATTGTAAACAAGCTCTTGGGACACCTTAAGCGCGTAATTTGAATGACTCATTGTAAAATTCTAAAGCATAACACTTAACTGCTAGCGCTATGAATCTGTAAATACGTTTAGATCCTGTATCTATTTTAAGCAGTCCCACCACACCCTTGTTTTTATTTGAATACAAAGGATCAGTTGGAGATAAGTTTGAAAAATCAAATATTTCTTCTTAATTTTTAAAATCTTCATCTAACGACGCCCGCCCTTCCTTTCAAATAATCAAAAGTGATTTTGAATTAGTAATTCCATATAGAAACTGTATGCGCTCTAAAAAATACAGTTTTAATTTAAACCAGTAAAGCAGAAACATAATTAGTTTACTCATTGCTAACATATAATGCCCTATGTGGTACGCTGTGTCAAATTCGACACTCACTCGATCCATATTACAAACGGAAGTTTCATCATCTATGGCATACCGGTCTTTAAATAAAAACAAATTGTGCGATTCCTGAGCTTTACTCCTAGTTTTAGCTACTTTGAATTCTGTGTATTCAGCCGAGCTAATTAGAAATTTTCTGAATACTTGATTGTTCGAGTTTGTAGCTGTAGTTTATTGTTTCATTGTCAGAGTTTTTCCTAGTTTCTATGTTCCCATCAATATCAGGTTTAAAGACTGCTTCCTCTTCAAACGAATATCCACGTGTTATTTTTGTAATCTTAGCTCCTAGCTGAACGTACAACTGTAAAAGTTTGATAGGGCATACCTAATTGAATTTCGAAAAAAGACTGTTTGCAAGTTTTTCTTAAGCGCCAGGGTTTGAAGTAATACCTTTGTGTTTCTCTAGCAGTTCTTGTAGGAAATCTGACAAGTAAGCTGATGTTATTTTTAATTTATCAGGCATTGGGCAAACTTCGTCAAAATATTTATGCAAGTGGTCAGAAATTTGAATATCTACCTCAAGCATTAACAAATAACCCGCGTCGCCTGGATATTCTTTAAATTTTTGTAACTCGTATATAAATAAATCATTTATTTCCTGACTACTCAACCACTTAAATTCTCCTACAGGCACAGGCATCGTTAGACAGTATAAATACAGAGCGTTCACATCAAAAAACACTAAAGACTGTTTTGGTTTTGTTTTATCATACCCTTTCATTCCTGGCTCATTGGCTTCTGCATATCTGGTGTTTAAAATGGTCATCCCACCGTAAGCTGAGCTAAGCAACATGTGAACCATGCTAATATCGTGCATAACTTTGATCTTTGCTTTCGTCGATTTTAAGCAGGCACTATAGCTAAAACTAGGCCCTGACACAAAGTGATAGATATCAAGCCCGTATAGCTGATATTGTTTTTTCTATAGTTTTATAATACATCAGCCATTAAAAAAACAATAAACTTTAGGTAAATCATAAGAAACTCTTGTATATTTCTACATTTAACGAGCTTAAATGTTGCTAAAGCGTGATCATGTTCTTCCTGGGTCACGTCTTTTCGTTTTGAAGAACTATTAAAGTGCTCTATTTCTGGAAGAGTTTTTCCTTTTAATCTTTTAGGTCAATTAAGGTATTTATATGGAAAAACCTGTTTTAACAAAAGTTTATCAAAATGAGGCATGTAATTCTTAAATTCTTGCCGTGTAAACTTAAAATTTTCTAGCCCTGTACTTCGTAATAGGCTGACCTGCTCTTGTGAAGGACTCATTAAATATTTGCAAGGTTCTGAAAATAAAACTTTTCTAATAATTTTTATAGAATGAAAGCGTTGTGAATTCTAAGATAGTATATCAATATCAATAATAAATGGTTCTTTAAACTTTTGTGCTGCTAGAGCGAAATCAAACCCTGACCCGTGATATAAGTGTACATGTATATAATTTCTAGGTATTAAAGAAAGATTACATTTCATAAAACACGCGTAGATTTTAACCCGTTTAGCTGTTTTTGTTGTATGGAAATGATGCCTGCATTTTCAATTAGGCTTTGTAAAAGTCTGTTCACAAAATTCACATTGTTTATTTATTAAAAGTGATTTTTTCTTCTTTTGTTAAATCGGAAAGGCCTAAATCATGGCTCTGTAACTCTATGCATCTGTCTGCTAACTGCAAGCACTTTTTTAAAAATCTCGGAATGCAATCTTTACTGCAGTAGCTATAATATTTATATAACCCATCGAGACCTATTAAAAGCATACCATAGGCAATCGCTTCTAAATTTCTAATGTCTGCATTTTCTGTTTTTTTCACTAAGGTTTCAAAATCTGCGAATATAACGTAATTGTAGAGGAACATTTTATACCAGTCTTTAATTTTTATAATTTTTGGAACGCCGTCTTTATTTTTGAGGGCATTTTATATTTTTTATGCCTAAAGATAAACATAATCTTGCATGTTTGTCAAACAAAGCTTGTGTTTCAAAACTGGTTAAGCAAAGCCTGCAATGTTTATAAAGTTTAGGAGAAGACGAGGATATAAACTGATCAAAATTCAAAATTGAAATATAGTGATAATTTGACTCACGGTCTCCAATTATTAACACATCAACTTTTTTTAAGAAATCCTGCAATTTACTAACTCGTACAGGGTAAATTTGAGAACCGTCATGAGAAAACACACTAACTGCTATCTGATTGTTAAGTGGAAATAGTGTTATCTTGTTTACTTCTACTAGAAGTTGTAATCCGGACCAATCATAATGATTGTGAAATTTTGCGTACGACTGATATTCTGTTAGGCTTCTACCTACTTCGCTATGATGCAGGCTGGCAAGCACTGCATACACAAAACATTCTTCATATTCAGCTATTACATTGAGCAAACCCTGTCTACCTTTAAAAATGAGAGGTGTTGGAAGATATCCCGAGCCTCTTATCGGGGTGTATTTAATTATATTAAAATGCTGTTTTGCTAGCCTTAATATTTTCCAAGCCGAGCGGTTCTCATTGTACACTGAAAAAGTATCAACTATATACGACACAGCGTTTTCTAGAACGTCGTTTATGTATTTTCGTGATATAATATTAAATATGGAGAATTATTTACTGGACTAACTGTATTTTTGGATGCCTAATCTTTAAGGTCAACTTTTACTACAAATTGCGCTCGTTTTCCTTTATAAAAACTAACGCATTGTTTGAAAATCAAAACAATGTCGTTTTTTAACTTATTAAAAACTTCGGGAATACTGTATCTGGGTTTTTTAAATTCATAAGTAAAAACCTTTACTATACCCATGTGATCACTTCTAGTAATGTGGAAACGGCCTTACACTGCAATAAAACTCCATTGGACATACCGGTTTCGTTGTTTTGCCTCGTGCAATTATGATCTTGTATTCGTATGAAGTTCCCGCAGCCTTGCTTGCAAATATGTTTTTTATCACGGTGCTCGTCTAGTTTTCTGTATCTACTGCATTCAAAGCCACACTTTTGGCATCCACATGCAAACTGAAAGTTTAAAACAAAACGTTATTAAAATGTGCACAAATTTAATAAAAACCCGCTCTAGATACGTTGCTAAATTTTTTTCTAAAATACCCGCTCACCTTTGGAACGACTATTTTTGTAAGATGCTTAGCGGCAGCTTTATTATCAAATTAAAACCTGGTTTCTGTAAAACATAAAAACAACAAATTTAATAATAATTCAACACTATACACAAAATTATTATCAAAAATTTGAACCCGTATTTTTAAAATATTTAAAAAAATCTTAACGTACCTGATGAAAACCACTGAAACGAAAAGCTCGCTTCATTTGAGTAGTCTAGACCTAAGCTAGACTGGTCAGGAGAAAATCCGAAGTCAAAGTCTGTAATTGAGGTTGAATGCACGAGAAGAGAATCGAAATCTGGACTCGATAAAGGCGATACTTAATATACAGAACCGTAGTTGTGCTTTTAAATTCTTGGTTTAACTTGGCACGTCGGCTTTGCAGTAAACCTTTCTGCAGGAACCACTAAGGATTTTCTTCTTGCTTTGAATAGCAGCTGTATCATCCAAAACAGACACATGACGGATGGTTAAACATGGAAGTAGTGGGTCTTTTATACACATCTCTCGAGGTGTTGAAAATACTGTACACATGATTTCACAAGGCAGGTGGAGAAAAAAGTATCACTATGCACCTTCGACAGGCAGGACTATTAAAGTTGTTTTTCCAGGTCAAATTTCTACAAAGGCGGAACATCGTGTCGATTGTGAACATCAGAGTTCACATACTTGGTAAAGTTGTTTTGTTTTCAAGGTTAAAGTTCCGTCTTTACAAAGGGTCAGGGAGTCCTAGCAAGCCGGGCTGTGTGCTTTTAAAAAGTTGTTTTTTGAGGTCAAATTTCTACAAGAGAAAACAGCATGTTGAGTCTAAGCGTAAGAGTTGACATACTTGGCTAAGTTGTTTTGTTTTCAAAGCTGAAGATCCGTCTTTTACAAAGGATCAGGAAGTCTGAGCAAGCGGGGCTGTGTGCTTTAAAAAGTTGTTTTATAGATTGTGTTCTGCAAGTGGCAGGATTGACGTCAGAACTCTTACCATACAAGCTGACCTACTTTGAAAGCTGTCTGAAGATCTAACCTCTGTCTTTTTGTGGGGAATAAAATTAGCGAGGAAAATCTTGTGCCAATTAGGTGCAAAGCTATATAACAGGAGTTAACTTCTTTTTGGCAAGAGAGGTGAGAGTGTCTTATCTCCAGTATTGAAATTCATCTCGGAAAAACTGTATAAATACAAAATTTTTTCAAAGCAACAGCATCACTTACACTTGTCTTAAAGTAAAATCATCATCTATCTTAATTATCTAACTTTGTTTCAAAGAAACTTACAAGCCATGGCTGCAGCAGCAAGAAAAGGAACAGTAAACAGAGCTATTTTAAAGGACTCTAACGTTATTAAATCGGCTGCTCCGAAACGCGTCTTGAACAAGAAACTAGGTAAGTTTTTAAGTGAAGAGAAAGAGAATCTAAACCCGTATTTAATTAAGTGTCTTCAATTTGCAACAGGAGAACTAAACTTGGGCTTTTCCGAGCCGGTTACATCCACCCCCGTTGACTATCCTGTAGAACTGGTCTATGAGGATGAAGACGAGAAAGAGGACCGCCGAGAAGAAATGGACAAGGATCTAGAAAGAAGTCTTGCTAAAGACCCGCTTCTGCAAATAATGAAACGGTCCAAGAAACCAGCTTCTAGGCAGCCTCAATCGAACGAGTTCAGCAGCTTTTTGTTGACTCCTCCGAATCCACGATGCGTCAGAATTGATTACCAGGCAAACGACCCGACTTCAGAAATGTTTTTTCACAGAAACTTCTGCTATTCAGCCACCGATTTACGAATCTGGAGATCGTTTCTACCATCAATTGGTAAACAAATAAAAATTATACTTTTTAAGTTCAAAATTGTTTAATTGTAAGTAAACTTTAATGATTCATTTACTCAAAATAATTTTCTTTAAAAACGTTTTTATAGCAGATTTTTTTTGCTCTAAAAAAAAGTTTAAATTACAAGCTATGTTTATCTTGCAAGTTTATATCTTTAAAATATTATTTTTTTAAAAAACTTTTTAGTTGACTTGTATTGTTATTTTAATATTTTTTCATTACAAGCTCAGTATTTCCCTCTAGTTTATATACTTTTTATTAATTTTTTTAGACGTTTTTTCTATAAAGCCGATTTTGTCGCTTCAATGAACTTTTTGTTTAATGTTAAAAATGTCTTGTTTTGGCTCAGATTTTGTAAACTATAAATTATAGTGCCTGCTAGTTACATCATTTACTCCAAACGAAAATTTTATCAGAGTTAGTTTAAAAGATGTTACAAATAAACCGATAATACATTGTATCACCCGGGTTTTACTGTTTAAACGGTACTCATATTTTTTATAAAATACCTCTTGACTTTTTTTATTTTTAGACGAAAACCGCTTTTGTTTACGAGTAATACTTTTTACACTATGAATTTTTAAAACATTTTGCTTTTAGGGTTCGTCCCTAATAACTTCAAAAAAATGTTTTAAAAAAGTGACACCCACGCTATACCTGAACTAAATCCCACTCCCACCCACCTTAGTTTTGAAAGCGTGAGATTTATTATACACGACCGTTACATATGTTTATATAGATTTACCGTATGTCTTCTAATAGTGGTCTCATGCTATAAAATGGTTCAGTAAGCAATAATAAACGGTACATGCAAATGTCACAATGTCTAATAGTGAATGATATATCATTGGAAAATATTTACGTTACTTGACAGGTTATTTTTGCCACCTGGTTGAAATCAAGCGCGGATCAAAGATTAAGCCTGAGCCAGGGTCCCGGATTTTGTTTCCAGCTAGATCTTTAGCTTCTGTTATATAAGCTCTTAAGCACTTAACGGCGAGATGGAAGCTTACGGTGCAGGGCAAAACTAATCTGACCGGAGCAGGAGAGCTAGTGGGAAAAAATATATATATGAACATATATTTATATTACTAAGCAAATTTTAAAATTGTACCGATTCGATGACTCCATCCTCTATGAATTTGTTTTGTTAAAATTAAGAGCATATTCAACAATCAGCTGCTACTCAATTCAAATGCTATATCTATGTAAATAACAAGTTATTAAAATCAGTCCCATTAGCAAAAAATCCTTTCTTACCATCTGCTATTTATTTGAGGTACAAAAATCTGAACTTCTTCTTTTTCTGTCAGTTTGAAAAAAAACAATGAGTGACGGCAAATGGGACCGACCGCGAAATCCACAGGTTCAAGTGAACGTTGTGTCTTCCTCTTTTAGTGGGAGAGAAAAAAAAGTTCTAGGTCCAATTGAATTTACCGATATTTATTTTACGAATTCCAACGATTTCTTTAGAGAGTTTACACTGTCCTGCGAATATTGTTTTCGTAATTCGTTTTTTGAGTTCAGGTACTTAGTTAATATGTACGTTGTGTTAAGCTTTTGTGATTCAGGAATTAACAATCTCATATACTGTATTTTTGCTCAAATATCGATATTAATCCCCGCGGTACACGCTTGCAGTGTATGGAGGCACTGAATAGTGAGTGTAAAAAAATTGCTGTGTCCACCATTACCAACTTTAAAATTAAACTGTTTCTTCCAACTCACGTTGAGTATTTTGGAAAAGGAGAGACTCAGTGCACCCTTCAAAAAGCACGGTTAGTAAAATTTGAAGTTTAAATTCAAGTGAAAGTATTGCTGCTTTGTGCACAAAAAGCTTACTTTTGTAATGTGAAATTGCAAAAAAGAATTGTTTTCTATTAACAGGGCTTTGAATCCAAATTATGAGGACTCTGACGACGATTGTGAAAAATACTTCTGATTAAACATGCTGAGCTTATTTATTTTATACTTAAATTTATTTTAAAATGAGTTTATCAATGTTATAGGTTCAAATATAAGAATATAAAATTAATTACTGAAAAAGTTTAAATCCGCTTCATTTTCTAAGTTCATCGCATAAAAAATTGTATTTTAACTTAATCTGCATCCGTAATACATATCACTACCGTCTTTCATAGTATAGGCATTATTAGCTGCGTATGAGTTGTTTTGATTTCATGAGCTCAAGTTCATTCTCTCATTTGCATTGTAGAAATGAAAAAAGTAGAACTGAGGATATGGCATAGCTATACTGCTGATCTAATATTAAGCTATGCATACGTTGTGCGATCCTTGTAATGTATTTGTAATAACAATCATAATTTATCAAACAACGCTATAAGTATATAAAGTTAATACGTACTTTTGTAACATTTTTTTAACACTTACCCTTAAAATTCCATTTTATTAAATTACACTTAACTTTCACTTTTACGCTGTACTAATGCTATGCTCTTCATACGGTGACAAAATTGCATAGCCTTTTTTACAACTGGTTAAAAAAAAGGTCAAAACCCCTTACAAATAAAGATCCTTTGACCTTTTTTTTATGCATATAAAAGAAGTTGTTTTGGTTTGGACGCAAGTCTCATTTGCATTGTAAAAATGAAAAAAGTATAACTGGGGGTACGGCATAGCTATACTGTCGCTCTAATATTAGGCTCAGCATATAAAAAAGTTGTTTTGCTTCCGTTTGCATACGCATAAATTGACAGGATCTGAGCATCTTGGTCATCTAGCAGCAGTCAAAAAGCATCCTTTGATCCGGCTTATAAAACAGCATACAAAGAGACTTAGGTATATACATGCGTGTAAAAACGAAGGTAAGCAAATAGTACTCTGCTGTTATATGAAACAAAAACAACGGATGGTATTATGCTAATATTTAAAATATATTGAGAAGAAGGTTTCCAGACTAGTGGTGAGAGTCACGAGTCTGGAATTCTTCTTGACTTATGAGTCAATCCACATTTGATGATAGTTATAAGCCACCACTAACTCAATGTTATTTAAATGGAGCACGTTGTTAAAGAACTCGGGGTTTTCATTTACAAGATATGATATGTGGCACATTAGAACCTCATCATTTAATTTGATATCCTATTACAGTATAATAGTTTTATCGGTATCGTATTATAGGTATGACGTTATTCCTGTATAAACGTTCCGGACTAAAAGCATAAAGTATTGATACATTGTGTTTTCTTTTTTGTTGTTGATGAGATTGTATTGTCTCGTATACGAAATATTTTTAATTCAAAATCTTGACATTAATCTTTTTATTTTTACAATTAAATTGAGTGTTATTATCGTACGTATAAATTCATTTAAATTTAAATGCATAGACAGATCTGAGTGGTGAGCCCTACTAGAATTTAGGTTAATAAGTTCTTTACACAAATGTACAACAAAAGTTACTATACGTGTTCATTACCTTCAAGTTTTGGTGGTATATCAAGACTTCATTCTGTTCATCCTACAAGTACGAAAAAAAGTGTAGTAAATTTTCTACAGTCTCAAGATGCCTATACGAAACATAAGTTCACAAAAAGGAAATTTGTTCGTCGTAAATTTTCAGCACCGTGTATAAATTATTTATGGGCAATTGATCTCATTGATATGAAAAAGTAATACAGAGTCAACAAAGGTTATAAATACATTTTAACTATAATTAATATTGCCAGCAGATTTGCCTATGCAGTGTGTGTACGTAACAAATCTGCTACAGAAGTAACACATGCGTTTAAAAGCATTGTATCATCGACTAACAAACCAGAATATTTGACTTGTGACCGGGGTAATGAGTTTTATAACGCACAATTTCGTGCATTGCTGAAAGAATATAATATAATTATGTACAGCAACTATTCGGAGTTTAAATCTTGTGTAGTTGAACGTTTTAACCAAACATTAATGTCGCGTTTATCAAAATACTTCACGCACAATAAGTTCTCGGAAAAATGTAAACGGTACTACGATGTTCTTGACCAAATTGTAAGCTCGTATAATAATAGCTACCATCAAGGAATCAAAATGACGCCTTCTAGTGTTAACAAATACAACCAAATGGATGCATGGTTAAACCTACACCAAACTCAAATTAACTCTAAATGGAAGTCCACATCAAAGTTTAAACTGTTAGATGTCGTAAGGATTTTAAAACCTAAGAGGTTGTTTGAAAAAGGATATTCACCACGATTCACTGATGAAACATATTTAATTAATGAAGTTGTAGATGGACATCCAGTGACTTATAAAATTAAAACGTGGGCTAATGTAAACATCGAAGGAATGTTTTACGAAGCGGAATTATCTAAAGTAACATTGCAAAGTAATAAATGTTGATCTTTATTTTGAATCAGTAACTTGAACCAGTCACATCATGTCGTTTTACGCCTATATTCCTATTAACGATTCTAGTTTATATTTTACAAATAACGCAATGTCTAATTTTAGCGTCAAACTACCACAACCATTTAAATTCAACCAAAGTGAAATGGAAATAGCATTAGTAGAAATTAGTCATTTACCACACTTGGAACATTCCAACGAAGTGCGTAAGCGTAATATTGCTAACGTTTTCGATTTGTTTATTATATGTGATATCGTTGAACCGCAAATTTACGGAAGTAGGGTAATAAATCTATTACGAGTTGTGAACGTAAGCAATGAAACCAGTGGAGGTTTGAAGTTTATTAAACCTTACTACGTAAACGTAGAAAGGACTTACGTTGACGTTATTAATTTCAAACTTACTAATGCAAGTGGTGAAGAACTGAATCTACACTCGTCTAACTTAGTGCTTACTCTACATTTTCAAAAATCCAATAATAGAGTGGGAACTGGAAAATCTTTATGAATCACACACAAAGCTTCAACACCCGTTCTCTATGATGATTGCAGGTAATACTACTAAACTTTCCTAAATTGAATATGTTTATAACATATCGTTTCTGATTTTAAGGTTCATCGCAGTCTGGAAAAACTAGCTTTACAGCTAACGTTTTATATAATCTAAATAAATTAGTGGATGAGCAACCTGACAAAATAATTTTTAGTTATAGCACTTACCAACCGTTGTATGACGAATTAAAGTCAAAAATATCAAATATTTCATTCGAAAAAGGACTGGACTTTGATGTTCCAGACAATCAAAATACTCTGCTTATTATTGACGATCAAATGACTGAATCATCCAAGGATTTAAAAATTCAAAATTTGTTTCTACAAGGCGTACATCATAGATCAATTTCAACGATTATTTTAACTCAAAATATATATCCGCAAGGAAAATTTTCTCGTGACATAAAGCTTAACACAAACTACATTGTTTTACTTAAATCACCTATGTTTTTGTCACAAGTGCAATGCATGGGACGTTCGTTGTATCCTCGTATAAATAATTTCTTTACGAAAGCGTACTTGGATGCAACAAAACTTCCTTACAGCTATTTATTCGTGAATCTGCATCCAAAGTGTCACGATCATCTTAGAGTCCGGAGTGGAATATTACCACAAGAATCTGAGATAATTTATATACCTAAGTAATAGTATGATTTATACTGTCGTTGAACGGTTTTTTGTAAAGAATAAATTCATAGTGAAAGAACTTGCTTATGTGTGTATTGACAATAATAAATCTGAAAACTTTGTTTTTAAAAACCCTTTTCCCTTTTGTTTATTAAATAAAAAAGAAAAACAAACAGTGTTTTATTGCGAAAACTACTTGCACAAAATTCGTTGGAACAAAGGACAAATTCCCTACTCTTTGCAAGCAGAACTTTTGTCTAACATAATTGTTGACGGTGATCTTGTTTACGTAAAAAGATTTCAAAAAGCAGAATATTTAAGGTCAGTTTTATCTAAGGGAACAGCTGTAAAAAACCTGGAACTTTATTGTTGTCCATCTGTTAAGAGTTTTTGTCAAGAAGTCAAAATCAATTGTGATGTTTCATCGCATCAGAAATTTAATCTCCACTGTGCATTATTAAAAGTGAACTTTTACGCATCATTTGTGAGAAATATACTAACTACAAATGTCTGTCAGGATTAAAGAAAATTTAGAGTTTATTGAAAAAATTAAATTAGCTACTCCTTACAAACGAAAAATTTTAATCAGAGAGGCAACAGAAGATAACATTTTAGCGCTAGCTGAAATTGCACATAACACATTACTCGGAAATCTTCCAATAGACGCATTACAACAACAAAAACTTAAAAGACATCGACACAGTATACGGACGTTAGCAAAGGTTAAACTATCAACAAAGTTCAAAAAGAAATTATTACAACAAAAAGGTGGACTTTTACCTCTTATTGTCACACCTCTGCTGTCAGCAATTGGAAGCGTTGCTGGAAAAGTAATTGCAAACACGATAGGTCTGTAAAATGGCAAAGCGTATGAAACTGATTTCAGAGAAGGAATTTGATACAGTGAAAGGTCTTGCTAATGATCCTATTAAAACAAGTGGTGATACAAATTTACAAGACGCTGGTACCTTAGCTAAAGCTATTTTGTATTCCAACTCTATACCAGAAGATTTAAAAACCCAACTTTACGGGTCCATAGTAAAACATCTGACAAAAAACTATAACGACCTACTTAATAAACCTATCAAAGTAACCTTAACGAGTGAAATAGACGACAGAAATAGTAAATTACCAAAAATACAAGGCCAACCTGAGAGTGAAAAACAAATTAAAAATATTTTGTCACCAAGCGATTTAGATTTAATTGACTTTATACCATTGACATTTATCGAAAATGCTTGCAAACTTATGTCAAAGTTAAAAAAACATTCACAGTATATACAGTGGGATGACGATGGTCAAGTATCATTTGATAATGGTGTCAGCTACGCACCGGATGTAAACATTGGTGATTTAGTTTCTGCTGTGGTAAGACCTCAGTTATCGTTTGATAAGAATGGACCAATTGGATTCACTCGCTTTAAAAATCTTATTAGAAAGCTACGAATTCCACTTTCATTAGTATCCTCGAAAGTTCGACAAGAAATAATTGAACTAGTAAGCAAAGAGCAACAACCTACTGAAGATAAAGACGCAAGTTCAAATTCAAATTCTCGTCAAAGCCTTGCGATTGTTAGTAGTTTGAAAAACTGGGAACCATTAGATACTATAAAAAAAACATAGATTACGTATTCAGTAAAATATGATATCTATTCAAAAAGAAAATATCAACATCAAAACAGGTGAAATATGCTTTGAAGAGTATGCAACTATTTCATCTAGAGAAACATCATTTCAAGATCATCGTTGTTGTAAAATTAGAACTCATACTGCAACTTTAATGGCGTCAGCAGGATTTTTTTACGAAGGTGAAGCTGATATAGCTACATGTTATTACTGTGGTCTTTGCCTATTTGATTGGGGTCCAAACGACAACCCATTTATTGAACATGCAATATTCAGTCCGAAATGCCCGTATATACTTGTAAACCGTACTAAATTCTGGAGATACGATCAAAGTGCTTCAAACAATGTGAGTAATAAATTAAAAATTTTGTTACGATAATTATTTACATGCAAGTTATATTGAATTTTGTTTTATAGGAAGTTTTAAGTTTTTTCAGTGACGTGTACTCAAGGCTGGTTGTTGAACCCAATTTTGAATCTTCTTGGCGAAAAGGTATTAGTCATTATATGTCTAATTTGCAAATATTTTATCTAATATCAACTTGAATTTTATTAGGTACATTGGTTTATAACATTTAAGGGTTAAACATGATAAAGTCTAAGTTGGATGAAGGAATTTGCAAGGTTTGCTTGATTAATAATGCATCATACCTAATGCTTCCGTGTGGACATTTGGACTATTGCAAAGAATGTGTGGCAACGCAAAATACGTGTGTCATCTGCAGAGCGAGTCATACGTCAATAATCAAAACGTTTAGAAGTTAACAGTCTGTAGTATAAAAGAACCGTATCACTTTGATATCAGTTCCATTAATGTCAGTTATTTAATTTAATATTAATAATTATTCAGTTACAAAATGAAAGGCAATTATTTGTGGAATCACGACGTTTACCATAAGGAGCTAGAAAATCTCATTGACAATAACTCCAATACGAATATTACAATTAATAAACAAGTAGGTGGTGGTCTTGGAAAATCAAAAGGAGCATTTATTCCCATATCTGCAAAAGAGTTTATTCCTAGTACGAGCCAAACAGTGACTGACGACTACTCAAGCATGAAAACTGATGATTCAGTTAAACCTCGACGAAAGACAAGAAAGTTACGAAAATCTTCTCAATCAGGACGTGGCATAAAGCAAACTCGTTCTGTCACGTACTACACACCCTGTGAAAAAAAGCGTAAAGTCAAGAAGAAAATCAAAAAAAGTTTCCACGTAACAAAACCGACATTTTTTCATAATGTCTCTAAAACATGAAGCCTCACAATCTGCTATTCGGGGTCAGGTAAATATTTTCCCGTTACCTTTACCCATTACTACAATTGATTACAGTCTGTACGCGGAGTACAAACCTGTTGTTAACATTCAAGACTCAGACGCTAAAATTGAATTTCGCGTAATAGGAAACTCAAGTCAGTATTTGGATTTAGAAGACTCTTTCTTGTATCTTCGCATAAAAGTCATCAACGTGGACAATTCCGACCTTCAGAAGAAACAAGATATTAGTACCACTAATTTTCTTCTACATTCATTGTTTTCACAATGTGATTTGTATATTAATAGTCGTCTTGTATCAACAAGTAACAATTGTTATGCGTATAAAGCTTATATACAGAACCTTTTTTCCCACGGTACTAAAACACTGCAGTCGCTAAAATCGTGTGCTTTATTTCATGAAGACACGGACTATTGCGATGCCAGTGATACAAATGACGAATACAAAAGTCGAAAAATTTGTGTAGCCGGTTCTAAACCTTTAGAGCTTATTGATAAATTATGTTTAGACCTATCAGAGCAAGATAGGTATATTCTTAGCGATACTGATCTTACGATTTCATTACCAAGGTCAACAGATTCGTTTGCACTTCTTGGTAACGAATCATCTATCAAAATTAAAAATTCGTCGAATGAAGAAGTCACCGTCATATATCCAGGAACAGCAAAAGTTAAATTTCTGGACTCTAGTTTTTTTGTAAGAAAGCAAATACTTTATCCAAGTATTATTTTAGCACACCAAAAGCTCCTTGATGCCGGCCACACAGCAAAGTATCCATTTAAGAGGAAAAAAATAACGTTTTTTACTATACCAAGAGGTAACCAATCTTTTATTTCCAAAAATTTGTTTATGACGTCAGTACCGTCAAGACTTATATTTGGTTTTGTATCAAGTTCAGCGTTTAATGGTAATTTTAAAGAAAATCCATTATGTTTTCAACATTTCGATGTGTGCTACGTTTCACTTTCTGTCAACAATATGAACACTTCAATTCGTCCTCTGAATTTAAATTTTCGAGATAATCAATATTTGCTTGCCTACTACATGTTATTTTCCGGCACTGGTAACCTAGGACGAAATCAAGATTTAGCGCTTTTAAGATACGACTACCACATTGAAAACTGCTTTTTTGCATTTGATATTAATCAAAGCAATAACGACTCTAATATTTTAACTTTAGAAAAAAACGGAAACATAAGATTAGAGTTAAAATTTGCTAAGGCTTTAGAAGAAGCAACTAACTGTATTGTTTATTCAGAGCATCAATCCGTGTTAGAAATAGATAAGTTTCGACAGTTCAATTTATCCTAATTAACTATGTCACAAGTCGATGCACTTTGCACTACGGATATTTTTAACATATTATCAAGATACTTGAGACATGATGAAACAAAAATATATGTATTGGCAATTGATGAATTAAGTACTATTAAAGAAAGTGCCTTTACTTGTGTTTTCAACTCAGATCCATCTCATTTGCCAGGAAAACATTGGTTAGCGATACAAAAAGCAGAAAATTCGGTAGTTTATTTTTTTGATAGTTTTGGTATGGGTCCTTTATATTAAGGAAATTATGTAATTAATTTAATTAATCAATATAGTGGTAAAGTTAAATATAACGTTAATCAAGTGCAATCAAACAAAAGTCAACTTTGTGGTGTTTACTGCCTAAATTTTGCGCTTGAAAAGTCTCGTTTTGTAACCTATAAATGTTATTTAAAATCATTTACATCTAATTTGGCACTAAATGATACAAATATGCAATTATTTTATAGGTCCTTAAAAAATGAATGCGTTCAATTAGATTGTTCATGCGTACGAAAATCAAGATGCATTGAGTCTTGCAGAAGTAAATAAACGCTTTATAACATAATACGTTTAGAATTAATAATTTATATTTAAATGAGTACCAACTGGTACATTCACAAAATTTTCCAATTTATCAGCTTGATATGAATAAAACATTAAATTGTTTAAGACGGTAATGTTATATAGTTTAAATTTAAAAAATAAGTTAAATTTAGTTCGTATATAAAAATGTTAAAGATGTGTTAAACATAATTTTGTATGTAAAATGCAAATAATTAACCCGTTGAAATTAAATTAAATTACTGTAAGATATAACCGAATGTTTTTTATGTTCAAGTTTTTTCTTTATTCAAATTTATTAACTTGTAATAAATGTTAGTAATAACTTTGGATGCCTTCTACAACCCATTTTTTTTAAAATGCTCAGCCAATAACGGAAGTGCTTCCATTAGCGGGCCAATTATTTCAGGTGAGAAAGCCACTCCCCACCCCCATTCTTCTTCAACATCTTTACCTTTTTTTCGTGTCAACCCTACCATAGTTTTCCTGCTATAATCATGATACGCATATTGAAGAAACCATCCATCACCCAAATCAATGTACAATGGATCTTTTGGCTTTCCTAACCCACGCTTCATTGATAAATCAAATACTTTAACACCGTTTTTGGATTTGTAAGATTTAGGAGCTCGACCTTTACCTATAACATTTTGATCTGGTTTGGGCTTACGTTTTTTCATGACCACCTCGTTAACTCCTGTAGCAGTCTCATTTTTACGCTTCCTTCCAGGTTTTGGTTTTGAAAAGTCTCCTTGATTAGTAGATTCCATTTTTGGACCAACTGATGCTTCAGTTTTTTGTGTTTGAACCCCACTATCTGTCTCATCATTTGGTACCTCAAAAATCTCGTCTTCGTCATCATCAATGTCGTTTTCATCGTCGTCATCTTCTTGACCATCGATTTCCTCCACGTCTTCCTCTTCCTCTTCTACTTCTTCATCCTCACTTTCATCATCATCGTCACAATCTTCAATGTTTTTGTGTGATACTTTGGATTCTAAAATAAAAAATGCAATGATTTATTTTTGTACTGATATAAATACAAAAGCGAAATGTAATATATAACAAAAAACATAAATAAATTTTAAAACATAGGCTCACAATAATTTATGTTACGATTCGTAGAATTATTTATATTTAAGATGTATTAATTACCTGTGTCTAGAAACTGTTTAGCATTTCCACGTCCTCTTACAAGCTTAGATGTAGATGGAGCCGGAAAAACCTTTTTAGACCGTGTTGATCTGGTTACTCCGGTTTCGGATCCACTTGTAGATGCTAATAAAAAATTAAAATGATATTTTAACATTTTTAATTATTTTATTTCTAATTGCTTTATGTTATGCACTTTATCAAAATTGTGTAACGTTAAAACCAAAGAAAATTTTTTTCAATACGTTGAGTATATTTTACTATTATAAGAAACAAAAATTTACCGATTGCACTTGAAAAAAGATTTTTTTTCACAGCAGTACCAGTTTTTCATTCTTCATCAGACGTCAATGCAGTTTGTGCGTGAGCTTCCCATATCGAATTTGAAGGAACTTCACCAGAGGAAAGAGGAGCAGTTTTTGTTTTACCTTAAAAACAAGAATTCATTTAATAATATTAATATTTTGTATTTGAAATTTACATTACTAGTAATGAAAAGAAAATATATAATCCGGAATTTCAATTTCTAAACTCTAATTCGAAAATAGTTTAACCAAAGTTAAAGTTTTAATTAAATCAAAAAATAATTAATTATGATGTTTGTTTAAAAATTCATTAAAATTTAAACTAAAAAATAATTAAATTTAATTTTATATACATTGAATGCTAAGTGACTTTTGAAAAAGATTTAATATTATTAAGTAATCTTTCTTACCTCCCATTGTTAAAAATGAAATATTGGTTTAACTACAGACGTTTTGAATTCAGACGACTTAATTTTTTGAAGCTATCCGTCTTGCATGCAGGTATGTAATGGAACAAGCTGGTGAATGGCATTATTAAACGGCTAGCCACATTTGTTTAAATATATCATCTTAATATGCCTACAAACTCATTTAGTGTATTTTTTACAGACATGCTGGTTTGCTGGTGCTTCAATTGTGCTTACGTTATGAGTTCCCACGTCTTGCAATTTTTATTTTAGCAAATTTGTTTTGATATAATAAGCACATTGGCACTTTCGCATGGATTATATTATGTAGTAAGATAATAACTTGTACATATGCATGCGGAATAAGCCATCATACATTTTATCTTCACGTTTTATGTGCTTTTCTAATATGCAACTGAACATATTTATGAAACTTCAGCGTAAATGAAGATTTTAGCAGTTCAAAAAGTCCAGACACACAAATGTTCCATTTTTATTTTGTGATTTGTAATATTTAGTAATATTTGGCATGAAAAGAAATTCTTATATCAGTAATTATATTGGTTCAACAGCTTTAAGTTATTTTCAATAATAAAATGGGATTTACCTGCCCCACCTTTAAAAATAAGTTTAAATCAAAATCAGTTCTTGCATTGCACATTCAAAAACACCACACCAATTATTACAAATGTGAAGTATGTTCAAAGCAGTTTTTATCAAATTACTTTTTTAAACTACACACAAGAAAACATCATCGCATAGTAAGTAATTTATCCTTAAAATATCTATATTAGTAAAAACTAAGACAGCTTAATACGAAAATGTCACATAGTCTAATGAAAAATGTAACACAAGCCTAATATTAAATGTCGCTTGACCTATTATTAAATGTCGCTTGGCCTATTATTAAATGTCGCTTGGCCTTTTATTAAATGTCGCTTGGCCTAATATTAAATGTCGCTTGGCCTATTATTAAATGTCGCTTGGCCTATTATTAAATGTCGCTTGGCCTATTATTAAATGTCGCTTGGCCTATTATTAAATGTCGCTTGGCCTATTATTAAATGTCGCTTGGCCTATTATTAAATGTCGCTTGGCCTATTATTAAATGTCGCTTGGCCTATTATTAAATGTCGCTTGGCCTATTATTAAATGTCGCTTGGCCTATTATTAAATGTCGCTTGGCCTATTATTAAATGTCGCTTGGCCTATTATTAAATGTCGCTTGGCCTATTATTTAATGTCGCTTGGCCTATTATTAAATGTCGCTTGGCCTATTATTAAATGTCGCTTGGCCTATTATTAAATGTCGCTTGGCCTATTATTAAATGTCGCTTGGCCTATTATTAAATGTCGCTTGGCCTATCATTAAATGTCGCTTGGCCTATTATTAAATGTCGCTTGGCCTATTATTAAATGCCGCTTGGCCTATTATTAAATGTTGCTTGGCCTATTATTAAATGTCGCTTGGCCTATTATTAAATTTCGCTTGGCCTATTATTAAATGTCGCTTGGCCTAATATTAAATGTCTCAGGACCTTATATTAAATGTCATAGAACCTAATAATAAATGTTGCAGGACCTAGTTTTTAAACTTACTAAAACGAACTAAGAAAATTTTCTTCTACAAAGCCTACCACGAACAATACCTTGAAAATAAAAATTTTGTATTGAAAATTTGAATATTTAAATAATACTTTAATTCTTTATTTCAATTTTATTTCAGAATTATCATAAATGTGAGTTCTGTTCTAAAATTTTTGAAACTGCTGAATTCTTGAAGTCTCATATACGACGAAATCAAAATTTTGATTGTCTAACGTGTAAGAAAAAATTTTTGTCGCTGAGGTTTCATAAAAGTCATCACGTTAGTCGACATGGATATAATAAGGTTCGAATGTATGACTATTTAAAACAATACGTACATTCTATAAACTGGAATATGTAATAATTTAAAACCAAAAATTTATAGCTTTAATAGTCTTAATTTTAACTTAGGATTCAAATCGATGTTTGTGCTGTGGAAAAAAATTCTTATCGCCGAAGTTTCTTCAAATGCATATCCAATCAGCCCATACGAACAAGTTGTTTTCTAAATACCGACAAACTATTTTTGCTGCTGTTTTTGTGATAAACACTTTAAAGGCCATCTAAATTTGGAAAACCACAAAGTCAAATCTCACAGGTGTTATTTTTGTAATCACACTTTTACAACAAAAACCAAACGTACAAGGCACCTACAGAATCACAGAGTTGACAACGTGCAATCTGGTGCAGGCGTTCCGTTAGTTGTGACTAATTTTAAAAAAATTCGTGCATTTCAGGGTTATTTGTCATCGTATCGTTTTGAAATTTCAGATAAAAGAGCGTTGCGTTTACGTTTCGATAACATAAATTCAATTTTTTTGTTTTTAAAATCCGATATTTTTAATTTATTGAGAAATGCTTTATATGAACATACTAATATACAGATACAAGTTTCTGCATTAGTTAAATTTGAAAGAGGCAGTACTGATTTATCACATGAGTATAAAGATTTATATATGAATAGCTACAAATTAACTGTACCTAATATTTCAGTTTTAAGATCTCTAATTGACAAAATACAGGTTGATTTAAGAGATAAAATTGAAAAATTTGAAAAATTTGGATCAGGGTGGATTGTAAATTTAATTAAAGGCATTGATGTGCGTATCAGCAAGTATGCTCCATTATCTGCAGGATGTCATGTTAGAATGCCAAAGAAAGTAATTAGTTCACGTTGTGTCACAAACGTTATAAGTTCAAATCGAGATTGCTTTAAATGGGCGGTTTTATCCGTTTTACACCCTACAAGTGTAAACTCATCTCGCGTAAGCTCGTATACAACTTATGAAAACAGATATTGCTGGGGTACAAACACTTTTCCTATGAAACTCTGTAAAATTATTGAATTTGAGAAAAGCAATAACATTGCAGTCAATGTGTTTGGTTTTCACGAAATTGATGGGTTGTTCCCAATTCAGATTTCAAAATTTAATTACAATGATAGATATAGAACAGTTGATTTACTTAAAATTAAAAAATTTGACGGAAATTATCATTTTGGTGGTATTAAAGACATACATAAATTGTTAGGTAAAAGAAATTGTCATCATAGAGACTTATGTTACAACTGTCTTACACGATTTAGCTCAAATATCAACTTAAAAAATCACTTTACAAATTGTAAAAATTTACCAATGCAAAAAGTGGTTATGCCTAAATTGAATAATGACTTATCTGTTCCTAAAATTAAATTTACAGCTTTCCACAAAAAGCTCAAGGCATCGTATGTCATTTACGCTGACCTGGAATCAATTTTAAAAAAAGTTAATGTTAAATCCAAAGGAAGTACAAAAACTGCAAAGCATTTACCTTGTGGATTTTCATACGTAGTAATAAAATCAGATGGAACGTTGCATCACAAGTTTACGTATCGTGGGAAAAACTGTATTGACAGGTTTTTTAGTGAAATCGTTAAATGGGGTGACTTTGTTCATGAACAGAATTCTTTGAATACCCCCCCTATATCTGATGAAACAACAAATGCAGAATACGAATCTGCTGTTACCTGTCATATATGTGAGGAATTACTTGTAGATGATAAAGTTTTTGATCATGATCATGAAACCGGGTGTTATCGTGGGGCAGCACACAAAGTATGTAACATGAATTATTACCAACGAAAATTACCAATTGTCATGCATAACTTTCGAGGGTACGACTCACATTTAATTCTATCTGGATTTAAAAAATTTGACCAAAAGAGTGAAGTTTTTATTATACCTAATAATTCTGAAAATTTTTTGAGCATTATTTGTGAAAAGTTTTATTTTATTGACTCCTTACAGTTTTTAAATGCCAGTTTATCTTCGCTCCTAAATAATTTGAAAGATTCTTGTCAGAGCAATTCAGACGAATTTAAAACTAAATTTGATTTATTTTATCAAGTGTATGACGATGAAAAATTAAAGTTAATGTTACAAAAAGGTGTTTATTGCTATGATTATATGGATTCGTGGGATAAATTTAATGAAACACAATTACCACCATACGTGTGTTTTTTTAACACGCTGCTTGGGAAAAACGTAACAAAAGATGAATACAACTTTGCTCAAAATGTATTAAATACTTTTAAGTGTAAAACCTTAGGCGACTTTCATGATGTTTATCTTTTTGGGGACGTACTCCAGTTAGCGGTAGTTTTTGAAAGCTTTCGCAAATTTTGTCTTAATCAATATAAGTTGGATCCAGTTCATTATTATTCCATTCCAGGATTAGCATGGGATTCAGCGTTATTTATGTCAAAAATAGAGCTAGATCAAATTACAGATGTAGACAAGTATATGTTTTTAGAATCTGGAATTAGAGGTGCAGTGAGCATGATTAGCAAACGGTATGCAAAAGCTAATAACGAGTTTGTTAGTGATTACGACAAAACTAAACCCAAGTCGTATATTATTTATTTAGATCAAAATAATTTGTACGGTCATGCAATGTGTGAAAAACTTTCAGATTCTAATTTTGAATGGGTGGAGGACATCAGCCTATTTAACATAGACAAATTTGACGATACGGATGATTTAGGAGCTATAATAGACTGTGATTTGGACTACCCCTCAAACTTACACGAGAAACATAATTGTTTTCCACTTGCTCCGGAGCATGTAAATATTGAATTTGATCGACTTTCACGTTTCCAAAAAAATCTTTATTCTAAACTATTTGGTAAATCTAAAATTCGCAAAAATTACGATGGAAAAGTGAAAAAGCTAATACCGCATCTCGGAAGCAGAAAGAATTATGTTTGCCATATACAAAATTTAAAGTTTTATTTAAAAAAAGGTATGAAACTTAAAAAACTTAATAGGGTGATGACATTTAATCAAAAAGCGTGGTTGAAGCTATTTATTTTATTTAATACACAGCATCGAATTTTAGCAAAAAATAAATTTGACCAAGACTTGTTTAAATTAATTATTAACTCAACATTCGGACGGTCATGCATGAATGTTCGAAAACAGGTAACTGTTAAGTTAGCAAAAACGATTAAACAAGCATTAAGGCTGGCTTCAAGCACAAATTTAAAATTTTGGGACATAATAAATAAAAGTTTAGCGTACTTTACATTGTTTAAGACTAAAATATATCTTAATCAACCCATTTACACAGGGTTGTCTGTCCTAGAAATTGCTAAACTATTGATGTACATTTTTCATGATGAAATGATGCAAACATACAAACTTAATTTACATCTGATATTTACAGACACTGATAGCTTATGCTATCATGTATTTTCAGAGAATGTGTATAAAGACATGCACAAAAACAGCAATTTATATGATTTTAGTAACTACCCTATATCTCACGAACTGTATTCTGTTGTTTATAAAAAAGTCCCTGGTAAAATGAAAGACGAATTTGCTGGGGAAATTGTTGATGAGGCTGTTTGCTTGTGTAGTAAAGTGTATAGTATTTTGGGAACGGAAACAAGAAAGAAAGCATGCAAAGGAGCTAACAAACAAGTAGCTGACAAAGTTTTACACCACAATTTATTTTTAAAATATTTAAAAAATCAAAAAGTTAAAAGGTGTAAGATATCAACTATCCGGTCTGTTAGGCACAATCTATATTCGATGAATATTGAAAAAAGTTGTCTTCATGCGTTTGATTCTAAAAGATATATATGTGAAAATGGTATTGACACACTTGCATGGGGTAATTATAAATGCAAATAATTTTATTTCTAAGTTGTATTTTTTACGTTTTAACAATAAAATATTGTAAATATTAGTAATGTTATTATTAACCATCTAATAAATGAATAATGTATAAAGCTAAAATGTTTTAGAAGTTTTAAGTTAAATAATATATATTTAAATCCATAATAAACACAAGTAAAATTATGCGTTTTGTTTAATCCTACACAATTTTTTGCGTTTATGTATACATTATTTATATAATAGCCAGTTATGGTAAAACGACTCATTATATTTATATTTTGTTTTATCTTATCAAATACAGTTGGTTTATTTGCAATTTGATAAAAGGAAAGTGTAACTTATACAATTATTATTATGATACAATGCCAGCCAAGCAAATACTCATGCCGACCAAACGAGAATTCATACCGACCACAAAACTTGCATCATACTATGTCTCTGAAGTAATTTGACACCTTTTATGTGTAACTCATTCAGCATAAATGCAATTCTTAATAAAGACATAGCAAGTCATATATCATTTCTTGTAAATGAAAACCCCGAGTTCTTTAACAACGTGCTCCATTTAAATAACATTGAGTTAGTGGTGGCTTATAACTATCATCACACATTTTTTTATAAAGTTTTTTTCTGATTGTCTGTTGTGGTAACGTGAAAATCTGAAAAGCAACATCGAGATAAGTGACGGCGTTTATAGTCTACTAGAGAAAAGTTAAAGCGAAAAAACTACCGAGGACAGTGAATAGGATTAAAAAAAAGCTTCTTAAATTAAGTACTTAGTTTTGCCTTTTGATTTCTAGTGTAATCAGTTAAGTTTATGCACTCTGATATATACCCATTAAATCTATATAGAAAATTCGCACAACCTTAAAGTTCCCTTTTGGACGTCGGTATGTTTCACAACAGAATACTAGCCCGTAACTTGCAATAATGAACTTTTGTTTTAAGGTAGGTTCGGGTAACTGTGGTAACAGCTATGTGCGATATCTTATTTAAAAGCCCTTGCAAATCTGCACAACCACGTGGAATTTAAAAGTTTGGCAACTGCTAGTTTAGCAAATGTTTAAAAACAATTACATTTTAACGTTTATAGTCAACGTTGCGCCGTCATATTGAATTTAGGCGTCTAATTTTTTTTAACAATTCAAATACACAAGCCCTAGGGGTTGAAGCGTACACACTAACATTTTGCGTAAAAATGCTGTCACATGATATTTTTACATGACAAGTTGAACTTTTATTTTTTGGAATTTGACAAATATCTCAAAACCTATTAAGCTAGAAATTACGCAAAACAGGAGAAATCTGCACATTTGCAGACCCTATCAGTATGCATAACAATAAATAATCTAAGTGCAGTTAAGCAACAACAAAATTTGATGGTGAATTTCCACCAAGCTTGCAAAAATGAGGGTTAACAAGGTACTAAAATGCTTAACAGTTGCGTGATTCAGCAGCTATTTTTGAAAACTTTATTTGATTATATCTTTGGTAAATCCTTAACTGGAATTCATGTTCACTGATGTTAACATCAATTATGTCACGGATTTTCTAAAACGGTTTTTGTAAAATGTTTTATTCCCAGCAAACCACGTTAGGCAAATAATAGTCGGATAATGGTTGTACCACTGGTCCCGATTTGAGGTGGCAGAAAGTTGGAAATGTCGCCGCGAACACTGGTGGCCGAAATTTCATACAATACCAGCGGCCGAACGGTGGAACGACTTTATAACGACAATGAGCCGCTGATTATCCTAAACAGCTTGATTGCTTTGCTAACAATTTTCTGCTATATATTCGACCGCTACTCATCCAATAGCCACCCTACATCAGACTTTCATCCCTCAAATACATATTTTTACCGAGCTAGTATCCACCCATTTCCTCTATTCCCCTTTCACCCTTCCTAAATGCCATGAAAAATTATAAATTCATCCATTCACATCAACCACTGTTTCGACACCTTGGATTAACATTGTTTAATGTTTATTATTAACCAAGTTTGAAACTAAATTATCCTGTCAGCACAAAATTCGTGGAGTACGGTAAAGGTCGCACAAAAATTGGCTTGAGAATGAGTTACATTAACTGGAACTTATTTAACCGTTGCCACGCACAAAATAAAACATTGCAAGTTTCTAAGCCTAAGACAAAACTTAATTACAATTCACTTTAGCTGGGATTTGGATGAACTTCCTTAGGCTTTGATGTTAGAGTAAAGTATACAACAATTCCCGACATGCCGAATTGTCAGTGTAGTGTTGTATTCTGTGCAGGGTTTATTTTATTCGAATTTTTGGGATTTAACACTGAAGTATGTGGTCCATAACTATTATGAACTTCACAATATGACTTCAGATTTTTCTACAGTATTAAATGCCTTAAGACGAAGAACAGACTGTGCACAGAACACGACATTACACTAATTGTGAAAATACGGATGACAGCACAAGTATTCGCTTATTTGTTCTGATGTGATAGCCAATAAGTCATGAAAAATGACACTAATTACACAAATAGCTCCAATATAAACGAAGAAGTAAAACCCAGGTTTGTAGTTAAGTATAACTAATATTGTCGTTAATTTACAAACTAACTTGCGGAATTCATTTTGTCGGTTACAGTTTCCAATGCGTTGTGAGATCTGAAATACTAATTCCACTCTGCAACTAAACTGAAAGCCGTGCTACTTCCTCTGTGAGCAGTGAGTCGTTGTAGTGGTAAAAATACCGTCGGTCCATCCGCGACCAACCAACTAAAAACGACTCGTTATTCCCCTACTAAAAAACACTACTGGCATAATGGCAGACTTAGGGTGGAAAATCTTGCCTTTTAACGGACATTAAATGGACAATGGACCAACATAAGAAGCCTTCGAAGGACCAACTGAAGGGTTTATAAAGTCAGCCCTCTGGTATTTTGACTTAAAAGCCAGACTTTTATCCATGACCAACCTTTTTCCGACCAGCCACTCATAATCTGACCAAAAACGTACTTTTATTTGCCTTCCCTGGTTTGCTGGGTTCACTTATGAAAGTAAACTTAATATAATAGTTGTAAATTAATGTTATAATAATGATGATCAAGTTAATTTAAATAATGAACTGAAGTCTGAACTGAAATTTTAGCATATTACATAACTTGAATTATTACGGGTGACCCATTCCCTATTGAAAATGATTGGCACTTTTCCATGTTGTATTTAGCTAACACTTTCAGGGTCGTACATTATAGACTTCATTGGTCTAGTGATAGGTTCTGTCTGATAAATAGTAGCATCCCGTGTTACCGACAGCAGGTGATAAGAAGGTTTCACCAACAAAAGGGTGGTATTTAATATTAAGGTATTTGGAGGACGTCATTTGTGGACGATCCCTCCAAAAAAAGTTAAAAAATGTTTGAAAGTTGCTCCATACAAGTACTAATTGCGACAAAATGACGTGTACGACCCTAGCAAAAAACAACACAGAGCGTCTTCTTTGCTCTTGCAATCATTTAAAAGTTGGTTGATTTAATTCAATTAAGAAATGAGAGTTGTAGCCTACGATTTACACGTAAATACAGAAAAATGCAAAAACAAAGGCAAATCGCCGTTTTTTGTACGTGTATGAAATGGAGTGTAAAAAATTTTAGAAGTTGGTCCGCTTAACTGTCAAAATTGCCAACAATGTATACAATGGATTGTAACCAAAAACTAAACAGCACATCTACATCGAATTTCTGAGTGCTTAGAAGTTATTTGGTTAAGATCGCTCAAAAAATGCGACCTGTAGCGCACGACATACAAAAAGGGGGACAGACGGACAGACATTTGGGGGACGGACAAAACCATCTTATTAGATGCTCAATGAGCTAAAGCTCAGACTCTAAAAACTAGTGCGCTAGCCTCCTACTTCCGCACCCACAGTGACTGGTTGTATGAACTTTAAAATCGACGTAATGAATATTTATTTGGCAAAAAGGCAATTAGTGGTGCCAAAAAGGCTATTGGCGGTACAATATTTCGTATTAGCTGTTAATTTAAAAAGGGCTATTGGCGGTAGAGGCAAATATGGTGATAAAATTTATAAAATTTATCTTTTTTTTGTGGACTGTTGGCGGTAGTAAAAATAGTGTTCCTATTTCATAGGTTTTGCCTAGTTTATGCAATAGTTCCACTAATTTAAAGTAGTTTGCATAGTAGTGCTTGATGTTGCAGTCACGCATACTTAGGATCAGTCCATTTCTACGAGCCACAGCAACATAACTTCGCAAGATTCTTCCAGCAGTGTGACTGTGTGACAGAGAAAAAATCCGGCGCTTCGCGCCGGATTTTTCGACTGTGGGCTGGCCCGAAGTAGATGCTGAGCTTCAACAAAGGCGCAAGACAATTTATATTACGCTAAAAGATGATATAAGATTTATGGAAGCTTCTCTACAATCAATAAGACATATACCAATGTTCGTAGCATGTAATTTAATACAGCTGAATTTTTTTTATAAATTGCACCATTCACAAATAACGTCATTATAGACAATCCCTAAATATCTGTTACGCTTATAGGTAAGTACGTGACATGTAGTTAAAATGGGGTGGAAACAAATTTAACGTTGGGACTTGGGATACTACAAACTATGGTATTTGAAACACGTTATTATGGACGATCTCTGAACTTGTATAACACATATAGGTCAGTCCATGATATGTAGAAGAAATTTTCACGTGAAATCATTTTCGCGTCACCCTCAACCTGCTTACCTAATAAGAATGCGATTCCATCTGGGTGGGGGTGTCTAAAAGAAATTTTTCCCTGACGTCAGTTGCGCGTCACCTCTAACCTGCTTACCTTATGTAAATGCAATAGCAGCTGAGTGGGGCTGTCTAAAAGAAATTTTCACGTGACGTCCTTTGCGCGTCACCCCTAGCCTGCTTACCTAATGTAAATGCGATAGCAGCTGGGTGGCGCTGTATAACAGAAATTTTCACGTGACGTCATTTGCGCGTCACGCCTAGCCTGCTTACCTAATGTTAATGCGATAGCAGCTGGATGGGGGTGTCTTGAAGAAATTTTCACGTGACGTCATTTGCGCGTCACTCCTAGCCAGCTTCTTTCAAAAAATCATATTTGCACAACCATACTTCCTATGTTTTTGGCTTATTACAATATAATCAAGAGTTAAACTGTATAAGTATTTAGATAATATTCTTTCTGGCACTGTACTTTTAGTAGTAACAATAAATGTGTCAGTAGGTTTACTGAACCCTACTAGTAAGTTAACACAGAACAAAATAAAAATAGGGACACAATATGTTTATAAATTTCAGGAGAATCTTAGCTCAATCTTACCCGATAATGTTAAAAATACAACTGTAGATAATATAAGCAAATAGGTAGGTAAGTATTTCTTTTATGGTCATAATCATACAGCAAATTCACACTGATTTTTGTAATAAGACATTAGTATACATATGACTGAATACTATTTACAAAGTTATATAAATAAATATTAAATTTATACATAACTGATGTTACGATTTAATTTTAACCATTTATCGAGTCCTTATTGACATTCTTGTACATTTTTCTCTTCTCGATTGTAAGTAATAATTGAATTTCACACTTGTACCGCTGTATCGCGATGTGAGTAGTGAAAATGTAAAAAGTACGTAGCACAGTAAGCTCATAACTATTTCTGGTTGTTTTACCCTATTATTAAAAATTTTAGCTAAACAATTAGGCACATCTTTATGATTTATAAATGTTCATGTAGTGTGTAATGTTTGGTAAATGATTCTTTAGGTTCTGTTAGTGAACTATACATTTCATAAAGTAAATGATATTTATAGCTGGCCTTGAATGACTTTTTAGAAATCCGAGCTGCTTATTAACCAAAAGGTTGTAGTATTAACCTTTCAGTATAATACATTTCAAGAAATGGACTACTGTATGTTGCAGCTTGTACAACAGCATTTTTGGAGCAGCTGCTGCTCATATTAGAACGACAAAGTTGATGCGTAAAAATAGTCGCGACATTATTACTATTGACAATAGTTTGGGATCTACAAATCGTTTATATTATACAACACGAAAGCATTTAAAAGAACTCTGTTTCAAGACAAAATTACATGGATGGTCAAATTGTAATCCAAGATATTTAAATAAATTTACTTTTTAAATTCTGTGGCCAATACAAGATATAAATGTAAAATCAGAAACTTGCTCAGACCTAGGGTAATAAACTTCCATGAATAGTTTTATCAAAACTTAAATGCATTGAGTTATTTATGCATCAAGTATTTATGCTAGAACAAACATGTATAAACTTCGTTTTTACTGTATACATGTCAATATTTGAGCACACAGTTCTAATATCATCTGCGTTAAGCAAAGGTGTACTTGTATACCTCAAATAATTCACGGTTGTAGGACATTTTTCTCCCGGACATTATCCCCCCCGGACACTTTCCCCCCCGGACATTGTCCCCCCCGGACAATATCCCCCCGGACACTTTCCTCCCAGATCGTACAGAGGACATTTTCCTCCCAGCATCAAAATCACAACCAAAATGAGCGAGTGTTCTTTCACAGAAATTATGTACTCGTAGATGTTTTCAGAAATATGCTACAGCTATGAACTCAAGTACTAAAATTCTCATTCTTCACCATTTTTAGTGAAGTTACAATTACTTAAATATTTATTAATCAAAAGCAGCGAAAGTAATGTCAATACTATTGCAAAAATCTTGTAGTCTGACCTCAATACATCTAATTCGATCCAATGTAATTTTTTTGTACATGTACTTCTAGAATGCTAACTTTTTCCCACCTCTGGAAGTTTTTATTACTTCTAAAGCCCTTGCTATGGCAACTTTAACAAACACAGATGCAACTTCTCACGAATAAATCGGCAGTTAGTTAGCTTTATGACTACTGGATGAGGAATGAGAACTGGGGATTGAATAATGTTTGATCGGAGAAAATGTTTTAGTGTTATTTACCTTCTGAGCTTGGGCTCAAAAATGGTAAATTTAAGCAAATTACTGTCTACCGTAAATCCTCTAATATAACGCGGGTCTCCAATACAACGCGGGTCTCTAATACAACGCGGGGGGTAAACCTTGGAGTTTTAATACAACGCGGGTCTCTAATATAACGCGGGGGTTTTCCTATGCTTTAACATTGCGCATGTGTGGTGAAAATTTAAAAGTTTCAATACAACGCGGGTCTCTAATACAACGCGGGTCTCTATTATAACGCGGGGGGTACAAGTCGGAGTTTTAATACAACGCGGGTCGTTGTATTAGAGGATTTACGGTAATTAGTATATGGTGGAATATGCATACTGCATTTTATTAAAATGTTTCTTAGGGAAATGCGTTTAAACTTCAGACTACAAGACTATTGCATTAATCTTGACATTACATTTGTTGCATTTGACTAATACCTATTTACGTAAATGTTACTTCACTAAAAATGGTGAAGAATGAGAATTTTAGTAATTGAGTTCATAGCTGTAGCATATTTCTGAAAACATCTACGAGTACATAATTTCTGTGAAAGAACACTCGCTCATTTTGGTTGTGATTTTGATGCTGGAAGGAAAATGTCCTCTGTACGATCTGGGAGGAAAGTGTCCGGGGGGGATATTGTCCGGGGGGGACAATGTCCGGGGGGGATAATGTCCGGGAGGAAAATGTCCGTATACCATAATTCACATATTTGGTCTGAAAGATAAATTACAGCATGCAGATTCAATTTGTGTTTTCTAAACAAAAATGAAATTAAGACAACAAATGAGTGCCTTCCACGAAGTTAATAATCTTTGTGTCATATTACAGTTTCGAATATTTTAGACAAAAATGGCAAAATAAAAAAACAGGTTTGTATGACATTGATGAGTACTTATTAGCGTTTGCTTTCCAAATAGGGGTTACAATGGCTTTCTTCTAATTGCTTAGAAATTTCTCAGTTTTGAAAGCAAAACTAAACAACCCAGCCAGGACCGAAGCAAATTTGAAAGCACATAATTTTATTACCCTAGAGAGACCAGCTGATGTACTACTATTCGTATCTTTTTTAAACGCTGCAACCTCATTAACTGTCACAAGCAAGTGTTTAAGAGGCCTACTGTTGTCAAAGAAGTTACTAAATCTATAAATGTCATTATTACTTCTAGAGCAGTTAATAAGGTTATTATAACAAGCGCAATAGTTAAAGAGTCACATATATCATCCGCAGATGTAAAATTTATATTATCTGCGGTGATTTCTGTAATAAGCGCAATGTTTAAATTCACACTAGTTAAGTATTTAAAACTGTTATAGAACTTTTTGTAACGTCTATACACAGACTTATCTAGTTTAATATTGCTAAGTTTAGCAACCTTTTTTAAGCAGCCGTTTGTATGAATCATTTGCCTTATGTTATAGGCATAAGCAATTACGCAGGTCTGGCCTTTACTTTTCAGAATACTATAGTTGGCTTACGTTTCAATATTAATAATAAAGAATCAAATACATTTAATATCTTTTTAACACTATCAATAGTATTTAACGTTGCCAATAAATACAAACTAGTTTATAATAAAATTACAATAACTATAAAACCAACCTTGTGTTGACCAACAATGTAAATTAGCCAAAAGAAAAGTAAGATTATGCTGAGAAAATGTGAAAGATGTGGCTAAAAATTTATAGTATTTACAAAATTCACTTACGTAAATGAATTATTAAAAAATATTTGTAAAGTTAAACAATTCCACTATTCTTCAGACATTAAAAAAGTACCATATGACCAGAGATAGGTCGCAATTTTAAATTATTTTTAACTTGTTTTAACAAAATAAGGGATTGTGCTTGAACAATCTGCTTAAAAAACTTAAAGACTTCTATAAAAAGTTCATGCCACTTAAAGAGTCAATAGCAGTTAATAATTTTACAGTTAAAATCCCTGTTTTGGCTGAACGGTTACATAAGTTAAAGATTCAAAAGCAATTTATCGACTTAAATTCAACAAAAGTAACGTTCTAAACAGAATTTGAGATGAATTCCTGAAAGTTTGAAATAAGCCGTGGAAGTTATATGTTATCTCTTTGTTTAATATTATTTTTAAAAACGTACAGAGCCCAGCTAGCTGGTTGACAATCAAGTTTGTTACTTTGTTCAAAATAGCAACACCGCGTTGTTATGAAATTATCGAGGATCTCCTTAAATAAGTGTTTAAACCATTTACGCAACTTGTTTCAAGCAGCATTATAGATCAGGCTAAAAAGTGTAAGATATTGTCAAAGGATTAAGTGGGATTTAGAAAGAAACAACCATGTCTGGACTAAATATGTTTCATAACAATCATATTGAATAACCACATTAACATACCAGGTAGCAAAGTTTACGCTTTATTTGTTGCCTATAGGAGAACATTTTATTCAGTCAACCACAGCCTGCAATGAATTATATTTATAATATTTATATTTATAATATATATTATATATAATTATGCAAGTTATTTAACATTGGCTTTAATGCAAAACTCATTACAATTTTCAGAAAACGTTGCTTTACAGCAAACACTGTCGTACGGACAAAACAGGGATACTTCAGAAAGATTAAGTTAATAAAAAGTGTATCCCAAGCAAATTCTCAATTTTATTAACAATATTAATAACTTATATTGATGATTTTGTCATGTCTGAGTGGCTAAGTGATCTAAGTATAAATAAAAAAGTTGCAATTTGTATGTCAATGTACGCCTATGCTACTGTTAATTTGGCATATTGTGAAGGAGATTTAAACCAAAAAAGTAATGCAATAAAAAAATTGTTATCCAAATAAAGTCACTAATACTGTTAATGTTACCAATACCAAAATAAAATACCGATATTTGCACAATTTTTATAACTAGGCGTCAATTTTTATAAATTGTTAAAGATTACGTATAACTAAGAGTACTGTTTAGCTCAAGAGTTTTAATGGAGCAACAAATTATTTTGTAATTGAATCCATCAAAGGCAACTTATGTTTTTGAGATGTGCTATGTAAAAGCCGGTGCAGCTCTTGTGATTGCAGAATAAGTGTTTTAATCTGTCGCTATGGCAACAATAATAGGATGTTGCTCAGTCTGAAGACTCTTATATGGCGATAGAATAAAAACGTTGACTTGTTTCATTAAAACAGTTCCTTGCAATACTTCAGATTAGAAGCAGGTAAGTGCAGAGTCAAAGTAACAATGTTCATAGAAGCACTTAACTACTTAAAAAAATATTTAAAATGGAAGCAGAAAGTCCAAAATTACGTTTTTAATAGTTAAAACTAATAGACTTGCTTGAAGAAAACAATGCAAACTACAACAAGGTCACACATGTGCAAAACAAACATTTATCCTGGGTTGTTTTAAAAATTTCACGTAATAGTTTTGTCACACTTTAAAGCTAAGGATGTTGTACTGACACTTTAACATAAATCATATAAAGATTCCTTAAATAAAAAAATTGCGCTATATTTGAGTTTGACAATGTCGGCATCACCTAACAATTAAAACCTTATCTTGAAAGTACGTTACTCAAAACAGTCAAGGTACTAATACTTTATTGTAAATTTATTTATGCAATTAGTGCTAAGAGTGCTAACAACATGGTCTGTTAGTTTTTTAAATATTATAAGACAAGTTAATAAATTTATGTGTGACCGTAAAGTTTAGTGACTCTATAACTTTAATCTTTAGTCAGTGTACATGGGCAATAGTTTTCTAAAATATGGTGTATAGAGCATTAAAATGCAAATTGCATCAAAAAGAATGGTCACTCATTAAGGCCGAAGTACTGACATTTGTTTCGAATGTTTCAAAATAGTCTTATTATTAAATAAAAGGAGATACATGATTTTAAAACTGTCAGGATACATTTTTAATAGACGTTTTAGTTTAAAAATTTGGCCACCCTTGTTGATTAAGCACGCACAATTCTTGTTTGAACTTTATTTAGGAAGTTTTTATTACATTGTGCTATGTTTGCGTTAGGTTGAATTCGTTGCTTTTAAAAATTTTAAATCTGATTGAAACATGTGGCCAACCTATAATTTTAGTTTTTACCGAGTCGTTTTAATTAGGTTATTAATTTTAATACCAACTATTAGAAACGGGTATCTAACTGTGCTTGGTAAATATTTCGAAATAAGTTAGCTATTAGCTACACTGTTGTTCAGCCAACAACTGCAGGACTGAAAAAAATGAAGACAAAATAAGTATTATGCTGCAACAGTTAATTTAAATGATGCTCTCAAGAATCCAAAGTTTATCAGTAATAAATTATGTTCAAATTGTACGTTGGTTTTTAAATTTTTATTGCTATAAAATTAATAGTTACTTTAAAACTAATTTAAATTGTTAAATGAAGCATTTCAGTTGTATATTTTTAATTGCAATTAAGTTAAATAGTGTAAAGTTTTGTCCCTAAAAACTTTCACAGCCAAAAATCCTTTGCAATTTGTTCTTTTTCTTGTAAGTTTGCAATACTTAAAAAATGTATCTGATTTATTTCTAAGTTGAAAATAAGTATATAATATTTTAACATTCAAATCCTTAAACATTAAAATAAGATTAGTTTTTCCTATTCGCTTTTACTTGTAAAAGCAACATGAAATTAACCGAGTATAATTACACCTACTTTAGCTTTTGTTAGCACTCTTAGTAAATGTGCAGTTCAAAAAACTCTAATCTCTTTTAATTATTCCTTATAACTAGTAAAAACGGCTAGGCAAGAAGTTTGAGTTGTTTTAGTTCAACCTTGATAATATGTGCAATTGCAGACGGTTAATTCCTTTAAATTATCTTTTTTATTTTGTAGAAACGACTAGGCCAAAAATTTAACTTGTTCTAGCGAGGTACCTGTTGACATTTGGTGTGTCAGTTTTAATTATAAAATCAATTATTGTCTTTTTTTAATCATTAATTAAAATAAACAACCAATTGAAAAACCATAAAACTGAAATATTAAATATATATATATATTTAAATATTACTAAAAAAGTTATTTTATAATTGCCCACGGTAGTTTATAAAATACCCATGCTTTGTTAATCATCTGTTAGAGGTTTAAAAACGTCCGGCTACTTTGCAAAAGCTCAGCGTCTGCTTAAGGCTTACTTTCAACAAATACGGCGCAAAGCGCTGGAAATTTTTATTCACTATACGTCACCAAAAAGTATGTTTAATATTAAAATTTACTTTACTGCAAAGAGTTTCTACTGTTATTCATTGTCGTCAGGAATATCTATTATTTCATTTCACTCAAATATTTTTATTAACCATTCGTCACGGAAATGTATTTTTTAATAACTACTTATACGTTTTAAAATTTTATTATTACATTTTACTTATCCGCTAAGTATTTCGTTAATTTTTTAAAATATAAGTCACTTATTTTTATAAATAGTTAACACGTCACTGTCAGGATGCCAAATAGGGATTGAATAAAGAACAGCAAAATTTTGCTAGGCTCCTAAACCAAATTTAAAATTTTGTCTTAAATTTTAAATGCCATCGGGTAATTTCACAGTATTTAAAAACTGGAATAATTACTAGTTTTTAGAGTATGAATGAAGGGAAATGGGATCAAAGTTTGAAAAAAATTGAAGTTCTTAATATATTTTAATTTCTTAAACTCAGCTACGCTGAAAAAAGTAAATAACTGTAGGATATACATACAAAAATTAAATACAGAAGAAAACTAGTTCAACATAAACAGAAAATCACCGGCTCAACTTTAAAATCAAAAAGCTAAGTTCTTTGTCTTACATACGTAGTCCAAAGGCCTATATTATCTTTTTCCTAATACATGATTCAGATAATACATAAAACGTTAAGATACTAGCCACACATATGTTTTTGTAAAAACTCTTACTAAAGAAATTATTGCAGCTCAGAGGACGGTAACAAAATGAGGAGAGACAATTAAGACAAAGAAGACCCAATGCGTATGCATGCTGGACAAGAACAACTAGCCACATATATTAAATAACAACTGACACAACAATCATCACAAATTGGCTAACAAATCACATCACTAGTTAACTCAAGCACCTCCACGCAGCTCTAAAATATTAAAACAGATATCATGTTGAAGTTTTCAAACCTTAAAGGTTATGTAAATTCAAAGTGGCAAACTTACGACACAAAAGTCAATAACAAAACCTTTGAGCAGGAAACAGAGATAAGTAGAATATAGGCACAGCTAGCTTGTATAGCACAGATGCTACAAACTGTGAATACGATATTTAAAGAATATAGACGCGCGAAACAAAGTAGGGAATTTATGATGACAGGTCTTCCAGTGACTAACCTCACTTTTGAAGACGCTAAAGTAGTTTAAAAAAAAGGAATTACCAAACGTCAAAATAATAAGTACTATAGGAGTCATTAATAAAGACACAAACAAACCTCTCTTGACTTTTGTGCAACTAGCTGACAAGTTAAAAGTCGCATAGGCAATAGGTAGCAAGTCTTAAATAAAAAATACGCTTCCAGAAGGCCGTATCTAACCGTGTCGCATTAGGAAAGAACACAAAATACACAAACATATAATAAAACAATACCGGATTATAAAAATTAATCGAGCAGCTACAAATTGTATGGTATTTGGTTTTTTTCTTTTGAACCTGGTGAATATCGGTACAAAAACGATGGAACAAACCTTTAAGTGATTAAAAAGTGACATTCCTGGCCCACACACACACAACTGAGAAAGATCATAACTCGCTTCTAAGTAGGTCGATTTAACAGATTAATGTGTAAATTTTAACAAGATTATAGGGTTATTTAAAATTTTTTGAAAGTGATATGTTAGCTAAGTGAAACACCGCTGTCTGTTAATTTTCCTACACCACATAATGTTACCGCTGACCTGAAATCGTGTTAAGAATTTATACGTGCGTTGTAGACGGCCGAGGGTTCGAGCTTGAATTTTTGTATTAGTTTTCAATTCAGTGATTCCAACGTAACTACATTCTAAATTAAATATGCAACACATAAACTAGTAAACTCATTTCAAAACTACAGTGTAAGTCCCTTACTAAAATCTAGGTTGACCACCATAACACCTTCTGCGGTCGATGTTGAAGTAACACAAAAATAGGTTACAATTTAACACTTATGTGGTAAATTTGATTATATTTTTCTAAGCGTGTACACAATAGTCAGAAATAATAAATAAACATGTGCGTGTTTTACAAAACACTGCCAGCATGTGTTTTATTTAAAAATAGATGCAGCAATTACCCAAAAGAGACTAAACAGTTGTTTCTTGGCACTCATCATTTTTAGAAACAAATTTACTAAAATATTTTCCCCATTCAACTAGATTGTCAACACATAGCTCCTGGTCCATCGTAGTCACCCATACTTTCTCGTTTTGAGTGCAGACATTGCAGGATTCTGGAAAACACAATTCGCGAGATAATATTTAAAAGTAATGTAAAGCCACATAAAAAACTCGGTGTTGTACTTTACTGACAAAGCCTAACTTATTATACGCTGCAAATACTACAGTTATCAGTCGAAAATACATATTTAAAATGAAAGAAAATGTAGAGTAATGATTAGGTATTAAAACATCACGATAATTACTACAATTAAATGCTCACAATCAAGAATAAACTTGTTTCGCCTATGTTGTGGTATGCATATACTTTTTAAACAAAATACAACATTAGACTAAAATGATTATGGATATGAAACTGTTAGTGTTGTTCTTACACAATCGATTAGTTAAAATATTTATAAAGCTAAATGTGTAGATACAGATGCAGTGACTTTTGATTATTAAGTTTGTAGTTGAATTGCGTTTTCAAAAAATACATATTATTAAAATTTGTACCCACACATAAACTGCTTATGAATAAACTGCATGCATTAACTAATAATAATTTTCAAGTTTCTCACCTTTAATTGACATTGTAGCTTGAATGTTCAGTTTCAAAAGTTAACAAAAATGCAAACTTGCACTAACTTCGAGCATCCACAAAGAATAAAGACTTGATCGCAAGACCAGATAGAGCACGTCTTGTTCATGTTTTAATTTACAAATTAAATACAAATTTGATTTTGAAAATTTCACGTAAGTAGGATTAGGTATATACGCAAGCATGGAAAAAATTTCCCATGTTAAATCCCATAGGAGAATAGCTATGTACATGAGTTATGTACGCAATATGGAAATGGTGCATGACTGGACCAGTATATGACGTCGTGTAAATTGTATAGTGGGGGAGTCGTAAAACATATATCAAGTGTGGCCAAAAATTGTGTAAAGTGAGAATTAATGTTTAAATAAAGATCTATGTCGTATAATAAAAAAAATAAGTACCTATAAATTTTACACACATAAAATGCTAGCTATGGTAGCAGAGTAAGTAATGTAGTACATATTATAATATAGTTATAGCTTCAAGTATGGGTTAGGGTGACTAATATTTGTTGATTTCAGATGATGTTGGTCAAATCGAGAATCAGGAAAACAGCAACAAATTTCCAGCAAAACAAAGTGAGCGTTTTTTTTGTTAATGCTTATTCAGTTTTAAACTGGTGTCTCAAGTGTTTAGACGTGTTTTCACAAAGCTTAAATTTAAAGTAAAAATAAACTTTTGAAATATAAACTTTAAGAAGGTTAAAGAACATGGAAAGTTACCCATCATTTGTTGTTAAACGAAAATACAAGGACGAGCAATATGCTCCTACACCTCGTGTGGCTAAGTTAATATATCAAATTGAATATGCAACTATATTTGAAAAACTAGTACATCCACAATGTGGAATCAATTGTCAGGAACATGATAATTGCGTCAATTCCGAAATCCTTAAAATGGTTTAAGAACTTCAGTAGGTTAGAGAAAAATTGCTGTTATTGGAAAGAATTAGGGCGCAACAAGGAATTGATTTTAAAACTCAAAATGAAAGTTGGCGAAGTGCAAGCAAAATAGTGTTACAATATATATCACAGCAATATCTAGACGGAACGATATCACAAAGATTTAAAAAATTAAGTAGGACTGCATACAAAAAAACGTATGAAAAATATCCAGTTTAACGTACTATTAAAACCCTTGGCGGTCTATACTTACCGAAGTACCTAATAAGTTCTAAAAAGCAAAATCAATCTTTCATTCCTTAAAAGTGGGATGAAAACAAATTTTTTAGAATTGAGACAATGTGTGACGCAGGGTTTGTGTACAAACACTACAACTGCTATTTGTTGCTACTGTGGTTTCGGGTTTAAAGACTTGAAAAAAGATGACAATCCAAAACCAATTCACAAAAAAAGTTTTAACAGCTGTCTTCTTAGTCGCATTTCGGAACAAAAAATTGGGTCTTATGATATTCTTTCAGAAATATCAGAAATGACTGAAACACAAAAGGATTAAGAATTGCAAAACTCTAGAGCTACTCTCGTTTGCCCAATGTGTCCTGACAAACCTAACGTTATGCCCTCGTTAGAATGTGCTCATTTAGTGGGTTGCACTACATGCATACAAAAATATCAAGAGTGTTGCAAGTGCAAAACCAAAATTTTAAATCTTGTTCGCATTTATCACTAACATAAGTCTCATATAAAAATAGCAACTTTTTAAAACCTATCAGTCTTCTACTAAACTTTTATGATGTCGGGGTTAACAATTACTTTTAGTAATTCATCCTACAATTTAGTAGTAATAAAGAAAAGCGTAACAGGTCGAATTATTTTATATTTTTTGTCTTTCACGAATCAAACAAACTTACAAAAAACTCACAAAAATAATAGAATCTAAATTATGAGACTATGAACTACTAAGAAGTTGCTTTCTGCATTTTGCACAGATTCAGTATTGCCGCAAAACTAAAGTATTCGTAAACGTAAACATACTTGCATTTTATAGCTTATTGCTACATCATTGCCAACCAATGACAGAGCGTAGATCATTGCACACGTATTCAAACTTAGCCATTGAAATCAACAGTCAGCTGCTCGTCATGAACAAGCGACGTGAGGGCACAAACGACGTCCAGTATGTCCCACCTAATGTTATTTATGCAATGTTAATGTTTATGCAATGGTAAAAATGGGAACGCCATTTATGTAAGCACCTTACATAGCATTCAACGCTGTTTTTGAGCTTTCGTTCTCATTCATCATCCATACTTCCACTCCATCCTTGACAACAGGAAAATCAAGTGAAAATTTCGGAAAATCGTAGGTAAGATAATTAATACTATTATTACTATGCTTGTTATCATTATTTAATGTAGGAAGAGTTCCTAATTGTGGCCAAGTCTTAGGGTGTGTGAAGCAGTGCTTCCAAATTGTTAACGATTACTATCACTATGTAAAGCAATAACAATAATAGGGGTATTCATAATTTCGCTATAACTATTTTTCGCGCTAAATAGTTTCGCACTATAACGCCAAAGTCGTCTAGAATATTGAACGCCCCATCCTGTAATATGTTATAACGTGCGTGTTGTTATTGTTGCCATAGATAACGAATTATTCAACTAACATTATAAACAAACATCTATTCTTATTATTTTTGTAGCAAAACACACTTAATAGTACTAAAATATTTCATTCTCATAATATTTGAAATTGAATGTAGTCAAGATGCCGTCTCCATGGCGACAATTGAAAGTCGCTATATCGCGCTTTATCCTGCTTGTTTGGTGACGCTATAGTGCGAAAGTCTTATAGTGCCAAAAATAGTTATAGCGAGATTATGAATACCCCTAATACCGTTTTGGCGTTCAATATTATTGATAACAATGACAAAACAATAATGCAATTTTTTAATTGCAGCGCAGGCGAGAACATCTGGAATTAGGACTGGAAGTGGAATTTGCGTTCTAAAACACAGTATTTTGTTTTTGTCGTCCTCTACAGATAATAGGTATTGCAAATTATATATTACAAAATTATGTACATAGGTAGAAATTATATAAATGTGTGTTCAAATTCAAATATTTAACACTATAGAGAGAAAGAAGGCCTAATTACGGCCGAGTTCATAAAAGTCAAAAGTTTAAAAAAATTTTTGAAATTTTTTTCAATGAGCATTTTTGGTAAACAGGGCTAGAAAAAACGACTTGTCCCTATTCAAAATAAAAATGGTAGACCAGACGCCCTTCCGAAGTTGAAGCAGATTTGGCAGAAAATTTATAAAGTGAATTGTGCTATACGTACATGATAATTGATTTTTAACTAGTTTTATTGGGACTGATAATGCAATAAACGCTGGAGGTGAATAGCGTTACAAAAATAATGAATAAGTCTTTCAATAATTACATAAATATCGCAATTAATTATTTACCATACTTTCGTAACGTAAAAGTTGATACAAACAATTATTACAATTGAGTAATGTGGTGTACAGGGTCATAACTGTGGTAGTCTCAATTCATGTCAAAATTAACAACTTTGTCAAGTTACGAAAGTACGGTAAATAAATACACATAATTGCGATAGTTATGTAATCATTGAATGGCCGGTCATCCTTATCATAATTTTTTAAACGTTATTCACGCCCAGGGTTTATTGCATTTTAAGTCCTAAAAAATTAGTTAAAAATCAATCATTATGTAAAAATAACAAACTTTATACATTTCCGGCTAATTCTGCTTCAACACCAGAAGAACCGGCGGCGGAGGGTCTACTATTTCTACTCTGCTTACCGCTTTTCCAACCCTGTTTACCAGGAACGCTCGACCACAAAGGAAACGTCCACAAATTACGTCATCGGTAGGAACAATGGGTCTGCTTCACCACTGTTGGCATCCCACTCTAAAGATAGCCTTTCACGCAATAGTAACGTTGACGATAGGAGGGTTTATGGGTTGTAGGACAGATTCCCTCCGGACCTTTTCCCCCTGGACATTTTCCCCCCGGAAATTTCCCCCCAAACAGTAACCCCGGACATTTTTAAACCCTTATTTAAGGTACTAAAAACTGAAATGCTCATTCTATAAAGTTGTGAATTTCGAAATGTTTGTTAATAATGTAATATATCATAAATACAAATCAAAATTATACTTTATTAAACCCTGAGCGCGGTTTGCGTAGAAATACATAGAAAAATCAATTTTAACATAAAATTAAGGCAAAACGGGTATATAGCTAGTTTTAACTATAATAAAATTCTTAAACATATAAGTTAGTAGTACACTTACTCCAGAAACACGTATACTACTATACTATTTTCTCAAAAACTAAAAACAATGTAGATTACCGTATTTTCTCTAATATAACGCGGGTCTCCAATACAGCGCAGGTCTTTAATATAACGCGGGGGGTCAGCCTTTGAGTTTTAATACAACGCGGGTCTCCAATACAACGCGGGGGGTTGCTATGACTACATGAGATAGCGCGGAGTTGATAGTGATTGAAGACGTTGAGGGAGAGGATAAGAAAGAGAAGTAAAGGAAGAGTGAACGTCTTGGAGGGCAAGGGTGACTGGAAGGGGAAGGGCAAGGGTGACTGGAAGGGGAAGGGGGGAAAGGGGAATGGAGAACGGGAAATAAATATGAGGAGCCGGGAATCTGAGCTGAGGGAAGCGGGAACGTAGGGACGAAGAGGAATGTGAATGATAGGAGCGAGAGTATACTGGGACGATGGGACATGGATGATAATGGAAAGAGACCAGTCAATATACGGACAGTCCATATGAACTAAGCTGAAGGGAAGCAGGCAGATAGGGTTGAAGGGAATACTGTACAGATGCATATAGGTAGGTAGGCAGGTACGATATACTATGTATTTAATGCAATTGAACGCACACATGTGTGAGGGGTAGGCAATGCATGGCTGGAGTCGCCAATGATGTATGTCTTTGCTACTGCATGCTACTGGTAATGCAGTGTGGGATAGCAGAATGAACATATATGCAGCACAATATAATAACATGAAGTACACTGGCCGAGCAAATTGTAAATGAGCTGTGATGGTACCCAACGCACGTTTTATATACAAAATTACAATTTTTCGAATTTATTACACTGAATACAATTATATACATTAAATACAGAACATTGAATTTGCGCTATGCTTAAAATTCAAATTTACAATATATATTTAGGTTACATCTATACTATAATATACTTTAAATATATACAGGTAATAGAGATACAAAACAGGTAATTATTCTATGCTACACGTTTTATACAATATATTCATTATACATCTAGGTTACATCTACACTATACTATAAATATATACAGTTCTTACAAGCTAGAACTTAGTATTTAACAATATTTGTGTAGCCTAAACATAATACTTAAATAAAATATCTAGGTTACATATAGGTTACTTCTACACTATACTATAAATATATACAGGTCTTACAAACTAGATCTTAGTATTTAACAATATTTGTGTAGCCTAAACAGAGAACATTAATTAAATATCTAGGTTACATCTAGGTTACATCTATACGACTTTATACTATAAATATAAAACTATTACATACTACTGTAGTTACTTATTTAACAAATCAATATGGCCCAAGGGCAAACTAAAATTACAATCGTTAGGGTCTAAAAACACCCTTGAAATATCTAATGTGTCAAATGCTAGTCTATTTACACTCACTACGTACATATTATGATCCACAGATCGTATAAAATTTACAATAATATTACAAGGCTTGTTGGTCTTAAGCATTTCTTTATACTTGTCGTGCTTACATTGGCGTAAAGCAATCGCTGGAACGCCTCTGCATTTCTGCTGTTCACTATTATCTAAATATAACATACTATACATCTTAGGCTTAAGTATAATTAATTCTAATACATCTAAGCTCTGTATTCTTATTTTGCCACTCTCGTCTTTGTTCAAAAGATACAATTCTGGATATCTGCTTTCATACTGTTTAAAAAACAAGTGATTCCGTGGAATCTTACTGAAATCAAATTCTGTACGTGCACTAACTATATCATCCCACAGAGTATTTAATGGGTCTAATATATCTAGCTCATAAGCATCGGTATCTGAGTAATCCAGATAGGCTCTATTCTGGAATATTCGACACAACATATCAAACTTTTCATAGAAGTACACTTTGGCATTAGCTAGAATTGCCAGTCCTGTGAGTGACAGGTCATTTGCGCGATAACTCTTAAGATATTGCGTAATAATACTTAAAAAATCAGATAAACCATCAAAATCTTTACATCGTGGTAGTGCAAGTAATTTTTCAGCTTGTGCGGTACTGGTGCAAACAGTAGTTTTGACAAACTCGTTACACTTCTTTAACGTCTTGCCGTATAATACATTGGAGCTGAGTTTAAGTAATTTGTTTTCAAAAGGGGTCTTTGCTTGCTTTCGTCTTTCTAAGTTCGCATCTATGTATTTTTTTAAATACCGCTGTTGTTTAAATCGTACACCGCAATGTATTTTTAAAAGTACCATTCCTTTGGCAAGATAGTAGCGTAATTCCTTGAAATGAACTGTGTAATTGTGTTTGTCATAAAGGGTTAACATAAGTCTTGGGCGGGATATAAATTTTTTAATTGAAGCCATTTGGCGGTATTTTAAATTAAGCTGGATCGGTATTTCTTCAAGCTGTATTATTCTCTGTTCCATAGCAAGAGGCAATTTTGCGTCTCGTTCATGCAAATGCGTTGGATACTGCAAGTCACAAACAAGTACATACCCATAGCTACCATCCGTACTCCCTAATGCAGGGTCAGTCCAGTCAATGTTTATAAGATCTTTTGGTTCCATGTACTCGTAATCAGACACTGGCATCAGTGCTTTCATACTTTGGGGATATAAACTATTTATGTCTAGTTAGAGTAACTGTCTTCTTGGCTGTGATGTGTCTAACCCACCCGGAGAACGCTCGTGATTTGCAATCACATGTTTCTTTGTAAATATACATTGGCCCCCCCGTATTCCTTTTTTAGCAATGTCAAATACCCTGTGATCCCTTATGTAATCTATTTCGGCTTTTGATTGCTTAAGAAAACAGTCCCATGAGAAGCTTGGCAAAGTAAAAGAATAAGTTAGGTCCATTTCGTAGGTTTTCAATCCAAATCTTCTAAAATTTTGCCAAACTTCTGCAAGTAGTACTGTATCCAACAAGCAACTAAAACGCATGTAATCAGCTAATGTTTCAAGGTTAAATTTTGCACAAATGTTTTGAACAAGCTCCCATTCGCTGTCAGGTATAGGTTTATCATCAAGTAAAGATTTTCTAAAACACGATCTTGTGGGAATAGGATTATTAAGACTTGTATTATCAGTGAGGGACAAAAAAGGAAAATAAACTGGTTTTTGTAATAACACGAGATCATCCTGAGAAGGTTTTGAGAGTTTGACTTTCTTTGCTAAATAATCTTGGCTTTTTAAAGGTACAAATTTATATATACACTGTTGTACTATTTTAAGTGACTGGGGGTCTTTTGCGTTTAGTGATTCTATAAGTTCAAATAAATTAGAGTCAAAAAATAAATTAGCATCCATAAAACGTACTTTAACTTTTGAAGAAACTGATTTTCCAATGTAGTTGGATTTTTTTGTATTTTCAGAAGGATATTCTAAATTTAATTTGGGAAGCCAAGTATCCTTTGCAGTTATTGTTATTGAAATAAATTCTTTGGGGGATTTTGCAAGAACGCGTACGTCTTTGGAAGTAAAAAAATTAGTTTTCATTGCATTTATTAAAAGGTGATAATCAAAAGAACCTCCGTAATGAGAAATAAGTGGGATCTCGTGCTTGTTTTTAATTTTAAGATTACAACGACTGCATGCAGCAAACTCAAAGTTTCCCAGATCGTGATTATGGTGAAACGTGCGTAAAATCTTATTTTCTTTACTGAATTTGCGGTCACACAAGTGGCAATGCGTAGCTTGTTCAAACTGTGTTCTTACGCTATCTGTTGGGAGTATTTTGTTATTTGTTTCTCTAATATGTGTAAGTAGTCTGTTTGCCCAGAAAAATATACGAGTAAAAAAGTGTTTTACAACATCTTGCCCATTAAAATACTCTATAGAAACAACGTTGTCCTTATCTTGAAATCGCCTTATAATATTAAAAGAATAAGCTGCAGGTGTTATTGCAGTTGTGTATTTTGTGTTAGGTTTTGTAAGTTTAAAATCTTGAATAGGAGTTGCAAACGTAAAGAACTTATAAACTATGACAAAGGGGTACGGAAGTGTTTGCCATGACTTTGAAAACTTGACTCTTTCCCATGGTTCAGGAAAAATGATTTTTCTCTTTTTAAGTTCTTGACAGTTTTCACTGTGCTGCAATAAATTTTTTTCAGAGTTAAAACGTCTGAAACACAATTGGCAATAAAAGGATCTGTGATCACGTCCATTACACATGAATTTATCAAGATCAGTAATAAGAACTAGATGGTAAGAATTGTTCTCGTCTTCGTTCCCTTGGTTATAAATTAAAAGTAAATTACACATTTCATTTATATCAGAATTACGCGACCGTTTAAAGGAACAATTTGGTCTTTGCGATGACTCCAAATGTTAATACCAAGATTATTTTTAGTTTCGAAAGTATTCAAATTTTCGCCAATACGTAAAGGAAAATTGATATCTGTGAAATTAAATTGCGAAAAATTAGGAATATACTGCTTTGGGTCTTCTAATTTTTGTTTGGTCCAGCAAGTAGTGTAGGGTTTATTTGTCTGCTTATTTATTTTATACCTAGCTAAGATTTCATGGCGGAATCTGTGAGCAGCAACACAGAATTTAAAACAATCATTGCATTTGTTCTTTATATTTAAATATCCAGATTTTCTGGGTTTTAGGGTTGGGAATTTAATATACCCTTTGGCTTTAGCATTTGAAAACAAGTTTAGTACTCCTACTTTAAACTGTATTAATTCTATTTGCCGAATTGTCCAACCAGTACCGTGCTTATTGAATTCATTTAATTTTTGTATAACTTCACTTGCACTATTGAATATAAAGTTTTCAATTTCGTCTCTACTTATTATATCGTAACTACTTGACACTAAACTAATGTCTTTTTCAATTTTTTTGGGTTCATTTTTTACTACAGTTTCTAATTCTAACGTTACTACAATGATAAGTTTAGCCTTAATACTAGTATGTACAGCTAAGTTTTGAGTTAACAATTTTACAATAGACTCGTATAGTTCAGTCATAATATATTCGATGTCTTGAAAATCTTCAGTTAGTTGATGTATGTAGGTAACCATGAGTCCCATGTGAGATCTTGAGGATTCTTGAAATACATCTAGGTCTAATAATGACGAACGACGAGTACGACGAGAAGGGCCTGCATAACTATCGCCAGTGCTGGTAGTAGTGGTGAGTCCATAGGTTGCTCCTGAACGACTGGTTCCACCGCCAATAAGATGTTGGCTTCTGTTGTCGAAGTGGGCAAGCCGCTCGCCAGGATGTAGACATTGATAAAGGGCTTTGGCAGAACAGAATCGGTTGCAATCTCCACAATGGTGAGCTTCTTCAACGTGAGATTGGTACGGCACATACCATTTGCATTTGAACATACAGCCAGGGATGGAACACTCAAAGCACTTTAAAGCAACAAACACAATATGATTAGAAACCAATGGTATATAATACAATAAAATAAATACATAAGTAAATACAATATAGATATAATACAAATTTAAAATGGTATTATTGCCTAATAGAATGTTATACGTACATAGTCAGTTCTACCGGTCTTACGAGCAGTTGGGTAGTTGGGGTGTTCGTGGTACTGTACAGAGTTTAAGCTGTGGGCCGCGTATGGTACAGAGGCTGGTTGATCCATGTCCGGGCACTAGTAGTGATGAAGAATGGATGGTTGAATGTAAGTTGTGCTGCAGTTCTTCTAGACTGGTGCCGAGGAGAGAGATGGTTGATGATCAGGCAAGAGCTCAAAATGTTGTGAAGTTTTCTATTAGTCCGACCTGGTATTTATAGCTGATCCGTGGTGGGTGGTATCCACCCCATTCTGGCTAACCCCTTCTGATTTTTGCAGGGACCAGTGCTTCCCATTACGAAAAATCTTTATTATCTTGAATACAAATAGGAGAAAGACCAATATAAACGAAACGTAGATAGCTGCAAAGGCGCAAAAGAGAAACAGACACATATGTACATTTAATATTGGCTTTATATCATACACGATTTCTATGCGCATCATATCTTATATACTATATACATTTATATATGTGCTATACGTGTTTATTTGTTTTGTACTCACTAATCAAGTCAAACGTTGTATTAACTACCGGTTTTGCTTCATTTTGATGGTACTTGTCCACAACATCCATTATAATTCCGTTTTGCGTATTCAAATTTTCAAGCATATATTTTAAAGCTTGAAGAATAAGTTTGTTAAATGAACCGGGTTTTGTCACAGAAGATGGCGTGGTATCAGGGCTGAGGAAAGATGGGGTATCTTGCTGAAGGTTGTTTCCTAAGGCTTTTAAAGCCATGTTTTCCTTTTCAAATAAACCATTGTGGTTTGTTGTACCTTCGTAGCTTGATGCAGTGCTTTCAGGCTCTAATTTCTGAGCATTTGATTCATGCTGGGCTTGCACTGCGACGTTGCAACATATGGCAAGTAATGGAACTGCGAGTATAGAGAGCACAATAAACACACGCGAGGAGAACATTGTATGACTTTGTTTTGAACACTGTGGCACTAATAACATGACTGACACTATTTTATAGATGGCAGCTCTTTTTATGTATTTTGGAATTGAGCGTTTTAGGTTCCATGTGTATTGCTGCGACGCCTAACATATGGATATCCACGACTGCGAGCTAACTTACGCTGTGGTTTGTTTACACTGGCTTGAGATATGACTTGCTCGTAGCTGAGCCATTCTTGAGTTGGTAGTTGTTTTAATTTTTCCACACCGGATGGAGCACTAACGTTTGAAGTATCACTGGGTTCTTTGTAATGGCCGCTAACGTGCATTGGCACTGCCTTATAACCTTCAGTTGAATTTTCCGACATAGAGTGGTTTTGCTTAGCAACGTTTAAAGCCTTTTGCTCTTCTCTAATTTTCATGAGCTCAGCATAGAGCTTGGGTTCAATTGCTTTCATTACAGTAGCCATAGCTATTTTAATTGTTTGAATTGTATATTTTATCGGCACAAATTATATCTGACAACAATGTAGCACGGCAAATTTCACCGTTGTAAACCTTGTGAAATATCGTTGCTAGAATTCGCCGCACAAGTGTTCTATTTCGTATGTATAGTTCGTCCAAGTTGTCTAGACTAGTTTGTTTCAATGTTTTTACTAATGTTTTTACTTGTTTTGAATACCGCGGGTCTATATGATTACAAAACTTATCTAAATTGAATATGCACTCGGCTATAACATATAGGAGGTCAACAGTTGCAGATTTAATGTATGTTGAATACTCTCTTAGTTTTGCGTTTGCTAATAGTGATAGATATTCAAAGTTTATTTCAAACCGACTCTGTTGCTTCAGTTCCATCGACATAGTTAGTATTATTTGTATACATATATGTCAGTTCCATTTACTGGAAAGATATTATTGCGTACAAACATGTGTGGGTTTGGGCACTGTGGATGTAGGTCCAGGAACAGGTAATTATGTTGGCGTGGACTGCATGCTTTTTCGTATGCTTCTTGCAGGAACTTGGGCCGACCAGGCGCTATTTGCTTGGAAACTTGATTCATTATGCTGCGGTCTCTAGGCACGTCAAAGAGAACTAGATATTTTGTACTTAAACTAGTGGTTCTCAGTTCTTTAGAAAATGCGTTTTGCAATATAAGTATAACACTAAAGTTCATATGATGCGACAATTCTGTAAATACTTTTTGAACTAACTGTCTAGCTCTAAGACTTGATTCCATGTAGTTTTAATGGTCATCTAACACGACTAGACATGGGCTGTCTATTTCTTCAATTAATGACTCAATATTATCTATATCAGATGTTAAAGTTATATCCTTATCGTCTATAAAATCAGTGCTTGTAAACTCTGATTGGTTAGTATGTACACTAATATACAAAACTTTATTAATATTATTTCCAATTATTTGCCTACGGCGCTTAACAATTTCTAAACACAGAGTACTTTTACCAGATAAACTAGGGCCACATAGCATAGCCGTAAAAGGGTGTATTAATTTGAAGTCGACAGTATCTGATGTTGCCATTCTCAAATACAAACTACAACTGATCAGAATTTACAATTTACAACAATATTTAAGGAAAATTCACAATTTTTTTATTTTGCAAGCTATATTATCCAAGCTATATTTACAACTAATCACTATACAATGTACTAGGGTTTCTTATAATATATACATTTTTACATTTTTATTATTATTTACATATTTTACAGTACTCATATTTTGAACAAATTTGTATTGTACTCTGTGTACTCTATGTACAATTCTTTTATATCTTATATACAAATATTTTATGTACAATAACTATACTATTACAATATATTTAGTCTTTTTGACTTCTAAAACTATGTTATATTCTTAAAATTAGTATTTTTTACAATGTTTTCACTTATACTATACACAGCTTATATATTAACAATATTGAGTACTTTAGGTTATATTTAAGCTTAGGGATACCATAACATATTTTTACAAAACTCCAGACAACATACTTTATACGTATTAGACTGTAACTTATATTTATAGGTAGAAAACTTGCTCAACATAGGAATCATATTTACAAACTTTTTCACTTTTCTATCATTAACTAGTACAGAACATGTAAATACATTTAAAAAGTCTTGGTAAGAGATACCAATTGAACGCGAATATAGAAAATATAAACAATACATTCCACAAACAGTCGAACGTCCACTCTGCAGTGCTGTACAATTTTCGGCAATTATATATCTTGCAGGCCATTGGAGGCTTCTGTATTGCTGAATTGGGAACCCATATGAGTCAAAATATTCGAATGAGTCGCTTGAAACTATCCAGTAAGCTATCCAGTGACGTCCAGCTCCCTCTAGCGTGTCTGTATTTTGTATTATTGCTATTGGGTACGATAACTTTCCGTTGATGTTTTCTTTTTTTGCATTTTCTAATGTATTCTTCATTTCGTCTGCTGCTATTACGTAATATTTGATGCTTGTTCCGCCAAGTAAGATTCCGAGACATTGCTCCAACTCTGCTGTATTTATTCTGCAATAGGTCGTTGTTGTTGGTCAGTCAGCTTCTATTTAGCAACAGACAAGTCTTGAATTGGCACACTTGGTTTTATGCACAATTTTTTTAGCTGATCAGGGATTGTGCCTTATGGTTCTGCACAGCTTAACAGTTGACAATAACTTGTTTATTGCGGTCAATCTCAATGACGGTTTGGTACTGGCTGAACAGTATAGCTGTAACTGACTTGGTCAATGCGGATCTGAACTTCAATTGGATTTGGACTTGACCAGATTTATTTACACTTAACGAATTTGCCTGTGTAGGTACCAGCTCAAATGCAAACAAGACTCTTCCTTGAGTGTAGTTCTTCTGAGATATCTCATTTCCTAAGCTTGGGTTGGCTGCTGTTTTCTTTAATGTGTTCGAAGCAAGTAAATAATTATCTTCGCCATTACCAGACGCATCTTTAAAGCTCACTGGCAAAGTCTTGTACTCTATTGCTTCTTGGTTCATTGATACTGTAATTTTGCTGCGGTTAAAGTGTTGAAAGTTGCAGAATGACATTGTCAGTTTCCCCAAGTATGCTGCTGAATCCACAAGTCCAAATACTATATACTGCGGCAACCTAATGTTGATACAGTTATCCAATGAATGTGAACTGACTGCAGATGGAATGACAAAGTTCTTGATCTCAGGTTCAAGGCACGGATACTTTAAAGTCCCGTTGTTCAGATTAAGTCTATGCTTTTCAATTGCAAGTGGTGATACTGTTTGCCGCTTCAAGTACAGTACAGCATTAACGATGTCCACACGGAATGGACAGCCTGAATAGCCAGTCTGTGTTTCAGTTGCAGCGTCAATGCAAAAGGCAGGGTGAGATCTGCGCATAATAATTCTTATATCCGTTTCTCCAGGCAGCATTTGCGTTTGTTCAAAGAATGGCGACTTGGGTCTTCCTACCATAGTAAATGGTTTTGACTGTTGGGCGATATTGTATTTTGCCAAAAATCCAGTGTCTGTTTTCTTAAATTCATCAGGAGTAATGTTTGGGTAGTACAGCTGATCCAACATCCCATTCTGCTTCTCAATAGGATTTGATGAAAGTTCCCTTTTCAAGTAGGATCCAATAGCATAGTGATTTGAGTTGTCACTCACAAGTTGGCCATTTAAATAGAATTCCAGGTTACTAAATAGGCCGTAGAACAGCATGGAACACGGAGCGACAACGTCGGTAGCAGCGATCTCTTTTCCATCGCTAAGAAGTACACGGCAAGTGAGGTCTAAATGGGAGTCGTGTAAATTATAGTATTTTTCAGGGGATTTTAGTATGTCGAATATAATAGGATTTTTGTTATCCCTTGGACTAAGTACTGGATAATACGGATAGTATTCTGGTGCATCTTGAATACTTATATTCGTAGGGGGAAGCTTATCAAGCACTAGGTTGCTTTGTATAGATTTCTGGGATCCCTCGTACACCGTCGGTTCATCGTAAAAGCCTTGGGTTTCCATGGTTTGCGGAGCTGATAATAGACTTGAGATACTGCTTCGTTGTAGTCTGAATGTGGAATGACTCGTATTTCAATGAACTAGGGATTATATTCTATCGTCGTCGGGTAGTTCGGCGTCTACGCCCAGCTCCAGTCTGGGTGGAACTTCTGCTTGATACAGTCCTTTTTACACGAGAGACGGGGGTTCTTCTGAGTCGACCTCCAATTTGAGTCCTTTTTTTGACAGGCCTGCGCCTAGATCCTCCTGCTTGAGTCCGTCTGTACACCATCCTTCCCTTTATTCTTCCCCCTCCACTCTGGGATTTGCGAGCTGGTGGCTTACGGGATGAGCTTCTGTGGTTATTGCATAAAGTGCGGCAATGACTTACTCTGCATTTACGGCCTTTGGTTGTTTGTTTAGTAGCTCTGCGTGGTCTTATAGGTTCAAGGTACTGATTTTCTTCTATACTTGGATCACTAGATGTATTTCCTACAGTTTCAGCGGTTTCAACTTCTGTATCCCCTGTCCCCATTTGGCTTTTTTTGTTTGAATTTGTATTTACAGAAATAGGTTCAAGAATACAGTATTCACCAAGCAAGCTGTCTTTTGCAATGTCTTCGTCCACTAGACTTGAATTTGTGTCGTTTATATTTTTGCACAGTATTTTACGCATTATATATAAACAATACGATATATGTAGGCACTAGTATTAATGCATTCAGGCTAGTTTGAAATAAATATGATGTTAGAACGTGCACTTTAAAATATTTGATGTTGTCACTTCAAAGGCCAGATAAGAATAACTGGCAAATTTGCACGTACTCTCCTTTTATACTTGGCGGCATGTTATCTGCTCAAAAATTGCGAGGTCGAAACCGCAATTCAATGATTGTTTGAGTACTTGCATCAAGTTGCACAAGAGAGCGGTACTCATTGACTAAACTGAATCTTATTAGTTGGTGCTGCTGCCTGTGTAGTGGCACATATAGTATAGGTACAAAGCTGTGGACTGTCTCACTAGTGTAATCATCAGATATATCAACTGCTCGAAGTAACGGTAGCGAGTGAGAAGCATATAGCTGGTTTTCAACTAGGCTGCATAATACAAGCAATCTTTTTCCTGGCACAGTGTGTTTAGGCTCAACATCCTCGTCAAATTCTTCCTTTTCCATTTCTTGTTCTTCTTCCTTTACTAGTTCCGGCCTAAGTTGCGCAGATGTACCAGCTTTGAATATAAAATTGTCATCAAAGCCAAAAAATCTATTAACAAGTACTGGAAGCTGTACTGTAATGTCTTCTTGTAGGTCTGGTATACTAAGATGTCCATCAGCATGTTCGAACTGCACACGCGTATCTGCCCACAAACTAGCTAACAAAGTACGGTTAATTTCGTGTATGACGTGATCCAAATCAAGTTCTTCTGGTACCTTCATTGGCATAAAGTTTGCATAATTCTTAAAAATGCGTAAGTTCATGTATTCGTAGTCTACAATTTCATTGTATTTTTCTTCATCCACGTCAAACTCAGACTCGTATACGCCATTATAAAACTTGTCGTGTTGCTGTAGTCCCAAACACAGAGCAATAGGGTCAGGCAAAACCACATACTCGTGTTCACTGCATTCAAATGTTAACTTGCACTTTGTGTTACTCTTATCTAAAGGAAATTCAATCTTTAGCTTCAAGTTATAAAACTCTGGGTCGGCCATCTCAGCATTGAAACGTTCAAAGAATTTGCGAAAATCTGAGTCACCGTTGTTATTTTCTCTTCTAAACATCATAAAGTTTTCAAACCCCTGGTAAAGCTGTATAACGTTGTCCATATTTTGAAACTTTTCAGCGCCAAAATTAAAAAACGTGCCCATAGGATTATTATCCAAGTCTGATTCAACTACATTTTCATAGGGCAGATGGTTTCCTGACATAAATCTTGTTCTGCTTTGCTTAAAAAACAATGCAAGATTAGTTGGAATTTCAACTATAACACTGTTTGATGGGGACAGGTTCTGAAGTAGCATATGTATATTGCCAGGATCCAAACTTAATGCTTTTTGTGCAACATCAAAAGGCATGATGTCGTGGTGCAGCCTTAACTTTGAAGTAAGTCCACTCATAAATTCTTTTAATGTAGTATCTTGTTTTTGGTAGTTAAGAAATTCTCTGATAGTTGGTTTATAGTTAAGAAATAATTTTTCATTTGCTTCTACGTCCACGGCAACTGTGCTTTGCACTTTTCGTGCTGGGGGTCTCTGAACAGGTTTCATTATAGCATGTTGTGGGCTTGAAGTATATCTGAGGCTCACAAGTCCGACGTCGTAGTTTTGAAGGTCCAAGGGATATGGCAATACACATACAAAGCTTGCTGGAGTGTTGTCTGTATATATGCTATTTTGCTGGTCACTTGTAACTGTAACATATATGTTTTCTGAACCCATAGGATCTTGATCTAGAGGTGAGCAATAATGGCTGTCCACTCTTCTTCGTTTTTGAAAATACTGCTGTTTAATAGCTTCAGAAAACAAAGGCAAAAATCCAGATGGCTCCATCTTATCGGGTATTAGGCTTGACTTAGCTCTTTACTGTAGAATGCACCCGTGATAGGCGTGTTATTCAGATCCTCAAGATAGTAGGTTATAGGTATAGTATTAAAATTCACTGACTTTATAACAAAAAGCTCCTCCGAGTACGATTGGCTGTAACCTGTTCGAAATACAAAAGACGAATACATGTAAAACTCAAAATGTATGCCTATATATATTAATATTTTATTTGCTTACTTATGATCTACCAATATTTGTACCTTTGTCAAATATGAGTTTTGTACGGCTTATTCTAACACGGTCGCCTGGCAAATACTTTGCTTTCCTTTTTTCTGTGTTCTTAATAATATCTGAAAACATTGTCCTCCAGACCTGGTTTTCGTTTAACCGGTTAACCTGGGAAGGCGCCATTTGAATTGTTGAGTGAAACGTATTGTTATACGTCCTTACAAATGCCGGGAAAATATCCACGATCCTAGTATTATTCTTCTCAGTCATGTATCTTGCGATCCGTTGAAATATAGTCCTATACCAAACAATACATGTATATATTACGTGTAAACGTGGCTCTAGCATATTGTTACTAGATATATATATATATATATATATATATATATATATATATATATAAGCATACCACGCTGACTGACTAACCTAATTACGCGCTCTACAATACTGGATTTTGTCTCGCTGTACGTATTATAGTATTTTATTCCATGGGTTTTAAGAAACATTTTAAACGACTCGGCTCGAAACTCTGTACCTGTATTTCAATATAGTAAAGTAATGCTATAGTTAATATGTACTCAAACCTAGCACAGACATATAGTGTATAATAGTTTTTAAGATTTTTTAATATGTTATAAAATGTAAGCTAACGTACCTTGATCTGTGAATAGAAATATTGAAATTTTCTTTGACTCTCGAAAAATGTCTTTGAAAGCTTTGATAACAGACTCTGGTTTCTTGTTTTTTAAAAAGCGGCAGTAGAGTTTTTTTGAAAATGCATCAATACAAAATAGGATATTAGCATAGCCAGAATTATCTTTGGCAAATTCCCTTCCCAGAACCTTCAAATCAGAGCAATAAATCTCTTCTTCCATGTTCACTAAAGTTCTTCGCCGTTTAAAATTTTTACGTATAGGGCGATGCATTGAAAATGAACGCAACTGGCCTAATTCTTTATTTACCACAGCCTTATTGTGAAAGTTTTTGTTATTCTTAAGAAAACCACTGAGCGCCAAAAAGGAACCCTTTAACCTAGAGTTTAGGTACGATTTACGTATTTCAGCCATTTTATGAGCTGTATGTAATACTGACCTACTCAGAACAATTTCCAACTTTAAATGCATATATTTCTACAAAATCAATGGTTTATATAGATGTCAGCTCGAATTTACATGTGTACAATTTTTAATACTAATAATTTTGAATATACAAAAACTAATGACGATATGTAGATACTTGTTTTTGAATTTTCTACTTTTCATTTAAACTACTACTGAAATACATTATACTTTTAGAGAAAATGAGCAATTTTTCACCAAGAAGGAGACACACTTTTTTAGTAATTACTAGTATACAATACAAATGTACACTTTGTCCAAAAATAAATAGATAGCATTGACTAAACGTTGACAGTGTAATACAAGAAATACGTAAATTACTGAAGTAAAATTTGTGGTTTATAAAAAACGTGCAACTTGTTGTTTGATATTTGCCTTGCGTTCTTCCTTGCCGCTGCTTTGAAGCTCTCGTAACCGTTTTTCCTCGTTCCACCGCAATTCCATTTCGCGTTTGTGTAAAACACTTAAAAGTCTATTTGCCTGAATAATCTCATGGTCCAAAATCATAAGATTTTCAAACGAAGCAAACCGGGACAGGGCAACGTATGTAGTACACGCAATAATTTCTCTGCTGTCTAGGAAAACGCAGCCAATAGGTATCGTAGTTCCCTGTGACCTATGTACAGTCATTGCCCAACTAAGAACCAGTGAAAACGCTTGAATTCGAATATACTGCTTAGTTTCTAAATCCAGTTCGTTGTAGTCAATACGCAAAATCTTACATCCACGTCCTCGTGACGTTACCACAATGTCGTTGCCTCGATAAGACGGAAATTCTACAATAATTGCTTCAACGTGGTTCTTCCAGTAGAGCCTGTTGCGTGATGGACTGAAGACAATATCAACAACTTTGCCTCTGCTGTAGTTCACAAGATTTGCTCTCACATCAATATTATGGCTGAGCATAATCGGGACGCCATAGTCAATTTCCAAGGGGTCTTTTGTAAGTGCAGAGTGCTCCGCAATGATGACAGGAATTTCAATGAAATCAGGATGTAGTTTTCGGATCATCTTTCTGGAAAATAGAAAAAAGACAATTCAAATATTGTTATAATTTAGCTTAGTATAGTTTGTACAATATATTCAAGCCAGAATTTTGTCGGCGTCGCTGCTTTAATTGTCAGATTCTGATTCAGTGTCACTCTCGGATTCGTCTCCAAGCCTAACTGCGTAAAGAGGCCTCCTATATGATGGGTTAGCAAGTAATAATAGTGCGTGTAAATAACTTCTGTACGACATTGTTGACATCCTTAGGCCAGCCTCTCTAATTCTTGAAGCTAATATAGAATTGTATATTTGAAAATTTTCACGCTCCAAGTGTATGCCTGAATGTTTCTTTAAAAATCTTAATGGATGTCTGTTGATAAAAAAACAGTCAAAGCAACAAAACTTGCCTCTGACAGATAGTATAAAATAGGAAACAGGGACTCCAAAAAGCTGAACATGGCACTTTGAGCATTTGTAGTTTTCTGTAGGCTTTACTTTCAAATGGTGGGTTGGAATATAGTTTCGGTAAACTCCGTCGACTAAATACTTTTGACGATTTTCTGACCATTTGTCTGAATCACACTCTTTACGATAAAAAGTCTCGCTTTGACTTGAAACTACAACCAGGGAATCGTTGCAAGACAGGCAAAACGTAATGGATTGCTTGCAGTCTCCCAGGACTGAGCCGCGACAATGAATTGCCCAGTGGTTGTCTACTGGAGGCTTCATTGCAACTGACGAAAATATTGTGACAGAGTCCTGTATGACTCCGGTGGGGTGAAATATAGTAAGGAGATTCAACCTACCAACCCCTTAGAATTATTGCAAAACTGATGTATTCTGGGGGTTGCTGTATAATTTTCAACTAACGCATGCGTTTAAACTTGTGTCACCTTCTGTATTGATCGTATATGTACAGCTATTATCCATAAATAAAAAAATGAAAAACAATATACGTACTTATTGTGAGCGGCAACGTTACTGTTGAGTTCGTACAGATGTATTGAATTTTCAAATGCTTCAAGTTGTTCTGCGTTCAGTGTTGTTCTCAAAATATGTTTTTGACGTTGCTAAAGTTTAAAAAGATCCGCAGGAGTACATCGCCAGTATCTTAGTCTCATTAAAAACTCGTAGAACTCTTGTTGCTTTAGATCAGTGGTATTTTGTCTAAAAGGTTTGTCTAAAACAAAAGCTGTAGTAAAAGAATTGTAGACTTGAACTGCTTCTTTTAAGTCGTCAGAAACGTTGGAAACAAATTGAGTATACAGCGAATAGTCTCCACAACAAGAAGTTTGAATAAAATCTCCAAACATGACAATTGTTCGTCCTGCAAAAGGCAACGAAGCTCGATATGGATCTACTAGTTTAAAATACCTATCAACAAATTGAAGCAAACGAAGACCAACAGTTGAAAGTTCGTCAATCAGTAAAACTTTAACATTTTTAAAAGCGATTCTGTTAGCCTATGGTATTCCATTGCGAAGCTGGTCTATCAAATTTCCATTTGTGTACGGCCGTATCTTAAAACATGAGTGGAAAGTAGTTCCTTTTAAATTTGAAGCACACATGCCCATAAATGAAACAGTCCGAAATGAAAACTTTGCGTCACGACTTTCTTTTTGAGACAACATGTAGTTTATAGATTTTAAAGTCTGAGATTTTCCAGCGCCAGGAGTGCCTGTGACAATCATTCGTAACGGCTTCTGGTAGAACAATCTATCTGGCAACTCAATTTGTTGCTTTACAAGGTCTATTATTCGTTTTTGTGGCGGTGCTAGAAATGTGTATGGTACATCTGGTGGTGCAAACATTTCTAACATTGCAGCTTGTGTTATTATATCAAACTCTGAACGATCAAATAAGAAAAGTTCTTCGCATTTTAAAGTTTTATCAGAAATAGATCCTGTCTAATCACACGTACACTCACAATCCTCGTTATTCTTTGCACTTAGTCGATGTTTGTGTACACAGTTAGGACAGAGGGAATGATTCAAGTTAAATGCATAAAACCTTGACTGTGGAAGCAATGGTTCAATTGGAAAAGGTTCGCCGTCAAGTCTTGGTAAACCAGGCCGAGTTGCGTTTCTATAACTTTTTAAATTTTTCTCTGCAACCTCGGCAAACTCAAACGGGGTTCTTTTGCAGGAACAACATTTTACGTGTCTACAACAAATCTTTTTTGGCGGTTCGTTGTTATATCTTTCTGGTGCTTGTACAACTTTGAGAAATAATGACGGAGCTTTTAGCCACAATTTGTCATTGCAGGTGTTAGCACAAGTTAGTCTTTGAAGTTGAACTGAAAAGAATACTATTTTGCCGTGGCACGAGCTGCAAGTAAATCTCTTTTGAACTGAACTGAAGCTGTTTGAATGAAATCTGCCGTTGAGGTCTCTATTGAAATATTTCTTTTCTGTTGGTCGAGACCATAAACTTCTCTTAGCGAAAAAACTAGTGCCACAGTACTGGTAGCTAACTAGAGTCAGCATGCTAAAATGTATACTGTATGCTTTTGAAAAGCAGCTTTGCACTAATAATATTGTTTGTAGATAGGATATTTGTATTTTACATTGAATATATATCAAGTTTTACAAACTTTGTTTTATAAAATAAATATAGATATTGCATTTGATAGTGTGGCTTGTGCAAGAAAAATAATATTTTATACTTGTATCTAAATTCTATGTTGAAATAGCGAATAAGTAAATTCAATATAGTTGGTATTTTTAAGTTTTGGATACTCTAAAAATAAGTTACTTAAAGTGCAAACAGAAATATCTTATCGTTTAATAATAAAACAAAATACAAATCGTCAAATAAAAACAAGCCACAAAAATAATATCAAGACTCAATATAAAACTAAACAGACCTAACTCTACATTTTTTGTAGAAAGTATAAATACGAGCAAGCAATATTTGTAATGACAAGCAAAAATAATATAAAGTTACAAGTTATTACTACGCATGCAAAGGAATAGGGATAGGGGAAGCAGGCAAGGAAAGTGTAGTAGTGTTGGTGGCAATGATAGAATGTATAAAGCAATACTAGAGACACACAAGAGCAGTGTCAGGCAAAAACAATATTTAATAGTGAGGAGCAACACTGGCAGCCAACTAGGGTTAGTATGCTACAAGATACGCTGTATGCTTGCTGTAGAGACTGGAGCAGCACTGCTAAGGATCGACTGCTCCGTCTGAATTTTGCTCGACAACTGAATTTGATGTGGACAAGAATTTTGCCTTAATGATTCTAGAAACATTTTCTGTGTGAGGTAGGAGAGGGTGAATGGTTGGACTTTACAAGCCCACTGACCAATAAAGCAAGATCTTTTCTGTATCCCCTAGTGAATGTACATCATTGCAATTGTAAATATTAGGGGTGACAGAGAAAAGTAGGTGTAACTAGGAGTCTACATTGCCATGCAAAAGTCTATAAATACACCCTGTTTGCCGAATTCAAAATCATTCTCTTCCCAAACCTTGAAGTCGACTCGTCTCTTTAACGTTCTAACTGTATTCATACACTGTCATATAACTTCTAACTATACAAGTGTCATATAACTGGCATCAACATGCAGTCATACAAGGATACAAGCGTACCGCAACAAGAACAGGAACACCCAGTCGATCTCACAGTAAACCAAGTTAGACACAGACTGTCGTTGTTGCCACCACTCACCATTCAAACAAGTTCTCGTGTGGGACCATACGCATTTAACAGAAACAGTAGATATCAAAAGTGGAATTCTGATTGCAAGTCTGTCAACGAGTTGTCAACTACAAACGACAATTTCAACAGTACAGATTTGTTGCCTGCCAAGGCGCATGGCATAACCGCTCAAGACTGGAAATTTTTTGAAACTCCTGAAACTACCATCATCCACGAAACTTCTACAGTTGAAGCTCAGATTCGAGCAAGAGTTGTTTACGACAAATATCTGCAGACTTACGTTTACTAATTTGGTCGACGAAACTTTGGACATTGCAACCATTCAAAAATATCGTTTACTTTATTTGAAAGTCACAACATCGTAGAGTGGGCAAGTCAAATGTTAAAGGAAAATAAAGAACATCCGCTTCCAGGCAAAAAGATTACAGATCATTTGCCATACTTTGAAAACAAGACGTATTCACAGATGGCTGAAGAACCGCGCGATCGGGCAAGAAAATTCACGTACTGGCAGAACCCACATTGCACTCTCACATCTGTGCGAGTCCGTTTCTCATTTAACACCATGACTGGAGCGATCAAAATGTTTATTAACTCCAACCCATTGGACAACTACTCTCAGAAGTGGCCAGCGTATGGTGGCAGCACTATTTCGTTCAGTCTTGTTGAGATGAACGCTCTTGTAGAATATATTACAACTTCCAACTCAAAGCTTGCTTGCATGGAACCACGAGATTTTACATCACGGTCTCGTCAACTGAATTCCCAAGAAGTTACCCAAGAACAACGTAACTCTGAACCTAACTCTGAAGCTCAGCCCGAGAAGCAACACGTTGAAATTGACTGGGATAAAGTTATATCTACTGCCGTCGCAGGGTTTTGCCCAACACCAACACCATCAGTTGATCTCAACTCTAGCGCAGTCACAGATACTGATATTGGAGACTTTGAAAGCTCTGACGAAGACTGCGATGCTGACGATGAAAACAGCCATGACGAAATCTAACTTCCACCAAACAGTATTCATTCCCTCAAACATTGTGTTCCCAATTTTAAAGAATATTTATGTTTATGTTGTACTTTGTTTAGCTATAAAGTAAGCCATTTCAATTCAAGAATACGTGTCATGTTCATGTACAAAATATAATTTAGAACTCTCGATATAAGTTTTAATAATATGAAGCTGCTCAAAAGTGTAAAACTATAAAACTCTGTCGTTCTTTTTATAACCAACGTGTAAAATATTTTATATTCTGATTGTGTACAAGTTATCATAAAAACCAAAAACAAATTGTAAAAATGTACACTACGGGCTTTGAACATAGACTGAAATATATTTGTTTCCAAAACATAAAGCACATATTCTATTTTATTAGTATAGAAGCACTATATTAGAGAAGCAACATCTTATATACTCAAACGTCCGTGAAACCAACACAGCAAATATTCTGCCAACTAAAAGTTTCTATCATTCATAGTTCAAAATATACACGCAATATAAATCAGAATGTGTTTTTTATAAGGAATAATGGTAGCATACTTACAATGCGTGCAGTACTGGATACGTATTACAGGTACATAGAGCCGGCCGTGCGCTTATAAGTTCAAATGTAGATAGGATATTTTTATTTTACATTGAATATATATTTAGTTTATTAGTTTGGCTCGTGCACGAGAAATAATGTTTTATACTATCATTTAAGTTTTAAAATAAAATACAGAATAAGCAAATGCAATATACCAAGTATTTTTGAGTTTCAGATATTCTAAAAATAAGTTACTGAAAGTGCAAACAGAAATATCTATTCGTTTAATAATAAATCACAAAATACAAATCGTCAAATAAAATCAAGCAACAAAAATAATATCAAGACTCAATACAAAACTAAAAAGATTCAACTCTACATTTTCTATTTAGTAGTAAAAATATAAGCAAACAATATTTGTAATGACAAGCAAAAATAATATAAAGTTACAAGTTATTACTATGCATGCAAAGGGATAGGGATAGGGAATGCAGGCAAGGAAAGTGTAGTAGTAGTGGTGGCAATGGTAGAAGGTACAAGGCAATACTATAGGCAGAAGCAGGAGCAAAGTTACAGGCAAGAGAGAGACTCAAAAATGAGTCGCAATACTAGTGTGCAGTCGAGTTTTGTAATATTTTTCATGTTTGAGAAGGAGGAAAATGGGTGGTTAGATTGACGCAAAAAATATCCACTGCGCACACAGCACTGCCCCGTCCACCCCTAGTGTTCCAAAAGTCGTCCTGTCCTCGCTCACTAGTCAAATCCGTATGTACAGCTAGTGCGGTATAGCCCATGTGTATCTCACATGTATTTTTTATCGTTCTTTTTTCCCCATTAGTTTGTACACTAAAGGGCTGCCTATTAAAAGCAATGGACGCTCTCCATCCCTCTCTTCCATCTCTTTCATGACGCTGCATTCAGTTGCAATGGATCGTACCTACCTACATGGTACATACAGCCAACCATCAGAGTGTACTTCTTCTTTCATCCCAAATCTGCCTCACGTTCTTTCCTTTTCTACACGCATGCCGCCGTACCTACTTTACTGTCTCTCTCCATCAGCTCAGCTCATGGGGACTGCCTATATATATATATATATATATATATTGCCCTGTGTCCTGTCATTTGCATCTCTCTCTTCCATTCTATCTCTTTCTCTCTCGTCCCAATGCATTAAATTGCATTATATAATGCACTACTACTACAACTACGTACCTCCCTATATGCCTCTGTATGATTTCCCCTTCGTCTCTATCTGCCTGCTTCTTTTCAGTTCAGTTCATATGGACTGTCTGTATATATTGCCGGGTCGCTCTCTCTCTCTCTCTCTGTTTATTATTATTCACATTCCCCTTCGTCCCTACGTTCCCGCTTCCCTCAGCTCAGATTCCCGTTCTCCATCCCCCCCTTCCCCCTTCCCCTTCCAGTCACCCTTGCCCTCCAAGACGTTCACTCTTTCTTTACTTCTCTTTCTTACCCCCTCTTGCCTCAACGTCTTCTACGTTACTACATGAGATAGCGCGGAGTTGATAGTGATTATCACTATCAACTCCGCGCTATCTCATGTAGTGCTATGCTTTACCATTGCTCATAGGTGGTTGGAAATGCAACATTTGTAATACAACGCGGGTCTCTAATACAACGCGGGTCTCTAATATAACGCGGGGGGTAAACGTCAATGTTTTAATACAACGCGGGTCGTTGTATTAAAGAAAATACGGTAGTTATGTATGCTGGCATTATATAAAATCCTTGCTTACTAGATCGGTAAGAAAACGAAAGTAAACAGTAACACTGTTTTCCCGTTGAATCAGTTAAGTACCTATACTTATTTGACACTACTGATTTGAAAAATTAACTTCGTATTCAAAAATTTAATTCTATAAATAATTAAATAACGGTCCCTATCACTATTTTACTGTAAATAAAAAGATTTTACACGACCGCGTAATATTATATATCAGTATCTTAAATAAAGGTTTAGGGGAAAATGTCCAGGGTTGCTGCTTGCGGGTAAAATGTCGGGGGGGAATAGGTCCGGGGGGAAAATGTCCAGGGGGAATCTGTCCGTATACCGGGCTTATGGGATCCTAAAAAATAGGAAATTTTTGACGATCTTGTACCACATTTAACAAAAGCAGGCGTGCTTGGTGAGCGGTTAGGACTGCAGACTGTAACGAAATTTACAGTCTCAGACCCGACTTCGATCCTCGGCCACTGCTAATCGTTTACGGCTCGGTGTTGTACGGTAAACGTCACTGGATGGTTGATTGAAACCCAATCTCCTTCGGTGCTCCTTAGTGACGACTACTTACTGTAGGGGCCTTGGGAATGGGACTCCTTTACTGTGGAGGAGGGGACGGGGATAGGTGAAAGGGTACAAAGACCGAGACGATCTAACGCGGTAGCCTCCTATTTCCTCACCCACAGTGACTGGTTGAGTCTGGTTCTATGAACTTCGGTTAAATCGACCCAGTGAATAAATTATTATTATTATTACTACATTTAACATCTGATACCTTTGCTTTGTACGATTTTATTTAACGATGTTACAAAAAATGAGCTCGGAGTTGAGTCCCTAAAATTAGGGTTTTCTTTTATTTTGAGTGGGGTGGGGCGCGAGCTCCTAACTTTTGGACAGCTACGCACTGCAATCTATTATCTATCATAGATAGGCATACCTCGTGAAGGATGAGCGCAGTTCTGGTATTGCCGTGAGTACAATAGATGAGTGCGAGTGCAGTTTTAAACTTTGTGTACTCATCTGGTGAAAGCGAGTATTGCAGAATTCGCATCCCACTCATGCGGGTGAGCATTAGTGCATGCAAATTGCAGTCATCCCTCATCTCAGTGCTGCAAATGATTTTGGTATAAGCTTTAAACTTTGCCTTAACTATAACAATAACAAAACTAGATTTTCAATGCTAAATAACTTATAAAAATAATAGGGTATTGTTTGATAAGTATTGCCCCAAACGGAAAGTCATGCCCCAAACGGTATGTCATGCCCCGAACGGCAAGTCAAGCCCGGTTTTATAATTGTGAGAAGTTATCAAAAAAATTATTTAACCTCAATTCCAAGCTTAATATTGAATGCATGTCGTACAGTTTTGCTTGCTGAGTATGTGTAGAGTAGAACGCATACATTCTTTAGATTCGAAAAGATAACATTCTTTACATCTAACACAAATTTGTTACCGCTAATATAATAAAGGTATGAAATTATAAATATTTATTAGAAACTTATTATTCTGTGTCCAGCTTTAATGAGCTTCCACATTTTATTTCTGCATTTTTGTTGACTGTTAAGGCTAATACTAAACTGTTGACCACCTCTTGAAGGTTTTATCGTAAAGTAAGGTTTTGGGGAGGGGCGAGGGTGTATTAGGCCTGTTGACGAGCCCACATAATGACAACCACTGACGTCGTAAGTTTTAAATGACCCGCCTTGTTCCCGAACTCATAGACAGAAATTAGTTTAGGGAAAAGTGCTGTGTGAAGTGCTAAAGTGTTAAATAGTATAGCATAAGACATTAGTTTTAGCCCAGCTATATGAAATATTGTATGTAGGTATATAGGTACTTCGTATTGTCATGTACTAACAGGGGTTCTCATAAATTATTTCCATTAGTTTAGTATGGGAGTCTAGCAATGTCTCGATATCATAACTTGTTAAAGAATTTTGTAAAGTCATTTATGGACTACCCTGAAACTGTCAAAAAGTCATTAAATGTTTTGATTGGATGTAGAATTTTCTATAGTCGAAAATTCCATATGCTTGTCATAGCACTGTGTTAAATGAAATAGGGAATTTGTTCGAATAGTCCAGTGCGGTCCAGAGGCTTCGACTCCAGTCTTGGTAATTCGACCATAGTCCTGAAAACGTCGAATACCTTCGCGGGGATTCGATGACTGTTTCGAAGCTTCGATTTTTGTCAATTCCCGGTCTTTGCTGTCATATAAAAGGCCGAGCCAAGGACTGCAGTCAGTCTCTGGACAGCCAGTTGAGAGAGCGGTACAACTCAGAACCAGAATTTATCTTTCACATACATAGTACTAGTGGTGAGAAGTCAGCATCAGTCATTACTATTCTCGTAGTACGTATAGTGTATAGTTTTGTGAAGTAATTGTCATATATTTTAGTATTTGAGTGTTAAATTTAAATAGTACGGACAAAGTGTCGCTAGTGTCGGAAGTTGTGTCTCCATTTACTATATAGTGTCACTTAATGGATTGTACAGATACATTTATTTAACATACACTTTTGTCTTCAGTGTGCAATATACTAGAAGTTGAGTACCTGACTACGGCAGGACTTTGAGTCATTTATATTTTAGATTATTGTGCTCATAGTTTTATAGTGATTCCACATTTTGCCTTATTGTATGGGCTTTACCTTGGGCTAATATTTCTGTGAAATGAATTGAACAGTAGAATAAATACAGTACTAAGTTATTTACACTGTAGTGACTGTGACTTGTGTGCAGTGTATTTATTTTACATTTGAACACCCGGGATCCGGTTTTTGTCTGTCACCACCCATATTTGAGCTATCGAAGTGTTGCCGCCGCAACAAGGCCCCTACAGTAAGTAGTGGTCACTAAGGAGCACTGAAGTAGATTGGGGTTCAATCAACCATCCAGTGACGTTTACCGTACAACACCGAGCCGTAAACGATTAACAGTGGCCGATGATCGAAGTCGGGTCTGAGACTGTAAATTTCGTTACAGTCTGCAGTCCTAACCGCTGACCCAAGCACGCCTGTTTTTAATTTCCATGTATTTAATCTTTAACACTTAAGTATAACCCTCGCCTCATTAGGGATACATACAAAGGAGGAAGCACTTAGCATGACGCTCACGTCATCTAAAGCTTTTGGCTTGCATCACCTTCAAGACTGCCATTTTCAAATAAATTGGTTTTCTCCCTTATGATGCATGTCTCACCGTATAATCCAGAATTACAAAGGTCAAAAAAATGGCAAAATTAAAAACCTGATGGCGCTTATAGTAATGAAATTACAAGCAATGGTCTAATGTGTATAAAGAAATATGGACATCAAACAGCATACGTCTTCCTAAGTGTCTTTCAAATCGGCAGAAATTACATACGCTGTTCTTTCGACAAAATTATGTAGAGCAAGAGTTGTCTTTTCTGCCAGAGCTCGATCCGTAGTAAATATTCTCTGCCATAATTTTTTCTGTAGTCCCAGCAAGTCCCTGTAATTGGTTCATAATTAACTCGGTGCTAGTACGGTACACGTCATCAGAGAGTTTACACTCTGGTGCCCTCTAGTTGCTTTCTCTTACTTTTGGTGCCTTAAGATTCAACTTACCGCTGTAAAGACGGTACGAAGAAAGGTGAAAGGGTAAAACGACTCGCGAGCGTAATCCGCCAAACAAATATTAGGATTTTTCATGAAATAATGTTTTTTAAAACGAGACCAAAAAACTTAAAATTGCTTAATACCAAAGTGCGCGTAATGAGTTTTAGTTCGCAAAATAATAATTAAATAAATGCATTAAGGTTTTAAACATTTAGTCAACTAAAACTCATCACGCGCCCAATCATGTAGGGCAGTATTAATTTTTTTGAGCGTTTTTAAAAAAATAAACATTTCATTCAAATCATATTATGTATTTTTAATATATATATTTATTTGTATAGCAACTTAGATTTCAGTCACATGTTTTAAGGAAGTTTTATATGAGTCAAGCCAAATGCGCTTCGTAGTAACTACTGCGCAAGAATCTTAGACAGTATTGTACAGTTTAGTTACATTTAGTACGGTAAGGTGTATAAGTTTCTGAAATAGTCAAATTAAGAATATAAAACCAGCATTGTCTGATTCATTATAATATTACAAAAGAATTATCCATTTATGTAACTTGTACAAACCACAATAATTACAAATAAATAATACTGTGACATTGCTTTTCTTTCTATGCAGAACTGATATTTACCAAAACGCCCTTGAAGTACAGCACCGTAGATTTATAGTAGGTAGATTTTATGAATCATAACGTTTTGTTTCTATGTTTCAGAATTGTTTCAAAATGTGGAACGGAGAAAAACCAAAACCTTCTTCAAATGCTGGATTATCTAAGGTTAACTTGGAAAGGATTAAAGCGGGCAGAAAACAAAAATTGACGAGCTACGATGAGCCTGAACCAAAGTCGAAAGAAAAGTATCCACCCAACACATTTTGTACCACAAAATGTGATTCGCTCATTGCAAATACTTGTATCTGGAAGCACGTCAACAGGTTCATCGTCACTACTCCTTAATGAACCCCGACGAACAAAACCTGTTCATGGCCTGTACAATGCGTCTTACAAAACCCGGCGGAAATAATTAGACGTACATCATACTGTACGAAGCAGCTCATTTTGAAGTTTGCCGTACTACTTACGACACGATCTTAGACATCACTACAGGCAGGATAGCTAGAATTCAAGACAGAATTAAAGAGTATGAAGTGTTTCCCCGAAATCAGAAATGCCAGAAGTCAAATCCTCATAAAATCGATGACTTTATCAAAGAGTCGGCAGTGGGTCACATGCATAGTTATCCAAAAATGGACAATCACTACTGCAGAGAAACATTTGCTGAGGGTACTCAATTCTTGTCGTCAACCCTGACCTTATCTGAAATGTACAAGGATTTCTGTAAAGACCATGGAGAGGGATTATTGTCAGAATTGTATTATCGTAGGCTATTTCATCACCCGGATACAAAACTGAAGATTGGAGTTCCGCACGCCGATTGTTGTGAATCATGCCATTTGTTTGCAATGAACTTACGACTTTGTAGGACGGAAGAGGCAAAGCAAAAAATTCTTAGAGCTCAAAAACAACATCACGACCATGCCAGAGAAACCTTCGAAGAATACCAAAAAGACAAGAAATTAGCTCGCAAAAATCCAGCAAAGTACGTCACCTTAGTTGGTGACGCCCAAAAAAATGGGTGTTGCTAGGCCTTACTAATCAGTCGGCTTACTTCAAGCGCAAATTTACCGCGCACAACTTTGGCATTCATGACTCGTCTAATAACAACGGTTTTATGTATTTATGGGATGAGACAATTGCAAAGAAAGGGTCAAATGACATAGCTTCGATTTGGTATAAACACATCACTGAAAACTATCAGCCATTAGAATTGGGGGGTGAAAGGCATTTGGTAATTTGGGCGGACCTGTGCGTGGCCCAAAATAACAACTACGCAATGGTAGTTTTGACGCAGCAGTTAGTTCGTTTAAGATACTTTTCGACATGTACATTGAAGTTCTTTGTCTCTGGGCACAGTTATAACGACAGTGATGGAGATTTCGCACCCGAACGAAAACAGAAAAAATCCAGTTAAAACACCTTAGGGAATGAGAAAGATAATGGAAAGTGCCTGACCATCGCAGCCTTTTATATGCACTCAGCTGGTGCAGTCAGATTTCTACAACTTTTTGCCTCTACAAAATTATTTTAAAAGACCATCCCCCCTTTTAGTTACTACGTTTTTGTCTTTTACTGTTCATCAAGACAACTTAAATGAAATCAAAACAAAAAAGTTTCATACTGACACTGAGTTCCGTGTGTTTGACGTCATGCTCCGGGGAAAGCCAATACCAATGGAAAATTGTCCAATGGTTACCAGTACTCGAAGTTATACTGGTCCTCTGCTATTGAAGGGAAAGAAAAAGATGGATCCAATAAATCTTATAAAATTTTTAGACCCTGAAGATAGAAGATTCTACATGCCTCACGTTATGGGAAAATCCACAAATCAAAAACTTTGAAAGTTATTTCCAGGAGAATTGATTGCCTTAGAAGCTGAAAGTGATTGCGTTACTGACGATTTGTGTAACAGTAGTTCAGAGCATGATGATTAACTAACTAGTTAGTAGGTGCGTGTTAAAAGTTTCAGCTAGTTGAGTTAAGATATGTATTAAATTAATTCATTTGAATTGTTAGTAAGTGAGTAGGTGCATTTAAAGGGTTTTAGATGGTTCAGCCAGAACAGGATTTAAACTAATTTATTTAAATTGTTTTATTGTTGTACATGCTTGTACTTTAGAATTAATTTTAGAATTAGCTTGTAGGATTTAAAGTTTAATACAAACGTATTCCAAACTGGTTTGTGACTAGCTCTTTAGAAGTAATCAATACTCAAAATCCAAAATTAATATTAGTATATTGTATTTTTATCAGGTCTTTTGAAAAATAGATGTTTACATCAGCAATTACTTAGCTAATTTTTCTATATGATATTTGATAGTAAATTAATTTGATTGTTACTGTTTATAACAATGTTTGTTAAAGTTTGTTTGATAATAAAAATTGCCTAAACAAAAAAAATAGTAAGTAACTAAAAACAATACAATTGTACTCAGTCATACGGTGCATTTGAGAAGCGTTATCAAACGAGCGGTATGAAATATAATTTTCTAAGTATGAAATTCTATATCTTATGCCGCTGATTGTATTGTTTTTCAAGTGGTATGGGCAATGACAGGGGACGTAACGCTTTTCTGCACCCAATTTGGTCAAATTGTCTGTTGTTGCTTATGCCACTTCCAGTTTAATTAAGATGTTTCATAAACTTGCCATACTTTATGGAAGAAGAAAAATAATAATTAACAGACGCTTAGACCACCGCAGTATGACCAAAATATTATGGATTAGGTTTTCATAGTATAATTTAGGTTTGCGACCGGTCACTGAATATATTTCTTTAATCCATGTTACAACTAAAGACTAGATAATCATGTGGCTACAAGGTGAATATTTTTTATCCAGTAAAACAAAAAGTAGTTTTTAGTACCCTTTAGGTTTTCAACATCTGATATTACTTTAAGAACATTTTACCAAATGTTTAGTTTTAATTGGCATCAAGTTACGTTTAAATAATTCTTTTGACTAACTTTTTGTATTCAATTCAATTTGTAAATCTGATATGTTGTTATACTCTTCATTACTTATTACTTGTATTTCAGACATCGCTTTTTGAATACAGATTAAATAATTCATATTACTGCATGTATCGTTTTTATGGTATGTGATTGAATTTATTTTAGCTATAAGTACTTATTTAAAAAAACTAAGCTTAAGACTAGCAAACTTAAAATATTGATTCCATAGGCGCGAACGATTATTTCCAATGGAAGCTCTAACGAGAACACGAATGTTAAAATACTCAACGTTGCTAATTACTAAATTAACTATTGTTTGGTTTACTTGATAACTAATATAGTAAATATTTGTTCTATAATTATCTTATCTTAACTGTTTTACCATAAATCAAGTGGGCAATAAATTACTTTTTTAATTATTGCTATAACTAGTTCCTTAATGTTATAATATTTATTTTCTTATTGTAATTTTCAAACAACTATTTAATTTGCTTTCTAAAGTAAAAAAGTCCATTAAGGACCAAACCAACACTATGTATATACCATGCTTAACATACTGACTTTTAACTGTCACAGGAATAATATTTTAACTGCTACATTTTTAATGATATTTCAAAGTTATTCATTACCTTTATGTTAAAAGTAACTATGGCTTTTCAATGTTATGCTTACCTATGATTTTTGTCATATTATTTTAGTGCATAGAGATTCAACTCTTCTGTTAAACTTTTATTTCGGTTTAATTTGTTTTATTTTATTTATTACTAAATGCAATGCGCTTTAACTATACTAAATTGTAATACTTCAGAAGTATAAACTTTTTAATTGATATAAACTCCATTAATTTAACTCTTAACATAATTATTTGTAACCTACGGCTTAATGAAATGCAAAATAGGATTTGTAACAGGTTGCTGAGCCTAAATTATGTTCAAGAAACCTACTCTATAATTTTTGGTCATACTCCAGTGATCGCATTGTCTGGTAATTATTACTCTATTTCATATTAATACAAGGTAAAAATGCGGTGGCACCATTGTCTGCTAATTATTAATTAGCTCATTATTACGATATTTTTGCTACAAAAATATATTTCGCCGCAAAAAAATCAGTTTTAACAATATTTTCCTACAGTCATATTTGTACAAGATGTATAAAGTAACTGTATATAAATAATTAATTAAGTATGTGGTTAAAACATACTCCTATCACGCCTGCGGGAATAACCTAACCCGGGCAAGTCTCTAACTGGGGTTGTGATTAAAGCTTATCCGGCAAGAAATGAGTCCCTTTTAACCGGATAACCCCTTTTAGTGATTTCCTTATAACCGGATAATTGTAACATTGAATGCTTACTTAATGTTTGAAGTGTTTGGCTGGCCAACCAAATACTTCAAATCTGTCCCGTTTAGGCGGTTTTTAGATGCTGAGCTTAAGCATCTAAAGAAATGGTCATGTCCGTCTGTCCCTCTGTCCGTCCGTCTGTTGGCCGAACACTACAGGTCACAGTTTTAAAGCCATTAACTTTAAAATTCTTTTAAACGATCAGAAATGCGAGCAGGCAGGTCTGTATTGTTTTTTCAATTCGATCGGACTGACCATTTCTTCACAATTAACAGTTAACTGGACCCATGTCAAAACTCAGAAAAGTGAGTTTGGGAAAAACGAATACATGCGTGTAAACAAATGGATAATTCATGTACATACCACGTAATTTCAAAGCTCTGCGCGGCGAATACAAGTAATTATATCTTATAGTACAGACCCAGCCAATTTCAGCTACAGTATTCAATGGCATGCAGTCTGATTGTCTGATGCAAGGGTGACGCGCAAATGACGTCAGGCGAAAATTTCTTTTAAACACCCCCACCCAGCTGCTGTCGCATTCACATTAGGTAAGCAGGCTAGGGGTGACGCGCAAATGACGTCAGGCGAAAATTTCTTCTAGACACCCCCACCCAGCTGCTATCGCATTCACATTAGGTAAGCAGGCTAGGGGTGACGCGCAAATGACGTCACGTGAAAAAGACACCCCCGTTCAGCTGCTATCGCATTCACATAAGGTACGCAGGTTAGGGGTGACGCGCGAATGACGTCACGTGAAAATTTCTTTTAGACCCGCACCCAGCTGCTATCACATTCACATTAAGTGAGCAGGTTAGGGGTGATGCGCACATAACGTCACGTGAAAATTACTTTTAGACACCTCTACCAGCTGCTATCGCATTAACATTAGGTAAGCAGGCTAGGGGTTACGAGCGAATGAAGTCACGTGAAAATTTCTTCTAGACAGCCCCACTTAGCTGCTATCGCATTCACATAAGGTAAGCAGGTTAGGGGTGACGCGCAACTGACGTCAGGCGAAAATTTCTTTTTGACAGCCCCACTTAGCTGCTATCGCATTCACATAATGTAAGCAGGTTGGGGGTGACGCGCAACTGACGTCAGGCAAAAATTTCTTTTAGACACCCCCACTCAGATGTCATCGCATTCTTATTAGGTAAGCAGGTTATGGGTGACGCGCAAATGATGTCACGTAAAAATTTCTTTTACATGTCACGGACTGACCTATTTGTGTTATAGGTGTTCAGGGATTGTCCATAATGACGTTATTTGTGAATAGTGGAATTTATAAAAAAATTTTAGCTATATTAAAGTACGTGCTACAAACATTGGTTTATGTCTTATTGATTGTAGGGGAGCTTCTATAAATCTTATATCATCTTTTAGCAGCGTAACATAAATTGTCTTGCGCCTTTGTTGAAGCTCAGCATCTACTTCGGGCCAACCCACGGTCGACAAATCCGGCGCGAAGCGCCGGATTTTTGGTTTTAACAGAATCCGTTTCAAGTGAATTTGTCAGTAAATACTGAAGATTTTCAAAATCACATCACTAACAAGGGAATGACGTGACATGATACATCCAGATTTTAAAGAGACCCATTTCAAAAAATCAGGTTACTTTTGAATAGCACAGATCTAAAGTAACTCGAGTGCATTTTGCGTTGTTTGGTCGCATTGACCCGCCAAAGTTCAAAAAAATTCAAATTTTGAAACTTCGCCGCCCTATAACTTCTACAGTTCCCATCCGATCTGTGCTATTCAAAAGTAACCTGATTTTTTGAAATGGGTTTCTTTGAAATCTGGGTGTATCATGTCGCGTCATTCCCTTGTAAGATAAAGTATTGTTTCTTTTCAGACAAGTTATGAGTACGTACGACATTATCCCCCCAGGAAACTCCCCCCCCCCTCCCGGACATTATCCCCCCAGGACATTTTCCTCCCAAATCGTACCGAGGACATTTTCCTCCCAGTATCAAAAACACAACAAAAATGATTAAGTATTCTTTACGGAAAATTTGTGTTTTATTCATATATTTTCTCCATAATATGCAAAAATCTTAAGCTATTATTGCTATTATTGCATATTATGAAGAAAATCGATGAGTAGTACGTAAATTTTCCGTAAAAATTTGCTTTGTTGATTTGACAGCGCCGCCTTCCCATCAGTCCATTAGAAATTATAATGTCGGAGTGAGCATAAGTGGTTAACTCACTTACGAGAGGTGAGTCAACAAAAGATTAGGTGTGCATACTGCATATACGGCTGTCATCCTGTATACTTTCCACATATCACAGAATGGTCGATGGTTCGGTAAACGGACTTTTCCTACCCGGACAATTCCTACCCGGATTTTTCCTACCCGAACTTTTCCTACCCACGACCATGACTAATGTAGAAATAAAAAACAAGTATAACTATTTTTAGTGTACCGTAATAACACGGCAGTTTCAAAACAGTTTATTAAATTATTACTAATTGTCAATAAGTTTTTATAAATAATAGCGGCGATTGTCTTTAATTAATTATTTTAATTCACGTAAACTATCCCTGACATTAAAACTGAGAAAGAAAGACAACATTTAAAATTATTACAAATAATCTATATGAATTTATAAAGGACGAAAGAACAGCAAAAGAGTATAATAACGTTGTATGTTGTACGTATATCTTTGTGCGATATGTAGTGTTTTTCTAGTACATGGGCAGGAAAAGTCCTAGGTTTAGTCGTGGGTAGGAAAAGTCCGGGTAGGAAAAGGCCGGGTAGGAATAATCCGGGTAAGAAAAGTCCGGGTAGGAATAATCATACAGCCGATGGTTCGTATGTACACACACTCGTCTGCCTTGTGTGACTCCTGAGACAGAACGTATATAGGAAACTGACAACGAACTTGTTTCTCACTCTTTCACTCGCACATTCAATTTCATGATAGGAGCATTCAAAACACCGCCAGTCATCAGCCAGCGCTAACACGATATGGAAATGAAATGGGAAACCACATGCACATGAAAATTACTACCTTTTCATCCGCACCGTTCACCGTGAAGTAGAGTGATGGCGTCAAGGGAGACGGACGGTGAGACAGGCGAAAAATGCTCAATTGCCGTCAACCATCAAAAACGTGGATATGTAACTCCTACTCCTCTACTACCCTTCCCTTCTTTAATTATTATTGAATTCAACTCTAGAATTTGATGACGTAAATTAGGTGACCAAAACTACTAAAAAAACCAGTGCTTCACTTTTGTGTATAGTCAAAGTCATATTATAATAGGTGGAATTTTCTATTAACCCCTGCCTAAAAGTGTCAGATGAGAGTCATTATCATTGTTTATATACCTTTCCTTTCCTGTACGAGTCCACTGCAGCGTGTATAAAATATTTATAAATTATTACCAATAATTCCACAATGTGGGTACGAAACGACGACTGACTACGTTTACAAATACGCGACTATGATTTCCTCTCTTGTGATTTGATATCTGTCCGTGTTTGCACAGTGTTTTGGGTCAATATTTCCATTTCCCACTTTAAATTCTATGTTCATCCGACGTAATAATAATTACGCACAGAACATGTCCAGGGGGGTAGTGTTGATTCTGACGATGAGTGTGTACAGGACAGTGCTTTTAGTGCGGATAGTACACAGCTCAATCTAAAATCCATTGCAAATAGCAATATCAATACGAATGCGAATGCTAAAGCGGATTTCAATGGGACGGGGAGAGAGAGAGAGAGAGAGAGCATGTTGCACAAAATTATATAATTAAAGGTAATACTTTTGTTGGGTAAATTGTAATTATTTTTTTAATGCCTACGTCCACTTTGCTCCGTAGAATATTAACCCTTTTGGCATCTGATTTATGATATTGCGTGATCCCTCGCTCTGGAAATTAGTAATTAAACTCCGTACGCAGTCATCGTACGTAGGTAGTTGCAGCTGTGAAAATATAACAAAAATGAAAGTATATTATGAGGGTTGTAGGATTATTCCTACCCGGACTTTTCCTACCCGGACTTTTCCTACCCGGACTTTTCCTACCCGGATTATTCCTACCCGGACTTTTCCTACCCGGACTTTTCCTACCCACGACCCAACCTAGGACTTTTCCTACCCATGTACTAAAAACAAACTACACTTCGCGCAAAGACATACCCACAACTGTTGTTTTTTATTATAACGTTATTATGGCAAGCGTAATAGTGCGCCAGTTGTAAATAAATATTTACTTTCTCTCTCTGTACGGTATTGCCTTTCATCATATTGCAGGAAATGGTCGGCGGTATTACTATTCAAGTATAGTATGGTGGGATTACTATGTAGCAATTCACTCATACCCCGTTTCGTATTTGAACAGGAATTAAAATATGGTACGAGATTGTGAACAGACATTTGTTTCGCTTCCACAGACACACATATCTGAAGGAGTAAGTAAGATAAGGAAATTAGAATATCTTTTTCACGGAAATGCTAACTAACGTCACTCAGATTCCATTCCCCTATTAACTATACCATCTCCCTGACATACCCGTATACATAGCCAGCACAAGCTGTTGAGAGTTCCGAGAACAGGAACGATATGAGTTTTAAATACACAATACCAAGGTACTAGGGCATTGCGAGAGAGGTATTTAGGACGTCATATCTTACCACTAAGCCACGGCTGCCCCTTTTAACTATAACATTATTTATTATTATATACTAGTTATTTTAAATAATTTAGACTTGCTAGTGAAATAATCTTACCTACTTTATTACCAAAGCAAATGCTAACAATACTAAAAATGCACATTTTCAACTTTGTTATTTCACTAATTAAAATTTAACCAACTTTGGCATTATAGTTAATCGAACCAACCCTGCATATATTTGGTAATTTAAATGTATGCTAATAATTTACGGTAATCAATGCATAAGTACAAGAAAGGATGGCGTCGGTCCTTGGAACTGCGACTAGACCTTCTCGTCAGTTGGCAGTTAAACTTCAAGTGGTGTCTAAGCTTCAAGAATAAAATATTTTTGAAGTTAAGTTCTTTCACATTTAATCTTATTTCAAAATGGCAGCACAATTATTAGACACAAAACGAGGAGGCAAAAAAGTTGCATTTGAAGGCAATCTCTATTGTTGGCAAAAACCAATAACACTAAACCGAAATAGGTGGATTTGCGTAAAAAGTAGAGATGGTAACGGGTGTAAAGGCGCTTTAATTAGCAATGGAAGCAAAACTAGCATAATTGATCCGAGCCGTAGTGTAGACCACAATCATCCACCCAATGACATAGCCGTGACTGTTGCAAAAACCCGTGAGGAAATGACAAAAAAGGCTGCGGCATGTAAGGAAAAGCCTGCAGTAATATATGGTAAGTACAAATGTATAATATATAACATTATTGTAATTATTTAACGATTTCTATAGGCTCCCTGTTAATTATTCTCTTAAAAGCTCACTATTAATACATACTTAATGTGTACCGTATGTTCTATAATAATGCGCGGGTCTGTAATTGTACGCGGGCCTGAGAGGTCCAAATTTTAATAGTACGCGGGGCGTACTGTTATAGAATGTACGGTACACATATTATGCGATTAATTTACCTAAACGCTATCTAATGCATTGTATTTTTATAATTAAATAGGGGAGGCGCTGCGGCGAATTAACGACGATGCTAGAGGGGGCATGATATCTAAGGAATCAATTAAAAGAAACTTGCGAAAGAATCAATCGGCGATGTTTCCGGTTGTTCCAAAGAATATTGAGGATTTAGTAATCAATGGAAATTGGGCTTTGACTGACGGCGAAACTCCTGCAAAATTTATGTTTTACGATAATATAGGATTGTCACAGTCAAGAATTGTAATATTTGGATCACGAACAAGCTTGGAGCTACTTTCTAAAAGTTTGGTCTGGTTCATGGACGGTAATTTTAAAATTGCTCCCATGGGATTTGCTCAAATATACTGCATTCACGTTCCGCTGGGAGAAACTGCTGTGAGTACCGTCTATGCTATTCTCCAGCACAAGACTCAAGCTGTTTATGAAGAGCTGCTGCAGTCCATTGTTTCATATTGTGAAACACTTGGATTATACCTGGACCCAGATCGCATAATGACAGATTTTGAAATTGGAGCTATGAATGCTGTCAAAACTGTTTTAGGAGAAGATGTCGTTACGAAAGGATGCTATTATCACTTAACCCAAAGTACCTGGAGGAAAGTTCAAGAACTAGTGTTAGCAGCACTTTATCGTTCGGATTTCAGGCATTTTGTGGGGATGATCGACGGATTAGCTTTTCTCCCTATTGATGACGTGAAAAGAGGAATGGAGTGCTTACAGCGAATTGTCTCCCCGGAAGCATTGGGATTGTTAACCTACTTTGACGAGTACTATGTAAACAATAAATTAGTTTATTTTTATACAACATTTCAATTATTTCACACACTGCATTCATATCTACATATCAAAGGCGGATCCACGTGGAAGGGGAGGGGGGTCAAGTTTCGTTAGTCCCTCCCTTCCTAATTAATTTTACTAGCAATGTGCAGGCATGAGCTTTACATAAATTATGTGGTACGTCGAGAAAGGGAGGGGGGGGGGATAGGGGTTCAAAATTTCCGATTTTTGTACGACGTAATTTATGCACGCTCCCTGGATGGCCGCTTAATGTTGTTAGGACCTCCCGAAGACTAAATCTTGGATATGCCTCTCCATATTATTATATTTATTTGCACGTGTGCTTAAAAGTAATATATTTTATTAATTTTAGGCAAATTTAGACGCATCAACTCAACACGGGATGAAGTAAGAGTAAGATTTCGAAGATTGAAACCATTATTTGATCCCGTTTCATGGAATGTTCATCACGAGACTTTGATGGGCATGGATAGAACTAACAATCATTCTGAAGCATTTAATAACAAGTTAGCATCGCAGCTTGGGTCATATAATGCCTCTGTGTGGAGAATAATTGATGGGTTTCGCTCATTAGAAGCTGAGACGAGGACGTCAATAACACAAGCCAGTGCTGGACGACCTCCGCAAAAACGAAGGCAAAAAGCGTATACTAATTTGCAAAGCAGGTTACAGAATATTTGCTCTGAATATACGGAAAACTCTTTGACTATTGAGTCATTCCTGCGAAACATAGGCCATGCCATTAGATTTGATTTATAACTTTTTTATTTGATTTTTATAGTAAATATATTATTACTTTTAAGACTCCCTAATTTTGGGGTGTTACTGTTTAAGAAGAACATTTTTAGTTTTTAAATAGTATGCACAAGGTCGCATCCGTGGACCAACAATTACAGGGAATTTTATTTATTTTAGTAGATACTAAGAATACAACGTTATTATACTATTTTGTTTTTATTTTGTCCTTTATCAATTCATGTAGATTGTAATATGTAATACCTTTAAATTTTATGTAACACTATCTTTTTCAGTTTAAATGTTAGGGATATTTCACGTGAATTAGTGTAATTAATTATAGATAATCGCCGCCATTGTATCTAAAATCTTATTCACAATTAATTATACGTTATAAGTAGTAATCATTTAATAAACTCGTTTGAAATTACAATTGTATTACGGTACGCTCATAAATAATTATAACTGTTTTTATTTCTATATTAGTCATGTCATGGTCATGGGTAGGAAAAGTCCTAGGTTGGGTCGTGGGTAGGAAAAGTCCGGGTAGGAAAAGTCCGGGTAGGAATAATCCGGGTAGGAATAGTCCGGGTAGGAAAAATCCGGGTAGGAAAAGTCCGTATACCATTATGAGTCTGATTAGTTGTAATGTAGCAGGTAAAGGGGTAAGGAGGGGGTACCCCCAAAACAAAAAATAGCACTTGAGACTTGAAAGTTTAAATCTTACATTGAATGTTGACTCCAAGGCGGTTATGCGGCTCACTACTGCACTGTACTGGGGCTGCGTTTTCAGGTGTAGATTATGTAACTTTAGTTGAAATAATTTGGGACCTTCCGGGGTGTTTATTTATACCTTGTCCACTGACTGATTATCAAACTTACTTTAGGTACTTTAAGTAGGTACTAAAAGCAATTCCAGTCACACTCACCCCTATTATCCCCACCACGATCATCACCACTATTAATTACCCCCACCCCCATTACTACCATTTATTACCCCCACCCCGATTTCCATCATTAAATACCCCCACCCCGATTACTACAATTAATTACCCCCATCCTGAGTACCACCATTAATTACCCCCAGCCCGATTACCACTAGTAAACGCTGTTAAAATAAAATATAATGCCTATTTAGTTGTTGTTTATTAGGGGTGGTAATCATGGTGGGGGTTAATGAGGATAATCATGATGGAGGTAATTAATGGGGGTAGTTGTGGTAATTCAAAACCCCTGGATACGAGCGTGAGATAATTTGACATGAAATGTAATGAAGTATTTTGGGCCCGTTATAATCACAATAAGAAATTCCGAATATTACGAAGTAAGGGCAAGTGCGAATGTGTAATAAATAAACCGTGGCTTATGTTCTCTGTTCTCATGCCTGGATTTTTTATCACAAGTATAAATTACAGCGTTGTGCACTTGAATTGGTGATCAAATAATAAATAAAAGAAATTATGTAAATAGGTAGAAATAATAAATATAAGCTTCCAAATCCAAACACAATAATTAATATGAGCAGAGACATGAGAAAACTAGCGAACTTCCCGAACTAACAATTTAAAAATTTCCCATTTTCCTTCGACTACCACGGCTTCGAACTTCAGCGCATTGATATACATACAATACAAACTACAGGCCAGTTCAGTATTGCAGTGGGCTTGAGCATCTGGCATGGCTTTTACGCTACAAGTTGAGGCTGCATGGTTTTCCATTTCGAGGAGATGGGCGGGCTCGATTGTTTGTTTGATGGAGGGCGATGAGGCGGCTGAGTTAAGTTGGTTGCCGATCACCAAGGTAAAATTGACATAGAGAAAAATATATAGGTAATATGTAGGCGGTCGTCCATAAATAACATCATGGGTAGGGTCAATGGGTCTACCTGGATATGGATGACATCCCATGTTAAAGATAGCCATTTACGCAATGGTTAAGCTGATGACAGGGTAGTCATAGGGTCCTAGAAAAGGCGATATTTCGATGATATCATTTATAGACGACCCCTAGCCTATTTCTTATTCTTACAACTTACAACAATACTCAAGACGAGAAATCATAAAAGACTATGACATAGTATGCTAATGTTAAAAATTTGACCAAAATTTCTCTCTCTCCTTTCGACGCTGTGGCCAATCAACGACTCTGACCATGTGTTTTGATACATAGTCAGAGTCGTTGATTGGCCAGCTTCAAAAGCAGAGAGAGAAGTTGGTCAAATTTTTATCATTACTATACATGGTCTCTTAGGATTTCTCGTATTTGCAACAATACAACATGAATTGTTTTTATTAAACTGAAGTAAAGTTTTAAATCAATTTCTACTAGATTTTGTTTTCAGTCTTACAGCGAACCCATACCCATACTAACATAATATGGGAACATGGAACGGTGAGCCAGCACTACTTAAATAGGAGAGGCTTCTAAATTTTTCAAGTTTTATGACATCATTCAGATTCAGATTTCATTCTTCGAAGCGTCGAACATTTTTATATTCATCAACTGCTGCCATTTTTTCATGTTTTTTAAATTCATTCTTATTGTGAATTGTGAAGTATAATAAAATAATAAACTTAACGTTTCATCCTTGTTATTAAAATCAGAGACATTGTTTTAGTTTGTGTCGTAATGCAACGTAAATTAATTAATTATTACTTAAATGGTGGTGCTTGTATCTGGCTACGCGCAAGATAATACAAAAGCAATAATATTATGTAAATAATAACTGGCGTTAAAATTTTCACTGCACACGATCGCCACCAAGGTACACTACTTGTCATTGTCATACTATACGCATTCAATCTTTGCTTTTTTAAGAAAATCATTTTGCAAAATTAAAGAATAAACTTCTCAATAATAATGACAGACATTACAAAAATAAGAATAATTTTATACCAATATTACTTACTGCATGTTTCTTTAAAACAAAAAAAACGGTTGCCATTCACAACTACTACCTATTACGCTTTTCGTTGCGGCTAAATTACTATCCAGAAAATATTATTACTAATTTTAGAAATAAATTGGCATCTCTAATTGTTTTAACGTCACGAGAATTTGAATTGGCTCTCACAACATGTACATATACGTCAACAGATATATTTTTAAAAGAAAATAGCGGTATTCACGATTACGCTACAGCGTCTGTTTATGCTACTTGCTGTCGATGCTACAGCAAATTCGAAACAACGTGTTGTAGCACACTGTAGCAATTGTTGCATTGGTTGCCAGGGATACTGAGTTCAATTAGTGAATTTTATATTTTTAAGCTTCGAATTTGAAATAAAAAATATGTATTATGTACACCGTAAAGCTCCAAATAGAAGCACGGTCTCCAATAGAGGTCGGGTCTCAAAAAGAGGCCGAGTCTTAAATAGAGGCCGGGTCTCAAATCCAGGCCGAGTGTCCAATATAGGTCAGGTCTCAAATAGAGGCCGAGTCTTAAATAGAGGTCGAGTCTCCAAAAGAGGTCAGGTCTCAAATAGAGGCCGGGTATCAAATAGAGGCCCTCTGTGACATGTAGTGATGGGACAAGAATCAAGCTTCAAGTAGAAGCCATGCATCTGCTTGAAGGTTTACGGTACTAATATATTTTATATTTTCAATGTTTAGTCACCATGGAAACAGTAATATTCAACGCTACAGCATGTTACTTAAAGTGCGTTCACAATTCTGGACGATTTTGGTGCTACAGCACCAACAGCAAGTAGCACGAACAGACACTGTAGCGTAATCGTGAATACCGCTAATGAATCTTTTGGTATATTAAGAACTAGTAATATAAAAAAGTATAACACTTCTCCTACTAGATATACTGTTTGGACTAAAGTAGAAAACCATTACAATCCCAATTTACATCAAGCTAATTTAAAAGCACCTTACAATTTTTTAAGCGTCACTGATTTGTGTAATTATATAACATCCAAAACCAATTATGTTTACGAATTAAACAATAATGATTATGTTTAGGTTACTGAAAACAATGACTTCAGCGTTTCACTACTTACACTCAAGCTTTCATTAAAAATCAATAAAATTTTAGGATTCCAAACTGGTGAAATTCAAGTAAAAGAAAATTGTATACATGAAAAAGATAAAGTGTACAAGTCATTTGGAAATAACTTGCTGTTTCTTTACTGTGACATTGTTAAACATCAATACGTTGGTGACACATTTGCACCATTAGTACGAAGCATGCCTCAAGTATTTAATAATATTAAACCATTTCAACATAAATTTTGCAATTCAACATACCTTCCTGTAAAAATAAAAAGTTTGGATTCTATTCACACATATATAATGAATGAATTAGGCCAACCTCCTCCATTTGAATTTGGAAATTTCAAGTATACACTCCACTTTTGTCTACGCTCTCACTAATCGCAAAAATGTCTTCAACAAATAATGAAAGTAAATTTTATCGAATTCATCATCCTTAACATGGTAGTGGAATGCAATATGTAGGAAATCTTTTATTTTACAAAGCTTCCAATACAAGACAAAAAGGTTGTGAAATAGGTGGATTTTTTAGATCAATATTTAAACAACTAGTACCGTTTGCTACAAAATATCTTTTACCTCACGCTATGACTGCTGTAAGGAATGTTGCTAGTGATGTTATTCAAGGGAGAACATCTGTAAAAATTCGATTAGAAAAAAAGGAATAACATCATTTAAGGCTGCTGAAAGTGACATTTTAGCCTATTCTGGTTCTAGTGTTGGTCAGAAACGCAAGGCAGCTGTCAAGCAAGAATATCGATATAAAAAAATCAGACGATGTTTTAAAATTGGAAAAGAGAAAGAAAAACCTACGAAATTAAAAACAGGAAAAGGAATCCTAAAGTTAAAAAAATTATTAAAAAAAAGAAAACAAAAAAGCAAGTGACATCTAAAGCAAAAAAGACGCGTAGTATTTTTTATTTATTCAAATGGCTCAACATCAACACCTTAAAAGTGAGTTAGATATATTTAAAAATGATGGTTACGATATGTTGATATTAACAACACAAACTTTTGATGTTTATCCAACATCGCCGTTGTCTGAATCATCTGTAACCTTAACGTATATCATAAATTGCACTGACAGGCACTATTTCTAACTTGACAAAACAAGAATTTACTTACAACTTAGAATAACGAAGCAAAACGGTAAAAAATTAGATGCAGAAAGCATTGTAGCACCCGTAAAGAATATTTTACATTTTCTGTTTTCACATTGTGCAGTCCATTTAAATGAAACACTCATAACCCTGTCAAACTAATACGATACGTATCGTAGTATGATTGAGCTATTATTATTGTTTTCAAAAGAATACAATGATACTCAATCTGAATGTGCTGGGTATATTCAAAATGGTAATCCTGACTTAGCAGATACTGCGAAAAGTAATTATTACAAAATTAGAAGTGAAATGTGTAAAGAAAGTAATGTGTTTAAAGTAATTGGACGTCCTCACGTTGATTTGTTTGCACTACCTGATGTTTTACCACCTAGAATTGATTTAAAAGTTATATTTTAACGCTTATTGAACGATTTTGCTACTTTGTCTTCTTCACGAAAAGAAGAAAAAACTGAAGAACATTATAAAATTAATATTTTAGAAGCTAAACTTCTAATTGTGAGACATAATGCACTTCCAGCTGCAGCAAATAATCATATTTGTCAACGGAATAACAACAATCAAGCAAATTTATATTTAACACGAGTTGATGTTAAAAGCTTTTGATTACCAATTGGGACTTTGTCAAAAATTGAACAAGGTGTTTTCAAAGGACGACAGCTTCCAAAAAGACTTGTACTTGCAATTGTTTCTAGTATACATATTTTAAAAACTGTAACTTCAAATCTTTTTATTTTAAGGAATTTCGGTTTATCTCACATCAACTATTCTATAACCGGCAATACGTGTGAATCGTATCGATAAGAAGTGGATTTCAGACTAAAGTCACTGCGTGTTAAAGAAGCTGTAAGCAATTTATTTCGATCTATTGGAATTGAAAACAAAGATGTAAGCATTGACTATGACGTTACACATTTTATAAACAACAAAACATTATTTGTTTATGAAATTTCTCCAATTACAAATGTACATTGTCCAACAAGATTGGGAAATATTAAAATCAAACTTCGTTTTTGTGAGTCTACTATAGCTCCACTAACTGTTTTGTGTTATACTAAAACCTATGGAACTTTAAATATTAATAAAAATAAATCAGTATCCTACAGTGACTTTTCACAAATGCAAATTCAGTAATGGATACAAAACAAGTTTTTAACTTTCTAAAAATAATATGTTTTAGACGCAAAGCATACTTTGACTGTATATCATGTGACGAATTGAAATATGTTTGTATAAATAAATTTCAAATGTGTTTAGTTGTAAATACTGATCTAAGCACCAAACCTGGGGAACATTAGGTATCTTTCTACAAAAATAGCAAGAATGATGATTTGGAATTCTATGATTATTATGGAAATGGTTTAGATTACTATTCAAAAAATTTCAATTCTACTGTTTGCGGGCATTATGCTTTATACTTTTTATATAAAAGAATCAAAAGATGTTTACCAATGCATATATATTGTATGTTTTTAAATAATTTTAAACAAAATGATCAATTAGTATACAATTTTATTTGTTCAGAAAAGTATTTGTTGTCTAATAATTGTTGTAATTATATAAATCATCAATGTGTAACACATTTTAGTTATCAATAAATACATTTATAAAAATTTCCAAATAATGTTTGATACATCACACATATTCACTTCTTTACCATATTGCCCACTAAATTTATTACTTCTTGCTAGACGAGATTTTATTGCATTAAGTAAAGAGTTTTTTACAACTGTTGTTTTTTTCCTAGCAGGTTTAGACGACAAAGTAAACGACTTATTTATTGCATTAGTAAACGTTTTTTGGCCGTTATCATCATTATTGCCAGAAATTTCAGAATTTTGTGAATTTTACTTTTTATTTTGAGGCCATAAATCCGTCATGTGATTCTTCATTGATTCGATTATCTTGTAATGATTAATACTATTTATATTATTAGCTCACTTGTTTTCAGCTTGTTGAATAACGGATTTAACTAAAACTGGTTTTTGACTCTTGAATTGTTTTTTTGATCCATTTTTGCGAACGTGGTCACTATATAATATTTGCTTGACATCATCAGTCATATCTGTGGAATTAACAATATCATTTTGATCTTCTTTTTCTTTTTTAACTTTCATTAAAATATTGTATAAAGATTCTGGTATGAATTTTATACGCTTAGCTGCTATTATTTAAAATTAACCTTGATATAATTCAAGACGCAATTGTAGCAAAAATAGGTATAAAAAATCTACTTCCACGTTGACAAATAACTCTCTTTTTTCAATAAAGTATTCTTAAGCGATAATAAATGGAGTTGTTTTTTGTAAGGTCTCGGACGGTTGACTTTTCTAAGTGACACTAAAACACCACCTATAAAAATTTTCTTGGCGCACTCTGCTAGTGTTTTTATTTCATCTTTGCTAGCTGTATTTATTACACTATGCGCACGTTTTTTACATTTACTTTTATGTAAAACATACGATTGTCTAGAAGGCGCTTTATGTTACTTGTTTAGTCTTGAGAAGGCTACACGCTACTGATAACTATAACGTAGAATATATTCCTTTCATATACTTAGTCTTTGCAAATCTACCAATCAGTATGGATTTTAAAAAACGCGTCTGCATCTAAATCCAAAATGCTGTGGAAGTTTTTCAGGATTAAATTCATTTGTGAAACATAACACGAGTATTAAAAAACAAGATTCATTAAAAGTTTTACAAAAAATTCCAGCTCATACAGAAAACGTGCCAACTAAACGTTAATTTAAAATACGTCGAGTCATTGTCAGTGGAATGGATAAACAATGCGTCATGGATCTTTTTGAAATTTCTAAGTACTCAAAGTTTAATAATGGTCATCACTTTTTACTTAGCTTAATCGACGTTCTTAGTAAATTTGCATTTGTAAAACCTTTGAAAAGTAAAGCAGGCACTGCGGTTTTGAAAGCATTCAAAGATATTTCAAAAAAGTCAAAAAGACCACCAAAAACAATAAAGGAACAGAATTTAAAGGAGAATTTAAACGTTGTATTACTGATAAAATTAAATTATTTTACGTTGAATCTGAATTATAGGCATGCATTGTTGAACGATTCAATAGAACTTTCATGTGGCGAATCAGTCGTTATACCTGACATAAGCAGTCGTACAAATTTGTACACGTTTTAGACGACTTGGTAAGAAATCATAATAATACAATCCATTTGAGTATTAAAATAGCTCCAGCAAATGTTGACAAAAGTAACGAATTTGAAATTTGGTAGAATTTGTATGATAATGAAACATTTAAATGTAAAAAACCATCAAAACTATCTATTGATAACGTTCTCATATCTATAGTCAAAAAGCATTTTATTGAGAAAGTGTATGCTAAAGGTTTTCGGTCTGAACTATTCACAATTAAAAGAATCAATAATTCTTCTCCTCCAATGTTTTATTTAACGGATAAAAATAATGTTGACTTGCATGGTGGATTTTACATTAAAGAGCTTTCAAAGGTGATTTATGACTATTAAATCCCCTCCAAATTTTGTATAAATACGACAGTTTCTGACAATACTTTCACATTCAACTTTGTCCTGTACTCCAGTTAGGGTCTTTTTGAAATCTTATCCAACTTACATCAAGGTAATAACATTTTTAAATATTTAAACAATTAATTACAAAATCATGGAGTGTTTTTTGTTATTATGTTTTGCAAGATCTCATTTTTTTGTCTTTGTTAAGAGTTTGCAAAACAATTAAAAAAATTAATTAAAGACGAAATAAATCACCAGAAGGAAGTACCTCAGGGAAACGTAATTTCACCTGCTAAATCTGAAATTATTGCAAAAGAGATGGATAATTTAGACAGCACATTTTTGACAGCTGCTAAGGCCACAGGTACTTTAAAATTGCTACTTGATCGTCAACGGCATTAAAAATTGGTTGGTTCTTCTACGGATGTAACTTGTCCACAATTATGGTATTCAAGAAGTGGAATAAAAAACATAGCCTACCTCAATATTCGTCGCAAGACTTTTATAGCGGAGATAATGAAGCTTAACATATGAATTGGATCGTGTACCAGAAGCTATAAGTTATTTAACGTATTACTTTAATGTAACTTGAGAAAATACGCATGATTTAAGAGAATGTTTTAAAAGTTGTATTGAAACATGTGATGAAATACTCTCAGAGAATAATATTTTTCCTTCTTATTCTGTGGCTTCTGTTGATGACGTGGATTAAGCATGTTTTATTATTATTTATTTCCTTGAATAAATAAAAGTATTGTTAACGTTCGTAAAGTTAATTCATGTTTAAACTTGATAAAATAAAACATTTAAAAGAGGGTATAAAAGCAACCATAAATGTGTATTTAATATTCATTCAATTTTTAATTCTCTTCACGAATACAAGTCTCATTTATTTTTTGTAAGAAACATTTTGTATTTCGTTTTATTCAATCACCATGGCTGCTCAACAACTCACTTTGGCCAACTATCATCTTACAAATCAACAAACTGGCGGTAAATTTATTTTAAATATTTAACGTAAAATATCTTTTTCCAAAAAAAATTGTAAAAACAATGGCGGCAGAGGTAGCGGCGGCGGCGGCGGCGGTTTGTAGATAAGGAAGAGGGGTAACTAAAACCCCAACCCTTTCCATGTACTACTTCTTCCTGATTAAATCTTAATATTAATATTTTACATTTAGATATGTTTGAAGGGGTTGACATTTGTAGAAGCAGCTAGCACTGGATTAATATAATGCTAAAAGCTGTTTCTGAAAGTGAAGAACTAGAAATCTCTTCACCTGAAGCTGATAACGAAGCAACGCAAATGGAGGTACATGAAAAAGTACCACTGAAATCAAAATCATCACTGTCGAGAAAAAGAAGTATAGCAAAAGAGGTTTCAGAAACCAAGATCGTGCCATCTAAAGTTTCAAAAAAAGCAGAGTCTGAAAATAAATTGAAAGCATTCCACAATATTCCTGTTTTTGTTGAACTCAGAAATCCAAAATGTACGTCGTGCATTACTGACGGTGATAAGGATGACATCAAAATTGTGTATGTGTCAATCAATCAAAACTGCAAGGATTTTTCTAATCAACAGGCTACTTTTATTTAGGGAGAAAACAAACCATGTATGTCTTACAAGGATTTAAACTTTATTTATCGTTATCATGCAAACTACGTTAGAAAAAATTAAATAATTAAATACGTTCTTTCTTTGTAAATATATTGCAATCTTTGTCTGGAAAAATGTTGCTTCTTAAACGATAATTTTCATTTTGTGTTTGATTACAATTAATAAATGAATATCCATGTGGTACACTTATACACTGTTTTAACGCATCTTCAATTACTATAGATATTTTGTCCCACAATTTATTTGACATTCAATTTTATTCACAACTTGAGTTTCTCTTGGATTTTTAAACAATGATATATATATAGCATTTATAGGTCGGAGACCTTCATGAAAGAAATTCTGTGTAATAAAAACAATGCAACAATTTCTATGATTTGAACCACAAACTAAAGCCTGTAAAACTTTTTTAGATTTAGGAGCTTCTTCCATCATATCGTTCAATATGTAAAGGTATGGATTTAGATGATCATCGCCATATTCTTTAGGTAGCCCCTTATGAAAATGGATGTCAGAAATTTTGGTTTTTATTTGCTTGAATATGTGAGGTTGATCAAAACCATAGCAGTATACGACAAACTTAACATTTGGAAAAATGATTTTATTTCTCCGTAGTATGATTTGCTTTGTAAGTACACTTTTACCTGACTAAGTTGGGCCACTAACTATCATATCAAATGAATGAATGAGAGAGCAGTTCATAATAGTAGTATTTAGGATGAAAACTAGTAAAGAACTAAATGCTTTGGAATATTGTAACATGTATTTGTATGTACAATGCGCATATGTACATAATGTAGATTTAATATGGTGTTCAATTTTTTTTCAAAATCAAAACTTTTTATAATCACTAGAGATTCTAAAGTATTGCTCGTATGAAACTCAAACTATCATTTTTAAAATCCTCGTTTTTGGTTCTTTCTAAAAACTCAATAAAAAAATTATTTTAAAAAAATAATTTTTTATATCGTTTTAATCGCAAAACAAATTAAATTTTTTTAATTAAATTTGTAGATGTAGTTGGGTGTCCTGATTTTAAATATGCAAGTTGGTTTGCTGTAGGTAGTATAGTTTAGGAAGAAAAGGCATTCATATATTTTAGATATGTCAAAAAAAAATAAATATTTTTAGAAAACATATGCAACAACATAATATAGTATTTTATATTTTTTATTATACATACATAAATAATACTATTGTTTATTCACACATATTACTTTGTTGTGATTTAATTTGACAATGTCCAAAGGCTAATGATCTATTCTTATTTACATTATACCTTTTCGTACACAATGCATACCTTTTGCGTACCTTTTTTAGTTATTTCTACAGTAACATTTTGATGATCTCTTAATCTCATACATTTAGTTTGGATACTTGTACTATTATTATGTTCATACACGCTAACATAATGATTATATTTTTGATGTTTTTTTAACAAAAGCATTTGGAATACCTTAAGCACGCATGCTTTCCTTACCAACACAATCAACATAGGCATACATTTTAGGTTTAAGAAATATAAATTTATGTTTTGGTTTATCAGGATTTTTGTCATTAAATTTAGCCAGAACTTTATTCTTTGTATTGTCATATGGATTTAGTTCTTGAAAGGTGGTATTATTACTTTCTGCTGGATATGCACTCATATTATATAGATCTTTAATTGCAGGTGTACTTATCATATGCTTGTAAGGGTCTTTTTCTAATATCAAGTAGCATAAACTATCTGTATCAGTCATAGGCAAAAACTAATCACAAAAAAACTAACATGTGGTTGTAGTCAAAATCGTACATAATTTTCTTAGCTCTAGACAAATATGTAACACCAGTAGCAATAGGCTTATTTAGTTTACATGTCAACTTTTTCCTAATAACCAAACAAAGTGTATTTGTTATTTTTTTTTAAATCTTGAAATGTTGCCTTTTTAAAATATCTTAACAGATCATCTAAAGTCTTAAAAATTTGTACATTCATTCTGTCACGCATTTGTTGAATACTTTTACCATACAAACTATTAACAATCAGCTTTAAAAAATATTTTTCAGACGGTGTTGTTGCATTCTTTCCATTCTCAGTACACCAAGCTATGAAAGGTTTTAACTATTTTTTTTGAGTACATGACAAAACACGATAAACTTCGTCTAGAATAGCCCCCAGCTTTAAATACAACTGTAAATCTTCATAGTCAATGACGTACTTTTTTCGTGGATGTAAGTCTGCAATAAGTTTTTCATTCTTGAACATGTACTTATTTACATTAAATGTTTTAAATAAATTTTCTTGGTATGAAGAAAAATAATCAAATTCAACATTTTGCTAAATAGGTGCAATTGGAAAATCGTTAAACTTGTCATAAAGGTGATTTGGAATGTGGAAATCCACTTGAAACATATATCCTGTAGTGTCTTCAACGTCCACTTCTTAACTTATTATTTTTTCCGCTGTAAACTTGTTAACTTTATTTTTGCTGAGAAATTTAAAGTCATGTGTTAGAAGATTACCAGATAATGCTGATACATTAAGATTGTTAGCATCTACATACTATATGTAGGATTCCTTCTTTTTAGGATTGTACTTATCTTCGCCTAAGTATTTATTGTTAGCTTCAGCTTTTCTTACAGAAACCCCACAAGCCAACCCACTACGAATGGCTGACTCAATAAACATGTGCATGTCCGGATCTTTTACATATTTAAGTTAAATACCACTAAATTTAAGAGCGGCATCCCAACTTATCATAGGAAGTGTCAGGTACTGAGCAGGGTCTAACTTAAACTTCGTAAGAAACATGTGTCTAAGATTTTCAAAAACATCGGCGAGTAATGCAACATCTAACTCACAATTAAGGTCATGATAATCACCCATATTTCTACATCCAAAGGATTCCCACACAGCTTTTGCATGTTCATAGTCACTATCAGAAATATGCGTGTCCCTGAGATTATTATAAAATGCTTCTTAGGGAGGTAGGTGGTCAAAATTAAAGTCATCAGCGGTTTAAACAAAGCTGTATGGATAAACACCTTCCTGAGGAAGAAGGTCAAATTTTTTACTCCCTCCATGACCATTCCACTTTTCACGAAATTGTTTTGTTACGACAAATTTTTGTTTTTCACCTCGAAGCTGTGCTACAAGTTTTTCAAAAGAGCATGTTATAAATTTCATGCTATAAATGAACTCAATGTGGTCATTGATTTTTATAGAAATAAACTTTTCAGAAGACAATGGAGTAATCTTAGGATATTTGACGCATTCGTCATAAAAAACTTTAAAATTTGGATAGCAGTTATTATCGAAAAAGTTGTGCAATATGACAGGAACTTTATACAAAATTGTTGACTGCAAATTACACTGTTCATGTGCATAACCAATAAATTTTCCATTGAAATGGAAATGGTGCCGCACAGCTTCGACAGCACCAAAAGTTTCGTCACAAAACCAACATTTGTCAATAACCATATCCATGTCAGCACGTTGTAATATCATATTTTTAACGTCCTTGAATATTTTGTATCTTGTTTGCATAATTGTCTTTAGTTCTTCACACAACTTGGCAATTTCACGTATAAATGTACGTGCAACGTCTTAATTATCATCTTTAGTGTGATAATCATTTTAATGTAAAATATTCCTGTCTTCATTAATACATTTTTAGGAGTATCCACACGGTTTATGTACTTGTATATACTTAGTAGCCCCACTAGTCTTTCCATCACAAAACTTAAACTAGTAATGATCAGGAATTTTCTTTTTAACAGTAAGTTTTCCACTTTCATTGTCTACAAGTATACATTTAAAGTTGGCATATATATATTTTTTATGGCACAGGAGTCATATATCTATAGTTGTTGAAGTAATAGTGTGTATGATGGGGTTTAGGAAATACAGTTTTTTGAACACCAAACGTTGCACATTTTTCCTGTGAAAGCAATGTTGTCTCACTTGTAAACCCTTGAATACAATAACTACACATAAATCCTACAGGTGTTCCTGGAATTCTAAGCAGCTTAGACAAGCCCCTACTTATTCGTAGAGCAACAAAATGTTCCTTGTCTTCCTTGTCAATAAAAAGCAGCTCAACATCAACTCGAGGTGTCTGCTTTTCGGATAAAATGTAAATAGGTGGAATTTTTTTGTAAAAATCTCAGCTAAATTTTTTGATCGTTTAAGCTCTTTTTCATGGTTTCCTACATTTAGGTAAACTGGGTTTCTGTTGTATTCATTATCGTCGTCTAACGAAGCTTTAATTTCTCTATGGTCTTTGTACAAAAACACGTTAATTCTGTATTTAGATTTTGTTTTTAAAATTTTGAAATTTGATTTATTGTCATTGGAAAAATAAGGCCTTTTAAATTAGGCTTGTTATAAGCTTTCTGATATTTTAAAATATTATTTGCATGTGCACAAGACTGTAAATCTTTTTTAGCCGCTAACACGGACCAGACAAAACATTGTTTATATTTATTTGCACTATTATCAAAATTTATTAAACAGTCACGTTTTATGGAGTAATGGTTGAAGTAGCATGTATGTCTTTTCAAGTAATGGTTGAAATTCAAAACACTGTACTTGGTAATGGCTTATTGAATCCACTGCAAAACCTGATCCAGCTTCACAAAACGTGTCAATTTGATGAAGAATTTTTCCAACGCATGCCTTAATAACATTGTTTGTACTGTCTTTACGTAGTAATATATGTACAAATGATGAAATGTATTTATCAATATAATTTCTATTTAACTAAAAAATCACATGCATTTTTAATATTATCTTAAGAGTTTTTTTGTAATTAAGTTCATCTTGTAGCACGTCAAATAACTGCTTCTTAGTGAAAGTAACTAATCTTACCACACTTGTATAATAAGGCCCATCCAGGTCAGCTTCGTACAAACTCACACTACCTTTAAAAGGAGAATTAACTTTTTCGAAAGTAATGCTACTGTCACTGCACCCTGCCCCCCAGTTGATACGACTAAAACATGTTGCTATGCACTGTGAATATATGCCGGTCGGCATTTTCTTCATCTCTGAATTTAACCATGCATTCAGAGCAGAAAAGGTTTTGACAAATATGATTGACAAGGGGAACAAACTTTGGTAAAGGTACTTCCGCTGCACGACGGTTTCCAATGCCTTCAAATAATGTATCATTCTTTGAGCTTCTAAATTCATCCTCTTGATTTTTATTGAAGTGCTCGTCATAAGCTTCTAGTAGTTCTTTATTTTCTTTGACTTCCTTTTTACTTCTAAATAGAGCAAACAAAGGAGTACCTCTTGATCACACAACACTTAAACGAGCTCGTTCACCCCGAATTTTTTGTTCAGCGTTTAGAATTCGCGAAGGTCCAGCTATATAAATATACAAGAAATTATTCAAGTATATGATATATACACGTCTTACTCCCAAACCGATCAGCAAACTCTTACCCGTACTAAATTTCTACTACAGAATAATAAATATAATTTACCATGTATTCGCTGTTCTTGGTCTACTCGCGTGCGTTTGCATGGAGGTGGTGCAACTTGTTTAGCCATGGTTAAATGTGTTCAAATTTATAGATAATTTCACGACAAGAGTTTATTACTAAATTAAATAGATTTAGGTCTTTTCCTAGCACTTACATACAAAACAAAAAGTTTAAATATAGTGTTTTTATTTTAAAATATAAATTGTTTTCGTGTTTTAAATTTTGAAATATAAGTTAAAGCAATTGTTAAGTTGTATTAAAGTTCAGAATATTAAAGATAAGAAAGTAAAACGTATTTGAAAACGATCGGCTCAGAATTCTTAAACGAATAAATACAAAAATAAAAATAAATAAATAGTTTACTTTTGCGTCCGCACTTGCCTTTAAATACAAAACCCAAACTCCAAGGTGCATTCATTACTACTTTGTCTGAACAAGTTACTCTTGACTTAGTTTTAGATTTTTATTTCCATGCATTCAATCTATTGGAGTCGACAAGTTCCAGAGATATATTTAGTTCCTTTAGTACAGTCAACTGATTGAATTGTACTAAGTATGTCAGTTTTGGACATTAAAAGTATGGCAGGATCGTCTCGTCAATCTACACCTTTAGTTATTAGTGATAAGTTCATTGAGAGAAATAATTTAATTGTATTCCCGTATTGTATGTACCTATAAGTTGTAGGTTTTATTACTCCTAATCACTCAAAAATATTAGTTACTAAACGCATTAGGTTAAAAACCATAGATAAAGATGAATTTCACAACATAAAACAACTGCTGTTACTCCAAATCGAGACCGTAAACAAAATCCATTCTGATCAAAAGAAAGAAATCTAAAATATTATACAAGAATTACGACCAGTTGGAGAAAAAGTCAACATTCAAAAGATGAAAACTAATTCATCGTAATCGATCATGGCAAAGGGTATGATAAAGGTAAACCAATGTAATCCAGGTGAAAAAAGACAGATAATGAGCATCATGGCATAGACATAAGTATAGGACCAGTTAAAGCTTGCTTAATCCTACATAGCTCCAATAAACAAGACGGTCTGCCAAATACAGCAAGTCATATTGTTAAACAAACCATGGAAAAAAAGATGATAAGTAAACCTTGTGCAAAAAAGCTAAGAAATAAAGACGGAATACCACTATTCATCCTTATCTAACATCCCAGTAAGTACGCAGATATAGAAACTGCAATTAAAAGACACACATTAGGTGGATCAAGGCCTAAGATAAACAAACATTCAACTAAAGAGGAAAGGAACGTCAAAAAAGAAATGCAAGTAAAAATCAAAAAGTTAAGAGAGGACGGGAAAACAGTCAAGATAAAATTTTAACTTACTTCACCCTCTCCCAAAAAATTCCGTAAACAATCGCAGTTAATCCATAACAGATGAAAATGAACAACGGAAAAGCGCCTCCATAGAAGTACATAACAACATTCAACATTAATGCAAAATGGTCAAACTGGAAAGAAAAATAATATTTTAAAATATTACTGCAGCATCATCAAAAAATACAACAACTTCCTAAAATATCCATGGATTTGAGATTCACAAAACAATTACTGTAATAGCATAGACAACATACTAATTCTTCTACAAAAAGTTCCTTCAAATAAAGCAATAATCACCACTGCCTAACCGCAAATTTGTGCACAATAAAGTATTCAATCATCAACATCAGTAACATCACAACAGAGGAAAATAAAAATCGTAAAGGAACTTTCACGGAAATGTACCTCCCAACATTCTACAAAAGAACAAAACTAGGCTAATAAAGGAAACAACAATACTAAAAAATAATACTGCAGCTACATCAACAACTACGGCAAATCCTCGGAATTTCCATGGATTCAACAATTCAACAAAACAAAACAAAATTACTTTAATCTCTTACAAAATATACTAGTTTACCAACGATTAATTCCTCAAAATAAATCGATCGACCTTAAGAAAAATTGCAAATTCGTGTACTTTAAAATTCAAATTTTAAATTTAAACTTGTCAAATTTCTATTTTAATTTTATTTTATGTTAAATATTATTACAATTAAATAACCTAGAAATAAATTTTTACTATATTTATTTGTTATATTTAATCAAATTGAGTACATCAAAAATTAATTTTGTTAACTTTGTGTGATAAGTGTAATGCCTTTAGGCACAATAAAGCCAATAAATCAATCAATTAATTACTAAATAATGTAACACCTGACGAAAAATCAAAAACATAATTAAAAAATATTTATATTATGCCAAATTAGTGATACGACTGTAAATAAATTGATTAAGGCTGGTAATCAATGTTGCTGGTACCCATATAGAAGGCTGCGGGTTCAAATCTGAGTTTTTGCAATATTTTGTACATCAGTTATTGACGTAATTACATTTTCGCTTAAATAGTAGGCGTGTGGGATGGATTGATTTACATAACTGGCAAGTGTCAAACATGATTATTGCTTGCTTTATTTTTCTTATTCCTATAGACATGTTACAAATTCAAAAACACTTTTTACGCTATCGGTGAGCTAGTAACAACTATGGGCGTCATGGGGTCCAAGATATAAACATTTGAATGACGCCGTGTGTAGAAGCTGTTCTGCTTATAGTTAGTACAGAATCATTCAATTCTTTTAAAGATAAAATAAAAATAAACGTTTATAAAGTCCATATAACCCAAGTTGTTACAACGAGACTCAACCAGTCAATGTGATAAGAAAACAGAAAGCTAGCGCGTTAGATTGTTATGGTTTTTGCCCTATTTATTTATCCCCGTCCCCTTTTTAACAGTAAAGTAGTTCCATTCCCTAGATCCATACCGTAAGTTAGTGGTCCCCAATGAGCACTAAAAAAGATTAGGTGTCAATCAACTATCCAGTGGCATTTACTGTACAAAACCCAGCCGTATACGATTATCAGTAGCCAGAGATCGAAGCTTAGATTAACACTGTACATTTCGTTAATGTCTGCAGTCCTAATCTGTCACCCAAGAACGCCTGCTTCTATTTTTTAAAAGCGTTGTTTAACATATTAAAATCTTTTTACGGGATAAAAACAGAAATTTTATTGCAATATTGAGAATGCAAATTAAATAGACCTACTAGGATCTATTGTCACGTTTTTGCAATTGACCTATGACATCGACACACATGGCTAACGAGAGAAAAAATTAGTGACACTTTTGTCAACTACCATCGGTTTATTTAGATGAAAGACACATGATCATTACATAAACTGACACCTATTCAAAACTTGGGAACAGACGTGACATTTAGATGCCCTTTGAAAAAGAATTTAGATGCCCTTTAAAAAAGAATTTTGATTTCTTTAAACAAATATTTTACAGTTGTTAGCAATTACCGTGAGCATTATTAAGGGTATACTATTGCGGTAATTGTGTGTTGCACACAATGATAATAAAAATTTATTCGCGCTGATGTATCGTTGCCAATAGGTATATGCATTGCTCTTAAACGGCTCAGAAACATCACGCCAGTTGCCAGCTATGTATAACATATAAAAAAGTGTGGATTGGAAGGAGCTGGTTAAGCTTATGTTGCATTTATATACTATTGATAGAATTAAGTATAGCATTTTTTTTTGTCATTCGCTTTTACACCTTTTAATTGAAACATTAACACAAATTAAATTTTTAATTTTTTTTAAATATCTAAAAAAAACAAACAATCAGTCATTTTATTAGTGTTTTTATTTACAATATGTGGATATTAAAGAAATTTATTTTGTGAACTATTGTTAACAAAAGCATGTTTTTTAAAAACAAATACATATAATAACTTTTTTCCCCATTTTTTTACCAGCTGCATAGCGTATTTCGTGTAAACGTTGAGGTATTAAAGTGGTCAGAATTAAACATTTAAAAAAGGACAAACTATTAAAACGCATACCTATATGACAAAAGATGAGCTATGTAATTGTTAGCTTGTCTGTTGTTATAAAAAGTGTGCAAAAATTGCAGACGTTAAAAGGCAGACAAATGCAGCATTACAGTGTGCATAAATTATATACACTTAATATGCTTGACTGAATTAAACGTTTAATATATTTAAAGTGTATACAAGTGCTTTAAACAAACCTTATTTGAAAGTTTTGGCCTATACGACACATTCACAGGCAAAGTTAAACATGTTTGTTAATAGCTATCTTCATAATTTACCAAAATAATAATATTTTTGCAATACTCGACTAATTTTATCAAGCCATGAATCATTTAAAAGTTAATCACTGGTAGCATTTAAATAACGAAATGCGCCTTTATCAAAACGAAACGTTTCAAGAAAATAGTCTTGTAATCTTTTAAAAATAATATGATTGAAGCAGGAATCAACGCTAGTATGCAACACATAATTCCTTTTACAGTTCACAAAAATCAGAGACAAAATGGTTTAACAAAATGCATTAAGGCCAAAAAAGAATTCATTCAGGCAACCAAAAAATTAAAAAAATCTAATAAAATTGGAAACAAAAAGCTCATTTAGAACAGTCTAAAGAGACTGCAAAAATGTAAAACCAACTACCTAGGTACAATTAATGATGCTAAGCAGAAGTACTATGAAAATATACGGGCTACAATAAATGCAATCTTCCAAATCATTCTGAAAGGCTATCAGTTTAATACGCGTATCAAAAAAAACATCAATTAAAAATTCTTTAACGCTGAATACTCGAAACAAACCTATTAAACTTTTTTTGTGTAGAACCATTAAATGATAAATTCCTAATGAATCCAGAAACTCAAGATCCTACTCTGGATGGCGATATCAATATCATACAAGTTACTCAAGCAATTCGACGATTAGCAAACAAAAAAGGTCCAGGTAACGATGGCATACCAAATGAGACTTGGAAAAATCTTGACTACGAGCACCTATCGTCACTCACTAAAGTCTTTAATTACATTTTGACTACGAAGCAAATACCTAAAAAATGAAGAGAAATAATTGTAATTCCCGTATACAAAAAAGGTAACAAGGAACTGCTGTCAAACTACAGGTCCGTATCCCTCATAAACACAGGCGCAAAGTTATTTACTGTCATATTAGCAGAAAGGATACAATTATGGTGCAAGTTAAAAAAAATATTGCAAAAAATCAAGCCGCATACAAGAAAAATACAGAATGTGTTGACATAATTTTTAGGCTAAATTCTCTTATTCAAAAATCACTGGATAAGCCACATTTCAGTTATCTTTTTTTCCTATTTATTGATCTACGTCAGGCATATGACAGCATATCGCACTCCCAACTATAGAAGAAACTGGAAGAAGGAATAAGTTCAGAATTTATATTACTTATCATGCAATTATACGAAGACGTTAAATAAAAGCAAGAACCGATTTTGGTCACACTGATTAGGTAAACGTCTTAATAGGAGTTCTGCAGGGTCGAACACTGTAAAGTTTATGAGAACAAACATTTTTTGCAGCGGCAAGAAAGCCTTAACTACAACTGCGATGTCGATCTTCAAAAGCTCAAGACAACTGAAACTAAACGTAACTGGATATTACAAGTTAAACAGCTATTCTGCTCTTTCTAGCTGGAATCCGAATTTGAAATGATTTTAGCAGCCTACTTTCAGGATAACATTATTAGGCTAATCGCAACAGCATGTCAAAACTTCCTTAATCAAGATGTAAAGTCGATGATCGAATCTAAATCTCTAAGGCACTACAAAGAACTTAAAAAACATGCTTTTTAAAGCAAAATTTATAACCAGAACGCACCGTGGGACGCAATTAAATAGGTGCTACAGTTAAAGCTTGGATTTCTAGTCATCAAAATTAGTGAAGAAAAAATAAACTTAAAAGCTATAAACAAATGGTAGAACCCAAAGAAATCTCAGAAATGTATAAAATGTCAATCTGGGACTGAAGATAATTTTTACGTCCTCCTAAAATGCAAGGCATATGACACACCATGGCAGAAACTTTAAATCCTAGATAGCTTAAGAAGATCAAACTACATAATAGGACTTTTCGATGACTACACTTTTTCAGCGGAAAATATCAAAAAGATGTTCAAATTCTGGAAAAGTGATAAAACCTAGAGTTTATAGTGACCAATAAAACAGCAGAAGCATATCATTCACTAAAATTGCTGCGAAGTGCCAATTTGAATACTTATTATTTTATTTTACTAAGATCTTATTGCAACAATATTATTTTTTCGATAATATATGACTAAACATTTTTTATGTATACTAAGATAATTAACTTAGGATACACAGCATATTCTGTAAACAGCTAAACGTATTATATTGGGGTTGTAAAGGCCATGGCCACAACACAACTTGATGAATAAAATCTATCTATTTAGTCTTGTAATTTTTGTATTTCTTTTAAACTAAGCTGTATTGGCTACAATAAAATAAAAAGTGTCTGCTTATTTTAAAAGAGCTTTTAAATATATATATCACTTCACAATTCCTTTAAAATTTTTGAAAACTGCAATTATGTTTTTTTTTACACTTAAAAACTTATAACGGTCGTGCTTGCACACCATGTTCATTACCTTTGCCTGATTGTTACCGTCTCAATAATATAATGTAAGTAAGTTTAATGAGTGACTGGTCAATATCTTAAGGTAATACAATATTTAAAGTTTCGGCCGGAAATTTAAAAATTTGTATTTGGAATTTTTTGTTGTATTACAAAAACTGATTGCAAAAACAAATTACGCAGCTTTTTCATATTTAAACCTTTTCTCCGTTGTTTTGCTGTTCGGGCTGCTATCCTTCCTGTTCAATAACTGTGCATACTACATTACTTTTTACATATTACAGCTCAAAATAATAAAATAAATATATTAACCATGCATACATTTAAAATTTCTATTGCTTTTTAAAATTTGTTTAAGAAAACAAAAATAAATATCTTAATTTGGCAATAATAAACTTTCAGTTGCATGGGACTATTCACAAAAACCAAGAATTTTGAAAACCAAGTTTATTTGAATTTAGGTTTTGTGAACTTGATGGTCTTATGGCGCTAAGTAGTTTCTTTAGTGCAGTAATTTGGCTGATACATAACAGCTGTCCTGTGCATTAAGCTGGAAATGGGCAATACAATAAAAAACATTTTTTATAAATTATCACCGTTGTGGCAGCAAGTAAATTCAAATATTGCTTGATTTTTAGAGCTCCCTAATAATTGTAAATATAATTGCGCGAAATTTAAACCTGCATTGTGTTACCTGCACTGCGCCACAGCGCCACTCGTTTTTTTTCTTGGCAGTTTGGACATCAGCAGTACTGTCGCGACTTCCATTTGAATTATCCTTCGACTCTGCTACGTCTGGTATCGGACCTGGACCGGGTAGGGTAAATACATCTGGTTGCTCCTGCGTTTCATTAATTCTGTTTATTTTTGAATTTTCTTCGTCCATTACAAGGATTCTGGTATTGGTGTTGCTTAATAGCCTAATATTTGGAGCAGCCCTTGGTGGAACTATCGGAGCATCAACACGCACTGGCGCGTGAGACTGTTGTGGTTGTGTTAGAGTAACAGCAACTTGGAACCCAGTAACTGGAAATTCCGGGCCCAAAGAATTTGGTGAAAATGTTGTCATCTCCATATCTCTACGCCTAGGACGTGAGTTTAATGTCTGACCCCAAAACGGGCTTTGAACATGACGTGGTCCATCCACAAGCATATTTCTGTCATTTCTAGCATCCGAAGCGCCAAACATTTGAGGTCTGTCATTGTGAACGTAGGAGTTTCTAAGGAAGCGGTGACGGTTTTGGTAGCAATTAACAAGCTATTCAATTCCAAAAACAGCTACAGTAACTCCCACAGCCTGAGCAACGAAACTAGCTGTATTTCAAGTAAACAACAATGCGATGTAAACCTAATAATTAAAGTGTATGTGAAAAAGTTGTCAAAGGTTGTTTGCGAATTGATTCTTAAATCGTATATTTTAAATAAATTTTCAGAACTCAACTCTTTTAAAAGTGCTGATATTTATTCTACCTGTCGAAGCTGTGAAAATCAGGGCATCTAGTATGACATCTCGAACACAACTTCCGATTTTGTCAATAAGTATTGTGTAATTGACACCCTCCCTTTGAAAAAAAATTTCATGGTGCATTCAAAATTCATTTAAAAAATTGACTTTCATCATCTGAATGGATCACTGCTATTAAAATGGAAGGAAATGTAATACTGAATAATGCCATTCCTCGACCTGACCAAGGATCCCTTTACTGCCGAGATGGTTGTAAAAAGATTAAAACGATAGGACATATCCTTGGTCGTTGTCATCGTGGAGAGTTGATTCGTAATAACAGACATAAAGCGGTTCGTCGTTTAATTGCTGAAGCCATGCAAAAATTGGGGTGGAAAGTTCTTCAAGAAGTCGAATGTACTGGAGATGGTTCAAGACGTGTTGACATAATAGCAAATAATTCAACAACAAAGGAAGAAATTATACTTGATCCAACCGTTTGAATGGTACAAAATGATATAAATCAATCAGAGACTGTAAATCTTGAGAAAAAGAAAATTTATGACCCATTTATCTCCTATTTCAAACAGAAACTTGGCCTGACTGAAATCCAGGTGGTAGGGCTTTACGTTAGGGCACGAGGGACGATTTCAAAATTCAAAATTTTTTCTTGACTTCATGAAAACCCAGCGTTTACCTAGTACGCTTATTAAAGACATAGTTATCTCCGTTTTGAACAAATCAGTTCAAATATAAATGCATCATTTGTTTTCGTGTGTACCTACTGAATAATAATGATAAACAATTTTATACATAATTACACTAAAAAGCATAAACTATATATAACAAAATTATTTAAACGTATACTGAGTCCTTTTGGCTATCTTTGTTCGACAACAGTGTCAAGTTTATTTTAATAAAGTTGTCTTTCTCTCTACCTACTATATTACAATAGGATTAAATGCCTCTCAAACAAAATACCAAGCTAGTTTATTCAACGACAGGAAATATTTACCAAACAGCGTCATGAAAACAACCCTCAGTGCCATTGATCAATGTCACCTTAAGGAAAAAATATAATTCAAGTAATGAATATTTTTTTTTGAACAAAGTTTACCCTTGACACCAGCACATTATTACAAAAATCATATTTTAATTATTAAACAAGTACAAACAAAGAAACTTATAAATATTTATAGAAAAAATCCAAACTAGTTATATTAAAATATGTTCATTCAATAGCAGCCTTCATCCTTCACACAGACGTTACAGCTCCCTCGTATGTTGCAGTGATTCATTGTAAATATTTTTGAGTATCGCCGCACAGTTTGTGCGTAAAATATAAAAATAAGGGAAAAACTAGATAAATTAAAAATTCATAAATAACAAAAAAACTAATAGACGACTCAAAAGTCCAATAAAGATTTGTTACTTACTCAAAAATTTAAATATAAATTAAAATTTAGGTAGGTACTGATGTCAAAAGGGGCTATTTTTTTATACAATGATTTCATTATGAGTCATATTTAAGACTGTAAATAAATTTAATACGTAGGTGAATCAGTATATATTTAGTAGTCGTATACTTTTGAATTGTAAGCAGGTATATTTTTGATGTGTTAAAAGACAAAAGTGCTGTTTCAGCATAAAATTAAAGGAGTCTGTTGGTCATTTAGGCTAGTGTTATTTAAAAGTCAATATCTTAGTACAAGTCATAAGTCCAACGCGAGCACAATTTAATTCACCCTTATTAACGTGTTATGATAAATAGTATTTAAGCATTTAAATATTCACAGCTGAGAGGTATGAGTATTTTAGTTCTTTGGAGGTTGAAATAAAAGCAGAAAAATTATGCAAGCGAAAACTCCAAACCTCGGCTATACATAAAATTTTCATATCCATGCAAATGCAAAGTAACATCAACTATTTTCAATGGGGCTAACATGTAAGTAAAATTAAAGAAATAAACAGATTTGCTGTAGATACGAAAACTCTTATACGTACAGGTAAATGACTTAAATTTTTTTGTACAAACTTGTTTGATACTTTACATTTTAACGGTTGATGATAACTTGTTTGTTAAGTTCGATCTCTTTAATGTTTTGATATTGGCTATAAAGTATGGCTGTCATTGAATTTGTTATTGCGGTTCTAAACTTCATTTCTATTTGAACTTGTCCAGTTTTGTTCACACTTAAAGCATTGGCCTGGGTTGGTACAAGTTCAAATGCGAATAGGACTCTTCCGTTCGTATAGTTGTTACTATTTACCTTGTTACTGAGGCTTGAATTTGTTGCTGTTTTTTTAAGTGTGTTAAGAGCCAGCAAAAAGTTTTCTTCCCCTGATCCATCATCATTTTTGAATCGTTAAGGCAATGTCTTGTACTCTAAAGCTTTTTGGTTTATAAAAACTGTAATTTAACCTGCATTAAAATGTTGAAAGTTACAAAAAGGATTTTGTAAGCTTTCCTAGATAAGTCTTAGAGTCTACTAAGCCGAACACAATTATTTGGGGTAATCTGCTGTTAAGTTATCCGAGGAATGCAAACTCACGTCTAAAGGAATAACAAAGTTTTTGATTTAAGGTTCAACGCACAGGTACTTGAGAGTACCATTAGTTAAATTCGATCGATGTTTTTCAATTGATAGTGAGGAAACAGTCTGTCTGTTCACATGCAGCAAAGCAGTAACAATGTCCACACAAAATGGACAACCTAAGTATCCGGTTCTGGTTTTAGTTTCTGCATCAATTCAAAAGGCAGGGTGAGATCTTCTTATAATTATTCAGATCTAAGTTTTTCCTAATAACATTCGACTCTGTGTAAAGAATTGCGATTCTGGTCTTCCCACCATTGTAAACGGCTTTAATTCTCTAGCTATATTATATCTTGCCATAAAACCGTCGTCACGTTTAGTAAATGTATCTGAAGTCGTGTGAGGTATGTACAACTAATTCAGCATTTTGTTTTTTTTTCAATTGAATTTAATGAGAGTTCCTTTTTTAAGTAAGAACTGATTTGGTAATGATTTGAATTATCAGATAATAACTGTCCATTTACAAGGAACTCCATGTTGTTGAATAAACCGTAAAACAGCATCGAACACGGAGCGGCCAAATCAGTAGCTGCTATCAACTTGCCATCTGCTAGCAAAACACGACAAGTAGGATCTAAATGAGATCCGTTTAAGTCGTAATACTTGCCTTTAAATTTTGAAATATTCAAAAATGAGTGGGTTTTTGTTGTCTCTTGGGCTAAGTACAGGGTAGTATGGGTTATACTCTAGAGCATCTTCAACGCTGACGTTTGTTAAAGGCAATTTGTCTAGTATAAGGTTGCTCTGAATGGACTTTTGTAAACCTTTATAAACAAAAGGTTCCTCGTACAATCCTTGTGCTGAATCCATAATGTGACCGAGCTGCTATTTGCAAGTCGATATTGCTTCGTTGTAAGCTAAATAATAAATGTAGTAGATATAAACAGGAACTACTCTATAAGTCATTTACGTCTGTACACTTTTCTTCTTCGTCCTGCTCAAGACTAAGCAGATGGTCCGCCTCCTCCACGTTGCTTAGTACGAGCAACTGAATTATGTCTAAGACGCCCACCGGTTTGCACACGCCCACGGCGGCGAACGTATCTTCTCTTTGACTCGCCAGAATGTCCTTTTCTACGACGTACACAGCGTCCTCCAAACTGAGTCTTGGCCATGCTGCGTTTTGCAACCTTTGTATTTCGTTTTGTGCAAGCTGCACAGTAATGAGTTACACAGAACTTGTGAGAATTTGGACGGCGTTTAGATAGCTGCCAGGTTTTAAGTGGAATCAAATCTTTTGAAGCTATGTCAATGTTTGCACTGCTATCGGCAGTGTTTTTAAGACCAACTTTTACAGTAATTTCTCCAGCTCCCATTTGTTCTTTTTCTTGAGTAGTAATGCTTTTTATTGGTTCATGTGTACAGTACCCGCTAAGTAAACTTTTTTTAAAAATTTCCTTGTCCACGATTTGGTCTTTTCACCAATGTTGGAATCTTAAATGTTTTTAAACACAAATTTTCTCATGATTTACAACATGTTTGGTTATTTTGTAACTAAATTAAAGCACTGCACTATTGTTTAAAATAATTTTGCAAGTTACCTGGCTGACGTTGTTGTTGCTTAAAAGTTGAATTATAAATGATTTGTAAATGTGAAGTAGTGTCTTTTTATATTAAATATTCAGTTTATACTTTCCAAGGCTTAAACTGTAGTTGAATCATAGTTTGCGAGTTTTCAGGAAGTGTTACAAGGCTTCTGTATTCGTTCAAAAGTGTTATCTGTATTACTTGCTGTTTCTGCTGTTTGAGAGGCAAATATAATATTGGCAAAAAGTTGTGCACCGTCTGCTTATGAAACTCGCTGGAAATGTCTACTGAGCGCAGCAACGGTAAAGCATGGGTAGCGTAGAGCTGGTTTTTAATTAAGTTGCATGTTATAAGCATTCGCTTAGCTGGTTTAGTGTGTTCAGGACGACATCCTCTTAAAATTTTTCTTTTTTCTTCTCTTGTTCTTTTTCTTTTGCTAATTCTTGCTTAAGTTGCGCAGATTCACCAGCTGTGAATATAAAATTGTCATCAAAGCAAAAAAAATTATTAACAAGGGGTAGGAGCTGTACAGTAATGTCTTACCTTAGGTCTGGTATACTGAGATGCCCATCAGCATGTTCAAACTGCACTCGCGTATCAGCCTACAAATTTGCTAACAGAGTAGAATTAATTTCATGTACTACTTGATCTAAATCAAGTTCTTCTAGTTCTTTAATTAAAATAAAGTTTGCATATTTTTTGAATATTTGCAAGTCCATATATTCATAGTCTACAATTTCACTGTACTTCTCCTCGTCAAAGTCAAACTTAGACTCGTAAACACTATTAAAAAACTTGTGTTGCTGTAGTCCCAAGCACAAGGCAATAGGGTCCAGCAAAACCACATACTTGTTCTCACTGCATTAAAATGTAAGCTTGCACTCTGCATTACTTTTATCTAAAGGAAATTTAATCTTTAGATTTATATTAAAAAACTCTTGGTCGTTCATTTCAACGTTAAATTGTTCAAAGAATTCGCGAAAATCAGAGTCCTTTGAATTATTCTGTTTTCTAAACATCATAAAATTTTTAAATCCCTGGTATAACTGTATCACGTTTTCCATTCTTTGAATCTTTTCAGCCTCAAAATTGAAATATTTGCGTATTGAAATAATATTCAAGTCGACGAAAAATGATTTTCTGACATAAATTTTGATCTGTTGTGCTTAAAAACAATGCTCGAATGGTTTGGATTGTAATCATTGCAATATTGGATAGAGACAGGTTTTAAAGAAGCATGTTTATTACTAGAAACTAAGCTTTATGCTTTTTGTGCAATGTCAGATGGCAGATGTCTTGATGCAGCTTCAACGTCGTAGAAAGGCCACTCATGAATTCTTTTAAGGTCGTTTCTTTTTTTTTGAAGTTAAGAGATCACCTTATAGTTTGCTTGTAGTTTGAAAACAGTTTTTTAATAGAGTCTAAATCAGAAGCTACAGCGCTACGAACGCTACTTAATGGGTTTGTTGGTACATGCTGAGCTAAAGCTAGTTGTATGCTGCTTGTGTATTTTAAAATCACTAGTCCAACGTCGTAATTTTTAAGGTTTTGCTGCAAAGTTAGACGAGGTGTTTCTAGTATAAATTTAGTTTTTCTAGTCACATGTTATTGTAATGTAGATATTCTCGGTACCTGCTGGGTCTCAATCTAAAAGGGAACATCAGTGTTTGTTTAATTATCTGCGTTTACTGTTTATATGCTGTTTTATAGCGTTAGTAAAGTATGGAACAAACGGTGAAGAATTCATTTTGATTCTTCAACTCAGCTAAGCTCTTCTTTATAGAACGATCCAGTAATGCTGTTGTGATTTAAATCTTCCAAGTAGTATTTTATTGGTATCGTTTCAAAGTTAAAAGCCCTCACAATGAACAGTTTAACACTACAGTTCTGGTTGAAGCTTGGGTAAAGTATAGAAATACATTTACTTGATTGCTTGCAAGTCTTCCTATTTATACAACTTTTATTAACTGTTATTTTAACTCACGTGATACGCTATATAAAACTTCATTTTCTCAAATGTTAGTTTTGTACGGCTAATTCGCACGCGGTCGCCAGGCTTGAACACTGGTCCACGCTTTGTAGTGTGGTTAATTAGATCTAAATACATGGTTCTCCATACATCATTTTTATTCAAACTGTTAACGCTATTTGGTGACATCCTAATTCTAGAATGAAATGTATTGTTGTACGTTTTTACAAATGCAGGGAATATTTCGAGGATGCAGTTAGTTTGCTTTTCAGTTATGTACCTCGCCACGTTCTTAAAAATTGTCCTAAATAAGCAAACAAGCACTATGTTATAGCATATGCATGTACCTAATATTCAGTATAAAACATTAAACTTGTTGTTAAATGTGTATATAAGCTGACTTTATGACTGTTTCTACTATACTTGATTTAGTCTCACTATGGGTATTATTGTATTTTATTCCTTTGGTTTTCAAAAACTTGCGAAACGACTTGGCTTGAAATTCTGTTCTTATCAAGAACAAACTGTTATATTTATATTGTAGTTAGCTTATATAAGTTTAAACTGAATTTAATTTTTAATGCAATACGTTTAAGTTATTTGTATGCTACCTAATTAGCCTAATTAAGCTGACCTTGATCGGTTAATAAATAAATTGGTGTTGTTTTTGCTTTTTAAAATTTCCCTTCATAGCTTTGATCACTGTGTCTGGTCTTTTGTTCTTTATAAACCTACAATACAGTTTTTTGAGAAAAGCGTCGAAGCAAAAAAGTATGTTTTTATATTTGCTTTGAATTTGCTTTTGCTAGATCTTTACCTAGAATCTTGAGATCTGCACAGAATATTTCTTCTGCCATGTTCACAATGGTTCGTCTGCGCTTTAGGTTTTTCTTGATTGTTCTATGCAAACTAAAGAAGCGCAGCGGATTTAGCCCCTTGTTAACTTGTTTTTTATTGTGAAAACGCTTATTGTTTTTATAAGACCGCTTAGAGCCGAAAACGAGCCTTTAAGTCTAGAATTCAAGTATGATCTACGTAGTTTTGCCATTTTTATAGATGCTAAGGTTTGCGACCATAAATGAGCTAGACGTAAATAAAACTAAGAGTTTTATTGCAAAACTACACACTTTACAATATTTTACAATTTACAAATGTACATGACTCTATTTACAACAAACAAACTCACAATAAAATTATGCTAAGTATTTAATTTTACAACAAAATTGATTTTTACATGCAATTAGAAATTGCTGTAATTAATTTTTAAATTAGGTAGTTACAAAAAATCACATCTTTTAGGACACATGTTTAAGCATTTTAATCACATCGAAATAAAAAACTAACATATTTACAGTATTAAAAACAAACAGTGACAATTCGCTTAGCTGGAATATTTTACAAAACTTTTTGACACAGTGTGTTTGTTTCTGCTTGGCGGGCTTTTCTGCTGCAAACTTCAAGCTCTTTTAGTAGTTTTTCTTTATTCCACCGTAACTGCATTTCGCGTGCATGTTGTAAAGTTAGTAAACGTGAGGCTTGTATTAAATCTTTATCTAGAATCAATATATTTTTCAAGCTTCTAAAACGTGAAAGCCCCACATACGTTGTACACGGAAGTGTTTCTCTAGTACCAAGATAAACAAAACTTTTCTAAAATGTGCATCCTTGTGATTTGTGTGTAGTCATGTCAAAATTTAGCACAAAAGAAAACGACTGCCCTTTAATTTACTGTTTGGTTTCTAAATCTAGTTCGTTGTGAGTTATACGTGTAGCTTTCACGCTTTTGCCTCTTGAAGTGACAATTACATCATTTTTTCTTTATCCAGGCAAATGAACAACGATAGACTCAACTACATTGTTCTAAAAAAGTCGATTTTCTGATGCGTTGAAAATATTATTCGCGACAGTCCCACGGCTTTCATTTACTAAATTGAAAGTAATGTCCATATTACGGTTCAACATCACAGGTACGCCGAAGTCCAACTCTAGTGGGTCTTGAATCAAAGTACTATTGGCTGCCACAACAAATGGTATTTCAATAAATTTTGGAAAATATTTCTGCATCATGTCTCTAAAATAAAAATAAAATAAAAACTAGTTATTAATTGTACTACCTAATAGTAAAACAATTAAATGACAAATAAGAATTGCAAGCGATAATTGTAACTATCTGTCACTAAATATTCGGTATTATCGTCATCATATCATTATCTGAGCCGGAATCAAATGAATCGCTGTCTATCGGCAACATGTGTTATGGTTTTTTGTATTTTTGATTTGCAAGTCAAATCCGCTGATGAATATAGTGACGTCTTGATAACGTATTTAATTGTAATCCATACTGGTTTATGTTTTTTAAGCTTGCTGAATTGTGTACACAAATTTCCTGAGGATCGATGTGGACCGCTGAATGTTTTTTTTTTAATTTAAAAGGGTGTTTACTAATAAACGTACAGTTAAAACAACAGAATTTCCATCTCACAGAGCGTTTAAAATAAAAACCAGGAACCCCTGTTAGATTTGTATTGCAACTGGCACAATTAAATTTTTCCAATAGACAATCTTCAAGAATAGGGCAGCTTAATAACCGAAAAACAGGATAAACAATATATTTTCTTCTATTTTTGCTCCATGCCTGTAAATTGCAAGATCGACAATATTATGTACTGACTGTATCAGAAAAAACAACTATGAGTGGGTTGCAAGAAACACAGTAAGATAACTTATCTCTACACAACGACAACACAAAGCCTTTGCAGCTCACAACCCAGTGATCTTCTAATGGTTTCCTCATTTTTACTGTAAAGAAACGTACGAAGATACTTCACATTTTATACCGAGTTTTGTAGGTCGCAAACTAAACAACCCAAGCTCAGAAGCCAACGTCCCTCTTCTGCCTTTAAATAACCTACTGTCAAAAGGTTGCTATACGTTAAAAATATAGGCATATAGTATACTGTTTTTAAATTTTACATTGTTTATCTAATTAAACTATATTTTATTTTATTAAATTATAAATGTATATGATAACGTACCTGTTCTGACCTGCAACATCTCTGTTAAGCTCATACAAATGTATTGAAATTTCGAACTGGTCCATTTCTTTTTCAGTGAGCGCTGTTTGCAGAATTTGATACTGCCTCTGTTAAAGTTTAAAAAGATTATGTGGTGTACATCTCCACTAGCGCAAACGCATTAAAAACTGAAAGTATTTCTCTTGATCTGGGTCACTGGAGCTTTGTCTGAATGGCTTATCCAGAACAAGTAATGTATTAAAGGATTAGTACACGTATACTGCTTGTCGTAGATTTTTAGATGGCGGAATTGCAAACTGTGTTTACAGAGCGTACGAATCAATACACATACACTGACAAAAATCGCCAAATGCTACTATTTTTCTTCCATTGAAATGCAAATGTGCTCGAGAATTATCATCTTGTCTTAAGTATTGATCTACAAAATTAAAAAAATCTAATCCAATTGTAGAAATTTTATCTAGCAGTAAGACTTTGACTTTACGAAATAACATTTTATCTGCTACTGATATTCCATCACGCAACTAGTCAATTAAAGCCCCTTTAGTATATAGACGTTTTTTAAAAGCTAAATGTAAAGTTGTCCCTTTGAGGTTTGCAGCAACACTCCCAAGAAAGCAACACGTTTTAAACGCAAAACATTGATCTCGAGATTGTTTCCGAACTAGCATGTGGTGTATAGTTTTTAAAACTTGTGACTTGCCACTGCCAGAAATGCCGCACACGATCAGGCGTAGAAGTTTGTTATAAAATTGGTTAAAATTTAATTCAATTTTAATCTATAATTCGTTTTTGTTTAGAAGAAGTGTACGATATTTCAGGAAGTGCGTAGTGCTGCATGATAGCGTTCTGTGTCAGCAGTTGAAAGTGCGTAGTTTCGTTCACTGATTGATGTTCAGAGTTTAATGTTATGTCTGTTACTGCGTTGTTTAGATCACACATACAATTAAAATCAATAATATTTATGGCTGAAAGTTTTTTCTTACTAAAACACGCTGCACACAAGCAATGATTTAGGTTAAAACCGTAAAAGTTAGATGTAGGAAATAGTGAAACTAGTATTATGAAGTTGTTGTTTCGTGCAGACCCAGGCAGATATGTTTGATAAAAAGCTTCAAGTATTTTTTGAGCTTGAACTTCAAGTTTGTCTGGTGTTTTCTTGCAACAACAGCATTTTATCTGGCAATAACAAAGTTTTTAAAAAGGTTCAAAAGCTTTCCTCTTGCTTAAAATATTTTGTTTTAACACACGTTTAGATAGACGAAGCCACATGCAATCGTCTCATGTGTTGTTACAAAATAATCGTTGAATTTGTGTTGAAAAATACACAATTCTGTTGTAGCAAGTTTTACACGTAAATCTAAATTGTACTTGATTAAAATTATTTGTGGTACAGTTTGCATTTAAGTGTCTATTAGAGTACTTGAATTCACTAGTACGAGACTAAATAGACTTTTTAACTGTTAAATGCCTTCTACAATATTCACAGCTAACAATTGTAAAAATACTGGTGCAATGCAATTTGCTAGTTAGAGTATTGAAGCTCTGAAAAAAAGTATCAGTAGTGTTTGTTCTTTGACTGCCAAACCACAACAGACCGCAAGTACAAACGTCATAAGATCGTTAGAGTTATAACTGAATGAGTAGTGGGCATTTAAGTGTGAAGGGCGAACTTGCGCGCCTGCAAATAGGGTACTGAAATTCCCTTTTGCTTCCTAAATTCTTGGAAACCTTTTCACAGAGATTAGTTGATAAGTGATCGTAGAGTTGAAAAGGTCACTTCTATAGGAAAAAGTATAGAAAGGCAAACATTGGACAGTTTAAATTCAGTCTAAATAATATTCTGAAAGTAAAACTACCACAAATATAACCATCTTCGTCCAACTCTAAATTCTAATTTTCGAATAACAATAACTAATAACACATTCAAAGCAGCTGAAATAGATTACTCCGATTTGGAAAATTAAAAACTTTTAGGTATCAATCCACAAACTAAAACTGACAAATTAAAAGTTTCAATTTAAGCAACAACTAATCTTTAAACTTACAAAAATGTCTACAGTCGATCATCTACTAACAGCAGGGGCATCTGAATGTCGTTTAGAAAACACATTTATTTTGAATCAAGACGACCTAACAACAAACTGCCCAAACTGGGATTTTTTTTAACTCCAGACTGCAAACAAAATGGAAAAAATTTAAAAGCACGAGTTATGTTTGACGCAACACAGCAAATTCACTTTTACTATTTTTGACGCAAGAACATTAGGATCGCAAAGCATTCAAAAGTTGGTTTTTTCTTCTTTAAAAGCAGCAGAATTTAATAATAGGCCAACAAGATCCTGAAAAAACACAAAACTCACCTAATTCCAGGGCAACAAATAACTCAACTTCTCCCATATTTTGAGAGCAAAAGTGAATTTTGTATGTCACACAAACCCAAGGACCGCCTAAAAAAATTAAATTACTGGAAAACACCTTATTATACACTGCTATCTATTTGCGTCCGTTTTTGCGTCAATTTGTTGACAGGCGAATATAAAATGCTGATCTGTGACAATATTTCTTGCCGCTATTTAACAAAGTTTCCAGATTATAGTGAGTATACTGTGGCTTTCACTCTTTTGGAAATATACGAACTTGTTCAGTGTTTGCAGAGGACTAACGCGACTTTAAGTAAACTTAGCCTGAATAAAAAAATCAGCGCTTATGCTGTGCCTGAGCAACCGATAAAGCGTGTGGCAGCAGTAAATTCTGAACCATCCAGCAAGATTTTAAAACTTGTCACCAGCGATGAGACAAACAACAAGGAAGATTTAAAGCAAGCGGATACAAGTTGCGATAAAACGCAAAAGCAACAATCAGACGGACCCATTGCAACTTATAATGTTCCTATTGATCTAGGGTTTTGGGAAGAGATATTTGCTGGGTTTCCGCCTTCGCCAACTGCTTTAATAGATTGTCACACTGGTCTCACAGACGATTCAGACACTGCAGAATCTGACTAAGACTGTTCTTATGAGGGCGACGCTGACGACGAAAAGAATGAAAACAATAACTACTACAAAGCAGTATTGGACTTTAAAACGTGGAAGAGAAGAGAGTTTGAAATGATAAATAAAAACATTAAATATAGTGCAAGTAGCGTGAAAAGATAAAAGAAAAAGTAGCTGTGTGAAAGTCTAGCGATAGGCTATAATGAACTACTATAAAAATAAATACGCATTGCTCTTAAACGGCTCAGAAACAGATGGTTTTACAAAAAATTAAAAAATTGTAAAAAAGTATTTTTTTGGTAAGAAACTAAATTAGGCAATTATAAATAGCAATAACCTAAAAAATCTGATTATTGAATACATTAAACAAATTTTTTTGAGTCTGTGTGAAAATAATAATTAGTTTGTGAATAGTTACTTCTGAAAGCATAACTTACTAGTTAGAAATTTTTTTTAAACATTATTATTTTTAAACCTAGATTTTAAATAGTGTTGCTTCTTAAAAAGATTTATTTGAAGAACAGAATAAAGTTTGATGTAATTTTGAGAAAAATGTAAATTGTTAATTTTCTGTAAAATATTTATATTTAAAACTGAACAAGTAACATAGTTGAGTTTAAAGTGTGAAAAAAAACAAACAATAAAAATATAAACTGTACAGTGTTATAACGTTTATTGCTTTATAATTAAATATACCTCTCAAATTTTGTAAATCCAATTTTAAGTAATGCACCATCGGCTTGAGCGGGTTGACGCTATTATCTATGTACATGGTTACACAAAGTATAAAGGTTATCATTTTTATATTTTTTGGCATACAAATTAATATAAAAAATTATACTAAAAACACTAAAATAAATTATTTACCCAAAATAGGAAAAAATAAAAATAAATAGATACTTTTAATATTTTAATTTATTAAAATTAAATTCTGAATGAAATACAATTTTCTTTAAATTCTCACTAACCAAACAATTTATTTAATTAAAATTTATGATATTATTGTAGGCAGGGGAACATAGTATTTATTAAAAATAAATAAAAACTTACAACTATTCTATTTATTAAAAATTCTTCCTGGTGTAAACCAGCCTTAATATATGCTTGCTTAGTGGTCCGCAAGAAAAAGTGATCTAAACTAAATACTACAAGTGTAGGTTATAAGGAAAAACTTGAAAAATTCAAAAAACAGACTACTTACATACACAGTTCTGTCGAATCAATACTAACAGTAAATTGCAGTGTATCATACTCTATACGTGAATATTACAAGACGGCTATATTAATAATATTAATAATATTATAAATGACTGTGAAGGTGGCAGTGAGTACGTACTTACGAAGGTACTCATGTGGTTAGTAGTAGCTCATTTGAATTAGGAATTTGCGTTGTTCTTTATCAGAAGCATTAAACAGGAGCAAGAAGGACTCATTTGTTGGAGGCGGGGGGGGATGGGAGTGAAAGAAGGGTGAGGAGAAGCGAAGTTGTGTTGGTTGTGGTGGGGAGTGATGAGGGTTTGAATATTTCAAATGGCGTGGAAATCGATACGGGCGTATGTAAATATGCATTACTCTAAAACGGCTCAGAAGTAGCGAGTATTTAAAAACAATAATAAAAGTTTAACCTGATTTAAACTCAAGTTGCTGAAGCAGTAATCTAATACTAGATATGTATGAAAAGCGATAAATAAAAATAAATAAATCAAAACACAGTTGTACAAGGAATTACCTGAAACTGTAAAATACAAACATAGATAGCAATGCAGTCGCAATTAATAAAATATTCAATGTTAATTTCAACCTTTGACAACTATAAAATCATATCCACGTGGAATAACAAACGGACATAAAAAAACTTTATAAATTGGGTATTTTGTTTTTAATTCAAAAGTATACCAATAAATAAAAACCTAAATAATACTCATTAAATTAAAATATAATTTAGAAACCATTAATACTAAATAAAACTATTAATGGAAATGAAATTAAAGTTTTAATATGGGCAAAAAAATAAAGTATTTAATATAAATAAAAACAATAAAATATAAAAACCCACAACCTACTATACGAATAAAAATAATCAATAACCATAAATATAATATTTAAATAATTTTAAATACCATTACTAGTTAGGTGTTATTACGTTGACAGAAATATAAAGTGCATAATTGAAATAAAAATAAGAATACTATCAATGATAAGGACTAAAAACAAATCTATCTAATGAAAACTGCAAAAAAAACATATAAAATATTACTTTAAATAATAATAATGCTTATTAAAAAAATTTAATGATTTGTCATAAATTCAAAAAAAAGTTGTATTTAGCAGTACAGAAGCATCAAATTGCTCCACACTTCCACTTTAAGAAACGAGCTCGTTCATTAATATTTCATTTTCAGTCAGTTGCTGGTGTACTTCCTTGGCATATAAAAATGGAGTTTCAGATGCCCTACACATTGGCAAAGCATATGCTACCTCAAATACATCCGAAGATTCGGAATCTGAGCTTGAGCTTAGACTGTTCTCATCAGTAGAAATATTTTTGACAGGGTCGAGTAATTCTAAGTTTTTTTTCGAGGACTTAAATGAAGAGATAGTCTGTTAGGTAAAGTTTTTGCTTTCTTGCAAGGAGAAGATTAAAGCAGCTCGTCCTCATCTGTAGTAGCTGTGTAGTTGTTTTTGTGACACAATACTCGAACCCTTACTTTGAGGCTGCTTGGCAACTAGAATAAAATAAAATGAAATAAAATACATCTTTTATTGCATTTATATCTCGAAGCCATATCTGGTTGACTGAATTTAATTTTATTTACATATATTAAAAGTTCAAATACTTACTTGAAATTTTATTTTCACTCTTTTTACTCTTTTTTTGTATTGTTTGACCCTTAGATGGAGTTTTGTTTTTATGTGGCTGGCCTACCCCTTTCTCTGTAGAAATTTGTTGGTCCCAGGTTTTGTTAGATTTACTCATCTCACTGGAAATACGACCCTTGCTGCTGCCTATTTAGGTACAATTTAAAAGCTCAATAAAGCGTAAAAAACAAATAAATGTGAATTTCTAAATTTCTTTCAACATAATTGCACACTTGTTCTTGTAACCTGCATCCAACAAAACACTGCAAAGGCTTACCTGCATTTGTTCCTTTTTCATTTGAGATTGAGAAGAATTGAGTTGCTGTCATCTCTAGTGAGTCTCAGTAATTCCACTAGAGCTCCAACTACTGCTTTGGCTACTGCCTAATATATTCAACATTAGCGTTCAATAACAAAATGCAAAAAATAATAAATACGAGCTACATTTGACATGATAATGCGTTCTTTACGGTTATGTACATCATAGGATGAGCTTCTCTGAGTTTTATCGAGACTGCTTGAATTTCTACTGCTTCTTTTCTCACGCTCACTTAAGTTTTTTTTTCTGTTTCTCTGGCTTTATTTTTTCTAAAGACTTTAACGTTGAGCTTGATTGTATGTGTCCCTCCTTCTGTGGGCTTTCATTGCGTCCTTTAGGCTCGTCTAAAATCTAAAAATGCTATTTACACTCTTATTCTTATTTTTTAGTCTACATTTGTGTTTTATAACAGATATACCTACAACTATCACCCTACTTTATTTAAATTTATCTGAACATTATTTTAAAAAATAACAATTGTAGCTAGCTTCATAAAAAAAGTTAAAAGTTCCATGTTTATCTGATCTGTCCACGTCCTGTTTTGTAAATTTTGAGGTCTTTGTTGTATAAAAAGAAACATTTCCATTAGATGAGTTTTTTAAAATTTGCATTTTATTTTGCCGAACAAGCTTCGTATCTTCGCTAGACTTCTTTATCTTCTTCACGACCGTAACAGAAAATTCAAATCAAAGGGAGCTACTACTAACCACATGAGTACCTACGTAGTTACGTACTCACTGCTACCTTCACATTCATTTATTATATTATTATCCTTATAATTATTATTATTTTGCAATATCCACAACAATTCAAAGCAATGCCAATCTGCCAGGTCCAATCACATTCCATCACAGCTACATGCCCGTATTATTTGCAACATAATTCCTGTTATATATGCCCTTAATTACGTTAGTCACATATGCTTGTATGAATTCCGCTTCATTCTGCATATCTGCCTATGTATTTTTATTTTTGCAACACTTGCCATTTCTGAGCCGTTTAAGAGCAATGCATATATACATATATATGGCTGTATCAATTTCTTTTTTTTTGAATAATCCAAACCCCAATACTTCCCACTACCACCACAACCAACAAGTATTCACCCCCCCCCCCCTCCCCCTTCTCCCTCTTGGATTTGTTAGAATTGAAAAACAGACAGTCTGAAAGACATTTAAAGGGTTAATTTTGTTGAAATTGCTTATTGAATTTCGGTAATTAAAATCATAGCTTGATATTGGGGATTTATTAAAAAAGTAAAAATTTTGTGAACACCTTTTATAGACATCCCTGAAGTTATGAAATGACATGTAAGTGAGGATTTATTAAATATGCGTTAATTTTGTAGACATTATTTATGTACCCGCCCCTTTGAGTGCAAAAGATGGCAGAGGAGTAATTATACTTACATTAATTTAGTAAGTGGTAACTTTTTGACATTATTTAGAGACCACATGGAGTTGAAGTGTAGAGATGTAATAAATAGGTAACAATTTTGTTCACGTCCTTCATGGATCACCTCAGAGTTAAAGTGGTAGAATTAAATTTGGCATTTAGTAAATAAGTTCTAATTTTGTTGACATTATTTGTGGACTACCCCAGAGTTGCATCAAATGATGTCATAGGTAATGATGGTCGCACTAATAAGGCATTGATTACATAGTATTGACTTTGGAGTCGAGCAGTCGAAAATTTGTCATAATTTGCAACACCATTCAATATGCAATTGTGTAAAACTAACATGTTAGTAGTATAATGGCAATCAAAATCCAACACAAGGCTGCCGAGGCGTATTTGTGGTCGTGTGAAAGTTGTTTAAATAAAATCGGTTAATAAATGTGGCCGGTAATAGAAAATGCAATATTGCATCAAAATAAATATCGCTATCGCATTGGGCGCATATCGCAAATATCGCAAATTATCGCATCATTTTTATAACAACAATTAACAAATAATAATTTGATAATTAAATAAAGTTTTTGTAAATGAGACTGGCATTCGGTTGTATTTGTTCCTGTGCGAGGTACTAGAACAGGCGGCATATCTTTTTACAAAGTTTACACTACGCCATAAGGCCGTCTTTTGTTATGAAAAAGTGAGACCAAACTTTTGTCTTTGTCTTGTGAAAAGCTTCAACTTTTAAACAGTCCTTTGGATTAAAGTCAGGCATTATTTTAAGGTTACAAATAAATAATCACTTAACTGAGTGTGCTTTACTACAAAGTTTTAAGTCAGTCGGTACCTTTTGTGACTGTTGCAGGAGTAAACCACTTAGGATTTGACATTACTCGATTTTTACTTCTGTTCTAACTAAAATAAAGAAAACGTTTTTATTTCCTACTATAGGTACGAGCATGGCAAATCGAAAATGCTTCTTAACGTTTTACTTCCCGCCGTCAATACTAATACTAACCCACTCTGCATTTAATTACACCCAACTAAATTGTTTTGCATCATTTATGTCATAAAATATGGTTATGATTTGAAATGTAGACAGCATACTAAGTAAATGCGCTTGAAAATACAATTAAATTTGCAACACAGATGAAATATGATTGAGTTATGAACGGTAAAAATTTTGTAGCGATATTTTGCAATATTTGCGATATTCAGGTTCATATCGCATCTATATCGCATGCGTCAAAAATATGCGATATTTGCGATATTCATATCGCATATCGCATCGCATTACATTCTCTAGCCGGAAATTGGATTCACTTGCCATTTCTGAGCCGTTTAAGAGCAATGCATATTTACACATAAGCCCGTATCAATTTTCCACGCCTTTTGAATAATTCAAACCCCCATCACTCCCCACCAATACAAATACACCCCATTTATACAACACACTGATCATCTCCTCCATTCCCCCAGTAGTACAACCCCTTTGAGTTTTGTAATGATTCTTGACGTCATTTATAAACGACTCATTCAACGCTTGCAACGAACCTTGACGTAATCCTTTCAGTATAGAAACATAAACAATGTGTTGTTTGTAAAAGTTAATAATGTGATGAAATATCCGACGATGGAAAACCTGCAGTTTTTCAATCGGCTACTATCCGAAACGGCTCTTGCGATACGGTTTGTGGTATAGGTCGGTAGCCGTGAACAGGCATGGTTATAATTATTAATTGCAAGTTTAAAGTTTGATATATTGCATGTCAAAATCAATTGTGAAATGCGAAAGCAAAGTCTATACTATGTAAATAGGTAGGCAGTTGACGTACACACACTAACCACTACGTAATTCATAATTCACAATTCATTAATTTGGTTGACCGGTCATTATTAAAATGCAGCTGAATCACAATTCACAATTTTCCCCCGACAGGGACAGGTGACAAGTGTTTTGTGTTGAACTAAATTCAGTGATGGATCGTCCATAAATAATGCAGATGGTAATGCTAGTGGGTCTGTGCCGCTCACATAAGTTATGACGTTAGGAGCTGGCTGTCTTTTAAGGTTAATAATTTGGATGACATAATGTGTTGATTATTCCTTAGTAAAGACCTATGCTCTCTATGTATACTACATGTGAACTTCCCGACGGGTTTAAAAACTATATATGTACTTTACATTTACCAATTTATAGTTTTTAAAGCCGTTTAAGAAAAAAGGTTCAAAAGTTAGTCCATTTAACGGCTCATTGTGGACAAAATATAATTACGAAAATAACCAAAAACCATACAGCACATTTTCCTCGCATTTGCGAGAGATTAAAATTTAAATAAGTGAAATCGATTCAGAATTGCCACTTGTAGCAAAATTGCTACATACGGACAGACACACAGACAGACGGACACCAAAACCATATTATAGGATGCAGCTAAAGCTCAGCATCCAATAAGCACAGACTTAATCTTAACAATGGGACTTTAAAGTATCCGTGCCTAGAACCTGAGATCAAGAACTTCGTCATTCCATCAGGTGTCAGCTCGCACTCATTAAATAACTGTATCAACGGATGGTTGCTGCAGTATATAGTGTTTTGACTTGTTAATTCTGAAGCCTACTTAAAGAAGCTGACAAAATCATTTTGCAACTTTAAACACTTTAATCTCAGCGAAATCACAGTATCAATGAATTAAGAAGCTATTGAGTACAAGACATTGCCTATGAGTTTCAAATATTCCTCAGTAAATAGTGAAGATAAATATTTACTAGCTTTAAATACCTGAAAGAGAACTGCAGCCAACCCAACACTAGAAAATGGCCTATCTCAGCAGAACTACACTTAACAAAGTCTTGTTTGCTTTTGAGCTGGTAACTACACAGGCCAATGCGTTAAGTGTGAACAAATCTGGTTAAGTTCAAATTGAGTTGAAATTCAGATCCCCATTAACCAAGTCTGTTACAGCAATACTGTTAAGTCAGTGTATAAATGTCATTGAGATTTATTGAAATAAACAAGTGATTATCAACCGTTAAGACGTATACAGCAAACCATCATGTAGCTACTAATCTTTTTGCCAAAACATCTAAGACAATTGTGCAAAACTTCACGTGTGCAAATTTAAGACGTCTGTTGCTAAGTAGAAGCTGACTGACCAACAACAACAAGCAGGTGCAGAATTAATACGGCACAGTAAGAGCAATGTTTTGGAATATTACTTGGCGGAACAAGCATCAAATACTACGTTATAGCTGCAGACAAATTGAGGATTACATTGAAAAACGCAAGAAAAAAACTAGTAAGGAGAAACTATAGTATTCAATGGCGATAATACAGAATACAGACAAGCTAAACGGCACTGGACGTCACCGGATTGTTGCTTATCTTACTGGATTGTTTCACAAAAATCCTTTAAATATTTTGAATCGTACGGTTTTTTCATGCAGCAATCTAAGGATCTTTAGTGTCCCGGGAGATACATTATTGCAGAAAATTGTACTGCATTGCAAAGTAGAGGATCTAGTGCTTGCAGAATGTATTATTTATTTTTTTTGTTTGCGTGCAATTGGTATCTCATACCAAGGTTTTATAAATGTGGTTACATGTTCTGTACTAGTTAATGATAGAGAAGTTAAAAAGTTTCTAAATATGATTCCTATGTTAAGCAAGTGTTTTAAACATAGGTATAAGTTACAGTCTAATACATGTAAAGTATGGTGACCTTAGTTTTGTTAAACTATGTGATAGTATTCTTAAGCTTAAGATATAACATTAAGAAGTGTATACTCTTAATTTTTAAAAACTAAATACTGTTTTTGCAAAATGACTGTGTATTTTACTTTAATCAAGAGTATTGTACATTGTATATTTATTGTGAAACAAACAGTTTATTGTTATATCATAGTACAAGTTTAGACATTACATTGTAAAAAGTATATATTTATAGGTTTTTTGTATAATTGAATATGACATCGGTTAAATTTAAAAACAAATTAAAAATATAAGAGTACTATATATATTTGTTAAATGTCGAATTAAACGTGTGGTTATTTTCCAAAGAATATTTAAAATGTATACAATGTAAATATTATAGGATTAAATAGCAAGTGGTATGAGAAATAGGTGTTTAAATAATTATATTAAAATAATTGTAGTGGATTTTTTCCTAAATATACTAGTTTTTTGTGAGTTCTGATCAGTTGTAGTTTGTACTTGACGATAGCAACATCAGATACTGTTGACTTTAAATTAATACACCCTTTTAAAACTATGCTAGGTAACTCTAGTTTTGCTAGTAAAAGTAATCTGTGTTTAGAAATTGTAAGACGCCGTTAGCAAATAATTAAAACTAATATTAATAAAGTTTTGTATATTAGTGCAGATAATGACAAGCCTGAGTTTTTAAGCACTAATTTTTCAGAAAATAAGGATACAACTTCAACATCTGACATCGATAACATTAAGTCACTAATAAAAGAAATAAACTGCTCGCGTCTTGTTGTTTTGGACGACTATTTAAACTTTATGAAAGCAAATCATAAGGCTGAACAATTAGTAAAAAAAATATTTTCAGAATTGTCGCATAATTTGAATTTCAGTTTAATACTTATTTTGCAAAACGCATTTTATAAAGAACTGAGAACCACTTGTTTAAGTACAAAATACTTAGTTCTCTTTAACATGCCTAGAGATCGTAGCATTATAACCAATTATTCAAGCAAATTGCACCTAGTCGTCAGAAGTTTTTGCAAGAAGGGTAAAAAAAGCATGCATTTTACGCCATCATAATCACTAGTTCTTGAATTTGCATTAAGAGTGCACGAATCCACATATGTTTGTGCGTGATAAAATTTTTCCTTTGAATGGTACTGACATATATGTATAAAAATAATACTAACCATGTCACTGAAACTAAAGAAAAAAAGTCGGTTTCAAATAAACTTTGAATATTTATCATTATTAGCAAAGGCAAAACTGAGAGAATATTTAACTTACATTAAATCAGCAACTGTTGATCTGCTTTAGGTTATACCAGAGCGTATATTTAATTTACATAAATGTTTTGCAAACATATAGACGCGCAATATTCAACCTAAGTGAAAACACTTGTACAAAGTTTAAAAAAAACTAGCCTAGATAACATAAAAAAACTGTATATAAAAAACAAAAAACTTTTGCGAAAAAACCTAGGAACAATATTCTATAAAGTTTACAACGGTAAAATCTGCTGTGTTACACTTTTGTCAGATTTAATTTTTGCTAATAAAATATACAATTCAAACAATTAAAATAGCTATGACTACTCTAGTAAATGCTATTGAACCCAAGCTCCACGTCAAGTTAATAGAAATTAGAGAAAATTAAAATGTTTTGAAAGTTGCAAAGCATAACAATTGTATGCCAGAGAATAAAATCGATTAGTACGCAGAAGTTTTAATAAAACGTTCTCTTAGGAACAAAAAGTCTAACTATGTGCCTAAGAATGTATATTGAATATTTTTATTTACTTACATTATTTCTCACTTTTCTGTGAATAGAGTATCAAGAATGATGTTACTATATAATTTGCGGGACTGCTGATATATGAGCTATATACGGTATTTCCTGCAACAGTACAGGGGCGGACTGGTTACTTTTACTTTTGGTTTGGTGATCAGGGGGCCCACACTGAGCCGAGGGACCCAAAGCTCCCGTTAACGTAATGTATGAGGAATTGGGGGCCCATCGGGAACTTCCCGAAATTGCTTATGGCCAGTCCGCCCCTGCAACATTGGTTGGACATGTAATAATGTACTGGTCTAAGTTGGAGCTTGAATAGTGGACGGGTCTAGTTAACACATTATACGACGGTGGACAGACGGGCCTGCAATAGTAGTTGGACCAGTAATAGTAGACGGGCCCGTAGTATTAGACGGGTCTGGGATGTTGCAATTTGAACTAAGTGGTTTGCGCCAAGGTTACACGAAATACGGTGCATAGTTCATTACCATTTTGAAATACTTGACCGATTTCAACTTCATCCAGTGATATATCATTTTTGAGCTCTTAAAAAAGTGAACCAAAATTGTCTGTTTTCACTTCTGACCCATACAACACTTTTTAGAGGGAGTTTAAAACAAACAAAAATGTTTCAAAAGCTACCCGGTGTGCAGCTTTGAACTAAAGCATAATTATTAATTAGATTTTACTAATCAATTCCGTTTTAATAGCGTAAAACACATAAATTTGCAGCGGGTAACCGGTACGAAGTAAAATTTTGAACTAGCGCGAAACTTTAATTAACCTGTTTCTCATTAAAAACTAACTGATGAATCAGAATCAAGTTAAATGGTCTAAAATTGATTTAGTTTAATTGCTCGCGCTCACTACTGCCTCCTATCACTGCTAAAGCCCGTGTTTTACAGTTAAGGTTGTGTTGATCTAAAACCTACAAACTGTATAAGCACAATTTTGTTTGGTTTTGTGGCCGGTTTGAAGATTTTAAAATATATGCTATATTAAATATAATATTGAAGTTGGAAATAGTTTAAAATATGGGCTTTCAAAGTCTAAGTCTCAAAATTAAAATTTTATAATTAAGGTTTTATATACATATGAATGTAAGAAGCACTAAAAAAACAAATACTATGCTAGGTTTGTCAAACTAAATTTTTGCTAAGGTATTTCATGAAATGTAGTAATGTTGTTTTGAACATGAAATTGAATAACTAGCAGTTATTTTAAAAATCGGTATTTTTTATGACAAATGTATACGTATATAGGGAGGGGGGGTTGTCGTCAATAATCACGATTGTATACTTAGGGGGGGGGGAGGGTGTAAAAAAGTTAAAAAAGTGTATACGAGATATATGCACGACGTTTAAGTACAGTCTATTTAATTTAAAGTAGCTTTAAACTTGTTTTCGAATGCTCAGGCAAGAGGATATATTAAATTCATAAAACTAAACCCAAGAAAATCAGGATATTTAAATAATAAAAACAAATGCAATGACTGCTTTAAATTCTGTGTTGCTGCTCACAGATACCGCAACAAAATCTTAGCTAAGTAATAAGTGAATAAGCAGACAAACAAATTTTACACTTTACGCTATTCTAAACAAAAACAAGAAGACCCAGACTAGTATTTACCCTTTTTTTGCAATTTTATTCTACTCATATTATTTGTCCTTGGCGTATTGGCAAGGATTTGAGTAATTTTGAAATTAAAAATTATATAAGTATTGATAAATAGAGTCATCGCGATGACAAAATTGTTCCTATAGGACGATCGCGTGATTCTAAGTTACCTGAAATGTTAAATTTATTTTTAATGTATAATCAAGATGACGACGACACAAACAACTAGTACTATTTAGTTTGTTTTACAGATCTTGATGAATTTATGCGTAACTGACGAACTTATAAAACTTTTTATTGCAAATCGTGTCTTAGATGGTTTTATTCTGGAAAGAATTTAAAACAGCACAGTGATATTTTTCAAGTTCAAAAAGACAAGAAAATCATTTTTCCTGAATCATGGGAGACAGTTTAGTTTGCAAAACTACGGCAAACACATTTGTACCTCTTTTTTATTGTGTATAAGTTGTTTACGTTTGCAAATCCTATTTAAGATTTTAAACTTGCAAAAACAACCCAAAGTATACAAATAAAATTACACCTGCAGCTTATTCAATTATTTTTTAGGGCAAATAATTAGGAAGATGTCGTAAAACATTTTTTAACGTATATTGTTCTATGCAAACAGATTACTAGCACATATTAGAGAAACAAATAACAAATAAACACCAACCAAAAGTGTAAGAACAAATTTTAAACAAGCTACGCACTGCCACCTGTGTGAGCGCAAATATTGTTAAAAAACTAAGACTATAAGATCGTTTTATCATAACAACGACCATTGCAACTTTGAGTTTGCTGCGTGCATTAAACGTTACCTTATAATTAAATACAAGCACAAGATCCCACTTGTTTCGCACTAAGGAGGTTGTTTTAATTATTACGTTTCAATTAATGCAATAAAAACAAATTTTGTTCTCCACAAACGTAAAAGGGATTGCATAATTTCAAAAAGAATTTATTTTAATAACAATAACTGCAAAGATACATGGCTTCCTAATTTACATTTAAAATATCTTGCAGAAAACAACAACACAATTATACTGGCAAATCTTTTTTTAAATTGAAGTACTTTTCGTATATGCAAATTTGTTTTTAAATTTAATTTATTTCAGCTAGAAGAATTACGCTAACAAAACCACTTGGTTATTAAAAATAGTACCAAATTTTAATTTTTAACCACGAAATACCATAATTCTTTTGCAAAGAAACTTAGATTCTTAAAACCGTGCCAAGACGATGTTGTTTTATTACAAGAACCTGTATTTTTCTTTTTCTTGTGTTTTACTGATAATACAAGTCTTAATATTTATATCCCTGTTAGATCATGTTTTGAAGTATCTTTACTTGATAATTTGTAAAATGAGACAGTAAATGGGAGCTTGTTCAAAAAAATCGGTGCAAAATTCAACCTTTCAACATAAGCTGATTACATGCGTTTCACTTGTTTGTTAGATACAGTATTACTTGCAGTATTTTGACAAAACTCAAAAAAATTTGGAATAGAAACATACATACAAGATCCTACCTATTCTTTGACTTTGCTAAGCTTTTTATGGGAATGGTTCTTAAAGCATTCAAAAGCCGAAATAGATCACATAAGAGATTACAGAGTATTTGAGATTGGAAAAAATAAAATAAGTGGTAGTCAATGTATATTTTCATAAAAGCATGATATTTTGAATAACAAACGTTGTTCTAGGTGGGTTAGACACATTGCAGCCACGACGACAGTTAATTTTACTAGATATCAATAGTTTATATGCACACACCATGAAGTTACAGAAGGAAGATTGTGAATATGTACCTGTTTGTGGCTAGCAATACCCAGAGCATTTACACAGACGAGATGGAAACTTGCTTTTTGTCATGGAACATAGAATAATAAAGCTTGAAGAAATGCCGAGCTATTTAAATTTAAAATACTGCAAAAACCCTTTAATTAAACATTTTATATTTCGCCCAAGACTAATGCTAACCCTTTATGACAAATTCAATTACACAGTTCACTTTAGGGAATTGCACTACTGTCTTTTAAAAGGAATGGTACTTTTAAAAATACACTAGTGTAAGATTTAAACAAACACGTTATATTAAAACACACAGATGCCATTTTGGAAAAAAGAAAACAAGCAAAAACCACTTTTGAGAACAAATTACTTAAATTTAATTCCAATGTTTTTTATGGAAAGACTTTAAAAAATGTGTTTTTGTTGAAATTTTGTTAAAACGAGTATTGGCAACAGTACCGCACATGATGAAAAATTACTTGCACTACTAAGATGTTTGTTTGTTTGTTTAAGTTATTTTCAAGTGTTAGGATTATTCAGTGCATACAGTCAAAAAGAACTGGTTTTCAATAATTAACGCAATACAGTATCAAACATATAGTTCCTTTATGATTAACGACATCAAGGCATAAAGAAAGTCATAAACAGTAACTAAAATTACCATTGCTAAAGTTATTGTAGTCTATACATACTAAAATATTTGCATTTCCAAAGTGACGAAAAATGAAAACTCAGTGAGATCTTAAAGTAATCGATAGACAAATCAGTGCTGCGTAATTAAATTGGAAGTTTGTTCCACAAATCAACTGCATGATACAAGAAAGACTGTTTAAACGTCGCAGAACCATTAACAATAATATGTTGCAATACCAATCTATCTGCAGATCTGGTTCTACGAACTATTTCCTTGATTTTAAATAGCTTACTTATGTACTTAATATTAGAACTAAATTTGAATATTTTGAATAAATATACAAGCACTACTTCATTGACTTGTTTACTTACAGATAATATATTTGCACATTCTAGTTTTACTGATGTATCAATTTTTACCCTATTATTTCGTGGCTTTTTTGTCCACAGTGGTGTTTCAGAAAAATTTATTATAATTCTGTTTATTATATTATGAATACCTGTGAACTCCTCCTCTGATTGAGCACCCCATATTGGTGAACAGATATCTATTACGTATAAGACATACGCATCTAATAAAATGCAAAAGTCTTATAAGTTAGATTTTTATTATTGTTATATAATGTTAGAATAGCTGTGGTCACTCTTTTCACATAAATATAGTAAGGGAGGCCAATAGGCTCAGAGGTGCACGGTGCACGTCGAAATACGGGCTGTCGATGAGTGAAAAGCATATGTAGTAATATATTTTGCATACAAGATACCCTAATGTACTTGTCGTTACGGAACAGTTTTTATTTGTGTCTCTCTGTATGAGCTGGGAGGACGGCGAATAGAGCTATAGTTTGGGATCGACAGGGCAGTAAGAAGAGGCTACATGGAGAGCGACTACATAGATTTGTGAGCAAAGGCATGTACTTCTAGTATATGAGCACCCTGACCGTGACAGAGCCGAGTCTTTATAGACGTAGAGTCCTCTTACTCAAGGTAGTAAGCTTGCTAGAACCTGTACCATCCCTATACTGTATCCTCTCTTCCTCAATGTGATTGCACTCACGGAGGATGTACCATAAAAAAACTGTTCCATAAGGTAGGCAGGTGTAGAGGTGACATCAAGTCCGCTCTGGCAATGACGTGACACACAATAAAAATTGAGGATACTCCGAGCACTATGGCCTGGGTAAATAATTAGTAAAACTGTCTCCTTAACCAGGAGCTAAAACCAGGGGTCTCACACAGCGCGACATTTAAGATAGTCTGTAATCAATGGATATAACTTTTTAAGTAAAGTTAAGTATAATTTACACCGCAAAAACTCAAAGGGTACACTCAGACTTGTCTGTATATTGTACTCCTGAAGAGTAAAGCGGTCAAGTAAATTGTTACAAAGTGTACATAGGCTAATGGCCTGCAACATGCATACATACTGCACATGCATACAACTTTTAACATGCATATATACATACATACATAAATATAGTGTTCTCTAAAATTTAAATTCTTTTCAATATTTATACCTAGATATTTACAGTTATATACTCTCTCTTATTGTTTTTCTTCACAAATTAGCTGCAGTGAATTATTTCTTGTAATTACGTCATTAGCTTTATGCATAAGCCTAAAATTTGTCTTTTCTACATTAAAAGTCAACTTATTCCTCACAAACCATGAATTTACATTGTTTATGGCCACCTGCATTGTAGATTTTAAATTAGTTAAGCATAAGTTCAATGTTACAACTAATATCATTTATGAACAATACGAATAAAAATGGACCCAAAATCGAGCCCTAAAGTACTCCTATTCATAATTTTAAATCCTTAGAGACAAAATTGCTATTCTGTTTGCAAAACCTGCGAGACTTTAAATAGTCAGCTAATATTTTAAGCAAGTGTGGGTTCAAGTTAAACTTATCTCTTAGCTTATTTAATAATACCGTGTGTGAAACAGAGTCAAAAGCCTTTCTTAAGTCGACAAAAACTGCTAAACATCTAATACAAAGCCTGTTAATTTAATAAAAAAACATCTTAAGTGAATTGCAGTAAGGCTGTAAAACAGCATCTGCCTGGTCTAAACCTATACTGATTAGCGTTAAGTTGCTTTTTGTTTTGTTTATCATTAAGTATTCTGTATTGTATGAGTGTTTCAAATAGTTTGCCTAATACTAACAGCTATGAGATTGGTCGGTATAAGTTTGGGTTGAGCTCTCTTCGTTTTCCTTTATAGACGGGTAATATAGTAGCATGTTTAAAAGCATAGTGAAATGCACCTACGAGTAACAATTGAGTATACATAATAGCCAGTGAACTAAGAACTTTAATACAATTATTCAAAACCAGTGTAATTTTGATCATGCACCGACCCAGAATTTTTTGGTTTAATTCTTCTAAAAGCATTTATAACCTCCTTTTATATATCCTTAGTGAAGGAGATGAGTTCAGTTTTTACAGGGCCTATTCTATTGTAAAATGTATTCAAGCTGTCATTAGGCTCCTCTGGCACAACAAAAGCACTTGCTAACTCCTGACAAATGTCCTTTTGATTATTTACAACTGCTCTATAAATAGTTAGTTCAGATATTTGCCTTACTTTGGCCTTTTTCCCTGTCAAATTATTAACAATGTCCCAAATGCTACCATTGGTATGTATATTATCAAGTTTATGCTTACAATATGCATTTTTTGCTATTTTTACTAGCTCTGATATATGATTTCTCAAGGGTTTATACTCTACCTAAGTATCAGTATTTTTCAATTTCTTGCTTTGAGCCTTAAGACTATCTCTTCTGTGCATCAGCCGTTTGATATTCCCAGTTAAGAATTCAGACTGTCTACTCTTTTTAGTTCTTTTTATTTTTAAGATGTGCTTATTTAAAATTGTATTTGCATTTAAATTGAAAGAGTTTAATACATTATCTGCATTATCAAGGCATTAAAGTGCTTTTCAGGATATATTGGAAAGGTCTTTGCTTATCTTATCCCAATTAGCAGTTCTGCAGTTACGGGTTTTTATAAAGTTTTTTGCTAAACTAGACCTACCCACATTTTTTATAACATATACTAAGTCATGGTCAGAACACCCTAGCTCTTGGACTCCACATGAGACAGAAAAGTCGTACTCACTTATGTATATATGGTCAATAAGCGTGTTGGAGCTATTAGTCACTCTAGTGTCTTCCGCTATCATTTGCATCAATCCATATCTACTAGTTAAACTAATAAGTTCCAAAGCCTCAGTTGTTTTGTTATTTAAATGTATATTTAAATCTCCTAATAGTACGATATAAGTCTTATTCTTTAAACTGAGAAGTAAGATATCAAAGCTAACCAAGAATTTCTGTCGTCGTACATTCGGTGGTTTGTATACTACCAAGAGTGTAAAAGGTGTAAGAACTCCCCAGGAATTTTGAGGCATGTAAATTCTAATTCAGAATGAATATTAGGTATGTCTACGTTGTACTCAATAAATTGTAGATTGTTTTAAATGTACACAACAGTTCCACTTCCACCACGATGCTCCCTATCATTTCTATAGTAGTTGTATTCTTTTACTGTATATGGACCAAAGGGCATTGTAGGCTGCAGTTTGCTTTCTGTTATGCAAAATGTTTCTATTTTGTGGGTTTGAAGAAGATTGTGTACTTCCTTAGTTCTGGAGATACTTAAACCATTAAGGTTATTATGTGCTATCTTAAATCCTCTTATCTGCAAGCCAGTTCTTACATTGGTGCTATCGTAATTCTCTATTTGCGTGATATCATGTAAATTAGCCAAAGGAAATATACAATTCATGCAGTACTAGTCAGCTTAGTCACCTTGTTTCCTAAAAACTACAGCTTCTTCACAAATAAGACACGAAGGTATAATGAAATTATTTCTACAATTAGTACAATACCACAAGTCCGGATTCAATTTAATTAAATCTTCTGGCGATAGATTCTTGGCAAAGCAAACTCCATGAAATTCTAGCTTGCAGTTGCTACACGACGTTTTTTGTTGGTTGCTACTAATATTCAGTTGACATACACAGAAAGAAGATGAACATTTTGACCATGCATCACCTAGAACAAAATTAAGCTAAAGCAGCGGTTGAGGCTGGTATTGAAAGCAAAGGGGAGATAGAAATCCCAATCGCGATGATTCCCGTTTAAGTACATAAAAAAGGTAGTTTCAAGCGGACTATGTTGACTTTCACAAGAGCCATGTGTTTGCGGATGGAATATTGTAAATAATTTGAGTGTAGTACCAAGCATCTTGACGAGATAAGCAAATATTTCACTTGTGAAATTTGAACCTTTGTCAGACTGTATAATAGAAGAAACTCCATGGTGACAGATAATAGACTAAAATAAAATTTGCCACTTGCTGGGAAGTACTGTCGGACACGGCGCGTGTCTACAGCCATTTGGAATGGTAGTCTTGTGTAGCGAAAATAAACTTGAGTCCGGAGGAAGTGCGTACGAGTGAACCAACTATGTCAATAGTCCAGTGTGTTTGTTGAGAGGAAAGGAAAGAGAGAATTAAAATGATGGATATTGTTTTCGGCTAGTAGCATTCTTGCTACGGCACTTTGGACAGGACTATATGTATCAAAAGACATCATTCTTGAGTGTCAGCTAGTTAAAACGTGATCAGAATTTGAGATATGTACAAGTTATTCCAGTGTGACTGTTTAGTGGCTCATTATAAAAGTTGTTTAATAGTCTAGGAAGTAGAAAGTCCATAAATCTAGGAAGTAGAGTTTTGTGGGGAAAAGAAGGAGGAATTAGGTGTGGAAATATTAACAGTATAGCGTTTAGGTAAGCGTCCAAGACGGGAGAGTAAATCTGGAGTAAAGTTGAGATAACCTTTGATGTGTTGGATTTCGGTGATTTCAAATTCAGATAACTTTAACTTCATTCTTGTCACCTTGAGGGACATTTTAACTTCACGACTGCGGAGTATACTACAAATGGCGCAGTAATCAGTTCGGAGGATGAAAGAAAGTCCAACTAAATATTCTTCGAGTTTATGTGTAGCTCAAGTCATGGCTAGAAGTTCCAGGTCTGTGGTGTTCTATTTTGATTAAGCTTGAGTGAGGGAGTGGCTGATGAATGTAACAAGTCAACGTTTTCTGTTATGTTCCTGTTTAAGTACAGCGCCTAGGTTCAGTTGCGAGGCGTCCGTTGTGATAAATGTCGGGAGGCTGGCATTGGAATAAGCTAAACACGGGCACGTGGTAAGTGCATTTTTTAAATCTTGATATGATTTCTAGCATTGTTGAGTCCAATTAAAGGGAAAATCTTTGCGAAGGAGTTGACATAACGGTTTTACACGTGAACTTAAATTTTGTATATATTTTTGAAATTAGCTAAAACCTGCTAAAACGGATTGTATTTCTTTTGTCTTCGAGGGTTAGGGTAGGTTAGGGACTGCTCCGATATTCTTTGTATTTGGTTTTAAATCATAAAGGAAATAGTGTGAACAAAACACAAAATAGTTTTGTATCCAAAGCTGCACCGATTGGGTTTGAGTTTAATCTTGGCCTCTCGTATACGCTGAAATTTACTGCAAGGATAAAAGAGGTGACTGGAAAAGTAGCAGAATATACAAGGATTTCGTCAATGTAGGCAGATGTTATCCCGTACATATCCAAGGCGAGCATGACATTATTAAAGCGTTAAAAGTAACTTGAAGAATTTCGACAACCGAATGGCATGCAGAGAAATTCAAAAAGTCCATGTTCTATGATGAATGCTAATTTTTCTTGATGTTTTTCTTAACAGAGATGGCTTAAAAACCACAAGCAGCATCTAGACAGGAGAGAAAAGCTTTATGTTTGAGTCGGTAAAGTATAGTATTGATGAAAGGAATTGGACATACAAACGTTTTTGTAATGGCGTTGACAACATGGAGGTCGACACATACACGGTGTTCTTCTTTCTCACTGGCATCAATCTTTTTCTTGAAAATTACAACAAAGGAACTTTAACTGGACATATAAGGTGTAATAACTTCTTCCAATAATTTTTTGATGTGTTTCATTAAAATCTGATTTAGAAAATAACTAGTCTTTTATGGTCTCAATTTTACGGAAGGATGGTCTCAAGTGTCGACTTTTAATTAAATAAGTTCTGTTTTTCCGAGTCCTCTATGCCATAAAAATATTTTGGAGTATCCTTGAATAATTTTTAAAATTTGTTGTCTGTTGACTGAGGAATAGCTAGGAGAAATATCAATTTTGGATTCTATTACTTTGGGTTTTGAATAAATAGGAATGGAATTTAAATTACATGTCTGGTGTACAATGTCAATTACTGTGAATGAAGATACGATTCCAAGGCGGCAATTACGAAGTAGTGTAATAGGTTTTGTAATTGTATTAGTTGCTACAATGTAGTTACATTAAGAAGAAAAGACTGCACAAGGAATAAGGATTTTATTTGTTTGGTGTATGCGTTCTGAGGGGATTAGGATTTGATTTGATTCATACATATTGTCAGCTAAGATAGGAATCGTGATTTGACTGCGTGGAGGCAAGATAGTAGTGATGAATAGCCAAAGTATGTTTTGGTTTACAGGTGAATGGGATTTAGGAGATCATGATAAAGGTATAGAGATAGTTAGAATAGGATGAGCGGGCCATAATTGTTTAATGGTGTGAATAATTTTTTTTGGGGGAGGTAATGGTTTATTTTGTGTGTTAGGCGCATTAGGTAGAATTTCTAATTTGCGAAATATGTAGGAAAAATTTAAATGAAAGAAAACAGATTAAAATAAGACAAATGAAAGTGTCTCATCCTATTGCTAGTAATAACATGGAAATGTTAAAGAAAATTAATGCCAATTAAAATTTTATTATTAGGTGTGTTGGTTATTAAAAAGGGGTAGTGAATTCTTATTGTGCCAATTTTTATTGATGGTTTGATAAAACGAGAATCTAAAATATTCTTTGCACCATAAGCTGTCAAGCTGATATGTAGGTTCGGAATAATTTTATAGGGGTGTTAAGGAGGAAATACATTTTTACAGATAACGCTAGTGGTTGCTTTAGAACAGACTTGTGCAGTAATATGGTTTTTTAAAAATACAAACGAGAAAAAATGATCTCAGAGTGAAGAGATAGAATAGGCTAACTGGCTCACGTAGTAAGGAGTCATGCTGTGGGTGTTTTCTAAATCTAATTGTTGAATTTGTACTTGTGAGGAACATTGTAGATATTGGGAATATGTACCCTAAGGAATTCAATGTGAAGGTCCATAACGTTGGCAATTTTAACATTGAGGTACTCGTTGGGTAGGTATTCGATTGTTGTTGTTTCAGTAACTGTTGTTGTAACTGTTGTTGCGATTGTTGTTATGTTAATTATATCCACCTCGGCGTTGATTGCTCTGACCTCGATATTTGTTGTTGTTTCTGTGTTGAGTTTTGATTTGATTAATTGCAAAGGCAAGTTGCCACATTTGGTGCACGAGTAAACTTACATCACCTTGGCAAGTATTATTTATTTTACTTTTGATTATGGAAGTTGGTGTAAACATAGGTATAGCTGAACTGAGGCCATCTTCAAAACTTTTGATGATGATAGGGGATCCTATGTTTATGGAAGAGGTTGAGCCTTGATGAAATTAATAAAGGGAATTTAAAATTCATCTATGGCGATATTAATTTTAGTCTTTTCGTTAAATGTCTTGGGATGTTTTTCTAAATGATAACGTATCATTATTAAAAATTATTATTCTGACTTATTGGGATTTTGCACTGCGAGAAGTGTATCTTGTCTAGTCATGCCACGGTGAGTAGAAAATTCAAGAAGGAATATGTCAACAAGTATGTTATTTTTGTAGGAATTTGTCTTAAATGGCAAAAGCTGATAGCCTTTTTTTGAGTTAGTAATTTAAGGGTAAGTACGATATTTTTGGGGATCAGTTAAAAGGGATAACTTAGGTGGTAGATTGTTTAAAGCCATTTTGTGGATAGGTGGAACGTGTTGTTCGTCTTTGTTGTCTTCTTTGTCGTCGCTGGTATGTTCTTAGTCCTTGTCGTTTTAGATGTTTGTTGTTGTTGTTCCGTTGTTTCCTTGGTTGGTTTTGCTGTTAGGTCAGTATCAGTGTCACAAAGACTTGAAATGTCAAAGTGAGGTGCGGGAGGAGCAGATAGTAAAGGTTGAGATGACGATGAGGCAACAGAATCAACAGGAGCAAAGGTGTCGAGCATTAATCTTGGGACGAAATCATGTTTATGAACTATGTGATTATGTGTCACTAGTAGATAACAAAAGTATTTAAAGAGGGTAAGTACGTTCTTGATCTTCTTCTAGAATAAATCACTACTTTGAGTTTCGAGAAAAACAAATGAATCGTGAGCATGTTTGTTGTATAAATCGAGTACATTTTCCCAGTTTTTCAACACAAAAGGATTATAGGCGTCAGGGTAAGTACTAAAATGGAGCACTTTGTACTTGTGATGATATTGAGAAATTTAAAAATCGTTGAGCGTGACAACATTCAATTGAGCCTAGATTTGTTGCAGTTAGTTGATGTCTGCTACAGGTAGTAAGAGCTGTGTAGTCATCAATATTCAAAATTTTAAATAACCTTTGCGCGGAATGAAAAAAACATCATTTTCTGTTGTATACTGACACAACAGAGGCAAAAAGTGTGTAGTGGTAAATGACAACAAAAAGTAAAGTTTATGAGGAATAAATAATACATAATGCGTCTTTCGTCTTGTAGTATATAAAAGTCTCAAGCTAGAGTTCGCTTTTTCTTCCATTTTTATGCATGTATATCTCATAGTTTTTATTATTAAATTAAATTAAAAGTGAAACAAAATTTTAAAAAGGAGAATGTGAATGTACAAGTGAATACTTTAGCTGTGTGGCCATCACACCTAAGGTTGCTTGTACGAACTAGGTACGTTACGTGAGTAGCGTATGTCTAACTAAAATGCGTACTGCTAGTGAGTCAAAATTGGTTTGTGAATGAAAATGTGTGAGTAGAAACGACGCATACTAATAAGGGTATCGAGAATAATAACAACATGACAAATACATAGGTACATGAGTACAGAGAATAATAATAAGTGTACAGGAATGAAAGAGAAGGTATTGCGTATATAAGTAACTTGTTCATAAACAAGTTTACAACAATATTGTATAAAAGATATAGCATAGAATAATTAAATGTCATGTATTTGTAAGACTTGATAATTGTAATTGTGTTGTATATATGTAACCTAGTTTTTAATGTAAATATTACTTGTGGACGACCGATATTCATTTAATATTAAACTCTAGCTAGTAAGAAGTTTATATTTTTTTAGTATAGAGTGGATGTAACCTAGATATGTATATACAAATATTAAGTAAATTGTTGAATATTTAAGTGATCTGTATTTGTAGGACCTATAAATAATTGTGTAATATATATGTAACATAGCTAGAAATGTTATCATTATTTGTGAACTACATTTATTAAATAAATACAAAACTAGATTGTCAGAAGTGTATATATTTATAGTTTAGTGTAGATGTAACATGTAAATGTTAAGTATACTGTTGAATGATTCAATGTCTTGTATTTCATGCATATAAATGCTTTAATTGTATTTAATTCAAAAACTTTGTAATTTTGTATATAATTCAGCCTTGTGTACTAATACAGCTCATACACAATTTGATTGGCCTGTGTGATGCCTCTTATTATATGGCGCTGCACAAATGTTTATATTCATTTCATTTTACAGAAAAAAGACAAATAGAACAATTATTTATTAATAAACTAATAAATCTGGACTACTGAACTATCCAACTGACCATGCATTTCTCTTTCTGTTTCCATTCATCACTGTAATATGAGGAGCACTAAAAATATATCTGCACAAGCTTAATGGTCCTATCAGTTTTATCATTTTCTCTGTGACGGATGGTTGGAATCTTGATCTGATCTGTTCTTTTCTTTGGGGACGTAATTTCATCTTTTCATCTCATCTCATCTCATCTCATCTACTTCTCACTTTTCTACAATTCAAGGAAGCGAAATTAAGTAGCCCCCTGTCCTGTAAGTTTTATGACTGAATATTATAAATTCTGTTTGCTAAAAAGTTGGAATTTATTCGATAGAAAAAAAACCTTTTTTCACTTTCATTCTCGTTCCGCACTTATGTAACTATTCTCTGACGGCATAATATTTGTTGTATTTTTATTGCTTTGCTGGAAAACGAAACAAAACTTTTCTCTCAACTATCTTCGGAGTTCAAATCCCTACACTACTCACAAGACAACCGAATACGAAATCCTGAAACACAATTACACTCTCAACTCAAATTATGAATTGCAAAAAATGCCACCTCAAAATTGGAAGAAAACAATCAATTATAATCTGCACCGGCTGTCAAAAGAAATTTCATCGCTTTCATCTTCTAACATCTGAATGTACTAATGAATTTAAATGTAAGGAATGTATAATAATACTAAATAGTTTAACTGAATCACACTGCCCAAATTGTACTAGCAATAATGTTAGCGATAAAATTTGCCTTAACTGTGTCTTGCCACCACAGAGTATACATAAAATATTTGACCCTCTAGAAATAAGCATTAATACTAATTTAAGTAACCCAACAAATCAAGACATTTAAAATTTAAACGCCATTAAGGGAACTAAAATCTGTCACATTAATATAAATGGACTCCATGGCAAATTTGATCAAGTAGCCCTATTCTTAAATGAATCTAAAGTAGACATCCTAGCAGTAACTGAGTCTAGGCTTTCAAAAGGCAAAATATCATATATGTCATATGGACTAGCAAATTATGATTTTTTACGTTATGACCGGAAAAAAAAGCAGGAGGGGAACTGTGTTTCATTTTAAGAACTCACTTAAGTATATGCTAGTACAATTTGATGTTTGCTTTCCAAACAAAGTAGAAATTAATTGTGTCAAAGTTCATCCTAATCATTTAAAACCCTTTTTAGTCGTGTGTATTTATAACCCACCCCAAGTAAGTAAAGCAGACTTTTTAAATTTCTTTAATGAATTAATATCAGTGATTAGCTCTGGTTACAATGACTATGTAGTAATGGGTGATCTTAACATTGATTTTTTTTAAAATAACACCGATACAGCTAAACTAAGGGATATATCCAGACAGTATAATTTACCTCAAATAAATTGTGAACCCACGCGGGTCAATTCGAAAAGTGAGACATTATTAGATCATTTGTACACATCTATTACTTCTGTAACTAGAAAATCGGGAACAATTAATCTGTTTGGCTCAGATCACAAAGCTATTTTTATTATTAGAAAAGCTTAATGTATAAAATGCAAATCTAAAATAATTTGTCATCGTAATTTAGAAACGGTAAATTGGGACAAAGTAGATCCAGTGCTACTTAATATTAACTAGGAACCTCTTAATACTATACAAGATTGTAATGATAAGCTAAAATTTTTTGAAAAATTTGTGTTGTCTGTTGTCAATAAGGTCTCACCACTAACTAAAAAACGTGTAAAAGGAAAGCCTTTTCCTTGGAGTTCCCGAGAAATAAGAAGCTTGATTAAGCATCGGGACAGTCTTAAAATTATTGCAGACAAAACAAAACTAGATTCGGATTACAAATCATATAGACGACATTGTAATTATTTGAAGTCGACAATAGCATCAGCCAAAAAGAAATATTTTATGAGTAATTTTAATGATAATACAGATTCTAAAAGCATCTGGAAACTCTATAATTAACTTACAAATAGACAGACTAAACTCATTGATGGTATAAGTTTTAAATGTCGGAGGGAAACTAACTGAGAACCCGACTACTAATAATAATAATAATTTATTCAAAGTCGATATGACCGTATGGTCTACACAACTTGTTGATTTTACAATGATAAATGACATAATGATTAGATATGGCCTCTCGGCCTGCAATTTCGAATTTAACAGGATTAAATGAATAAGTAGATATATATATATAAATAAGTAAATAGTTTGAGTAAATAGTATAAGGAGGGGGGGGGGGGTTAGTGACATCGGTGATTATACGTGTAAGGCATGACATATTGAGCGGTAATATATAGGTACATTAGGTTGAAATAAATTGAGTTATAGTTATAGGTACCTATTAACTTGGAGGACATATTTTTTTTTCTAAATATTTCATATCACAAAAAATTAATCCTACACATCTATTAGGTACCAATATTTACAAGTTTTTATTGTTTGTCGTATTATTGTTCTTCTTGTGACTTGTTCTTGACTCTTGATCTCGCTGTAACGGACCTGGTGGTATCGCGGTGTTGATTTTGCTGGTGTTGCTGGGTTCATTATTTTTGTTCTTAACTCTTTCCAGTCGTTCGAGTAATTTGATCTTGAATATTCTTGCTGGGAGGTCAACATTGATGTACACTTTTTTGTGGTTTTCCGTTTTAGTATTACGCAGTTCTTTTCGCCGTGTGTACACTTCTTGTCTTTCTCTTAGCTTGACAAATCTGACGACTAGAGGACGAGTTTTGGTTCCGTCAGTTTTTGTTCCAATTCTGCGAACAGTGTCAATTTCAGCATTAGTTTTTAATTCTTTTAGGATAGTTTGTACCTTTTGGATTAGTTTAGACTCCGATTCCTGTACTTCCTCTGGGACTCCAGTGAACACTAGGTTGTTTCTTTTGATTTCCTGGCTCAGGCGGTCGTTTTCGTTTTCTAGCTTTTCCACTTTTTTCCTCAGCTCTTTATAGTCTTGCATAATTTTTTCCAGGTGGTCCTGTACTGCTTGCATACCCTTTTCTAGTGTTATTGCGTGGATTTGCTGCATTCTGAATTCCTCCTGTGTAAGTGTTATTACTTCTCTATCCTCAGTTGTTATTTCCATTTTTTTTCTTTTTTTTCTCTGGGCTACCACTTTGTACTCTTTTATTTTTCCCTGCCATTTAGTCTTGCTTCAGTAATTTGGTATTAGTTGGTTAGTTTAACGGGTACCCGTAGCCACTTCGATTTCGTTGTTTGGTATAAGAGGTGTAACGAGTTCTGGCTTGAGTTCCACTAATAATTAGGTTAATTGTACTCCGTAGTGCAGTGTGTCGAGTCTTCTTGATGGTGGAGGGTGAGATGGGATGGGTAGTTGTAGGTTTTGATTGGGTTGGTGTGTGATATTTTGATATTTTTTAGAATTCTCCGCTTGATTTATTTCACTTATAATTCACTTCGTATTTAATGTCACTTGAATCTTCGATTTGATATCAGTAGTGCGTAAAATTTCGTTTAATTGACAGTTTATTTTGGAGTTAAGGCTGATTAGTTTACACGATTTTGTAAAGTTTGAAATATCAAGTGTTCTGGACTGAAATATTGTACGTCCTGTTCGTTCAAGCGCTCCCGCTCCAACCCGACACTATATGTGAATCCTTGTCATCTAGCTTTACTGTTTCAGGTACAAAACAAAATAATATAATTAAGGAATTAAGTGATAGTATAGATATAGATAACTCCATGTTAATTATAGAACCAATTGATGTTGCTCTAAGCTTAAGAATGTTAAATCCCGTGAGCTTCAAGGAAAACAAAATACCACTAGAATTCTTGAAAAAATCTTTTGTTGGACTGTGCACTCCTTTAGCCCAACTCTTTAACGAATTTTTAAAGGAAGGTATTATCCCAGACGCACTTAAATGCGCGACAATAAGCCCATTATTTATAGGTAATGGTAGCTTGCTTGAAGCTTCTTCCTATAGACCGATTTTAAACTTCCCAATACTGAGTAAGCTACTAAAAAAAGTCATTCACCGTTTAATAAGTAACTACATAGAAGAGAACGATATGCTTGACACTAATCAACATGGCTTTAGAAAAAATCGATCGTGTAAAACTGCATTGTCTGTATTTACTCATAAATTATTTAGTAAGTTAAATGACTGTAAATCAAAAGTAATCGCTGTCTTTGTCGACCTTAAAAAGGCGTTCAATCACGTAGATCATTATAAATTGTTAGAATTACTTTTAATTAAATTCAAAATTGACCCCAAGCTGGTAAAAATTCTACGTAACTACTTCACAAATAGAAAATTCGTTGTAAAAAATAACGCGTTTGTATCTGAAAATTTTGATCTTAATCGGGGACTGCTCCAGGGCTCAATTCTAGCCCCACTACTGTTTTTAATGTACTATAATAATGTAGGAGAAACACTAATCGGTATTGACTACACCCTTTTTGCAAATGATTCGGTAATTTTTATTAGTGGCACAAATTTAAATTCCTTAATTCCAACAGTTAACTTGAAACTGAATGACCTTAATAACTGGTGCTTAAAAATGGGCTTAGCAATAAACTATAATAAGACGGAGTATATGGTATTCCACAAGCCTCGTGACATTCCTCCTAGCAATTTACCAAATATTGAATGTAACAATGTAATAATTAACCGCGTAGAAACATTTAAATATCTCGGAGTTCTCTTAGACGAAACTCTTAGTTTCCTACCTCACTTTAACCTTGTAATGAAAAAAGTATCGTTCGCCATTCATTGTGTAATATCTTTAAAACGTTACATAAGCTTCGATATTTTTAAAATCCTTATCAACTGCTTTATACTATCTATAGTTGACTACGGATTAATTATTTGGAGTGCTATAAGCAGCACTCAAATAAATAGATTAGTGAAAAAAATAGATAACTTGTTAGGATATTTTTTTTACCCTAACTAATATAAATACGACTACAAAAATAGTCAGAATCACCAAGAAATGTACAAAGATCGCTTAAAAATTGACTTCTACTATTTATATGAATTATGTAACATTTTTACTATACAAGAACGTATAAAATACTACTCTATTGTGTTTATGTATAAAATCTTCAACCATAAATGTATACCTGACCTGTAAAATTCTGTTATGTTTGATATTACAAGCAGAAACAAGCTAGTCAAATTGCTAGACCGGCCAACCAAAGAAACATCCTTTTTTCAAAAATCATGTCTGTTCATTATAACAAAAATATGGAACTTGATTCCAGTTGTTGTAAGAAATCTGGAAATGCCACTAGGCCAGTTTAAATGTATGGTATCAAAGTGGTGTCTTAATACACGTAATAACATTTATGTATGAACCTAATAATGGTAACTATGAACAGGATAAATTGTTTTGGACTTACTTTAATTTCCGTTAGTCGTCTTGTTAATACTAGCTACAAGTAAGATTATTTAATTACTTTACTATACTGTTATTAGGCTAAATATTTTACTCAACTTTGTAATCTTGTAACTTGATTTTTGTTAATGTTGTGTTACCGGTGGAAGAATGGCTTTGCGCCAAATCGGTCTAAATAACACCCTAATAAAGTTCAACTAACTAACTAACTAACTAACTATTCCTGTCTCAATTTGCATTAAAATTAGCACACATTGGTACAGACACAAATAATTGGCAACACTAACTATGCATTGACTATCTGTCTCATCCTCTTGCATCTAATTACATCAAACTACGCACCTACATACCTACCTACCTATTCTCCTTTGCCTGGCTCCAGACTCCTAGCTTTCAGGACTTTTCCTCCCCATATTCCTCTAAATCTCATCCTAAGACGTACTTACCCCTTTCTTCCTTCTTTACTTTTATTCATTTTATTAGATTAACCAACTGAACAATAACTGATTTGGCCTGAATGCCTGTATGTTGGCTTCGCCCCTCTTATTATGCATTTAATGTGATTTAGTAATGTTAACAAAACTGTTATGCTTTAAAAACTCATTTATTAAATTAAATAAATGAACGCAAATAGAACAACCACATGAATGAACCAGCCGCGCCAATATTCAATATTTGTTTACAATTTACCATTTGAAATTGGTAAGCTCTCATTCCTTACTTATTCTCATATGTACCACGCTCTGGATTATAGTAAGGGTTGGTGACATGTTCTGGTTGCCTGGTGGGGGGCTGGATGGGGTGTTTTTGAGAACTAAATTGAACAGGTGGTCTCCTCACATATATCTGTAACAGTTCTACTGTCTGACACAGATATATTGTGGATGGCTTAATGTAGATACCTACTGCCTATCACTGTATATTTATCATAGTTCAATATGCAATGATCATCTTCTTCTCTCTGCTCTGTAACTACAGGCGTCACCCCTAAATGACATTCGATAAGAGTTGTGGTTGGTGGGGTTTAAGTTTGGGCTTATCCTCGTCTCTGGAATTTGGTAGTTTTGGACGATCCTTGGAGCTACCCGTACTCACTCCCTTTGCTTGCATTACAATAATCTCAAATCACATTTGGTTTCGACCAGTATATTATACAAACGCAAACATTCGATCGCAATTAAGTATTCGCTATCCATGTCATTTAAATAAATGCCAAGGTATTCGATAAGGAACTTGCGACATGTCCATACATGCACTTAAACTACCAACATCGTAAAGAAAGTTGTTCGACGAAATACACCGTAAAGGTTAAAATCATGGGAACACACATGCATATCAGAATGAAGTGAGAATACACTAATTTATTTCGGTTTAACATTTTATTGTATAAGTCTGTTTCAAGTCGCAATAGTAGTAACACTGTCATAAAAAAGAATAGCTGCATCCTTTTAACTGACAAGAAAACGTTTCACATGGAACTCGCCAATTTCAAAACAAGCCAATTACAAAAATCACGCCAGGGTTGAATAGCCCATATATATAAAGTTACTCGACTGCATTGGCGCTTTTCGGTCACCGTGGCCCGCCAAAGTTTAAAAAATTCAAATTTTGATATTTTGGCGCACTGTAGCTTCTACATTTCTTATCCGATTTCGACGAAATTAGATATGTTTGTGAAAGTGGGCCTCAAAAGTTTTAATTTTTTGCAATTTGTGTCAAAAATGATAGTTTTCGAATTGCGTTCACTACCAGCTCCATATCTCCGTATGGAGATGTGGCGGACCAAAACAGCGATCTCTTTCTACTTCTGTGTCAGCATCGGTAACACACAGTAGGACGCCCAATCACGAAAGGTGGTGTTAAAGTTTCTTACTACAACATACCAGGCTTAAGTAGGAATCTTAGAAACCACTATATGTCTGACCAACAAGACAATCCCCCCCCCCTTCTTTCGTTTCTGCAGATAATGCTTGTAAAGGCGGTTTATGTGTGCAGAATCCTTATGAAAGGGGAAACATCAAATTAAATATGAAGTAAAGTGGACTTACCGAACATACGTCCTGACTGCTTTTAGATAAACACAGTTGCAGTAGTAATACCCAGAATAAATGAGACACTACTATTTGGAAAACGTTAAAACGCAATACATTCCTCCGAAAATACCGTCCTTGATACATAACTTCTATAGATTGACAAGTTAAAAATACTGACATTTTAGATTTAGTTACATGTAACTAAATAAAATTTTACAATCAGTTAATATTAAAAATAATTATTTTAATTTTATATTCATATAATAACTCATAGTCAAATCCAAAATCCTGTGGAAAAAGAACAAGCAAATGTAACACAAGGTTGTAAAATTGGACCCTACTTGATTTATTAGGAAGATGCTTGGCGTTCGGAAAATTGACTACTGCAGTCCGAAACGAAATGAACAAGGTCAAATTATATGCATGATGTTACTAC